>NW_024121158.1:714355-878319 GCF_016745375.1 Pimephales promelas
GTGTGTGGCCTCACAGGATCATAATCCATCCGTGTTTATTGCAACTGTAATCACATGAACGTACATCACACCGTAATTATGACTTTCAAACGTATAAGTAGAGACTTCCCGGCGGGATCTGAGGGCCTTGCCCGATTCGATTAGTGCTCTACACTGTCATCCGTAATGATTTATCACTGTGTGTGTGTGTGTGCAGACCCGTCTCCTCCGCCGACCCCTGTGGGCCTGAACCTGACGCTGGGTCCCGAGGGTCTGATGAGCGCTCGACTCGACTGGACTCTTCCGGCAGAATCCGATGTTCCCGTTCATCACTTCAGAGTCTCCTGGACCTGCAGCGTCCCGGGACAATCGTCCCGGAGGAAGAGGAGGAAGACCATCGACGGGTAATGAGGACCTCTTCCCTGACCTCTCCATCCGAGATGCGTTTAACATGTCTGAGGATATCAACGGATGGTTTTGCTTGTTTTAAGCAAAAACTAGCTTCTTTTTGCTCTTTTCTTTTAAAAACAACAACAAATTTTAGTAATCTAGTAAATTATTCTTGATTTAAGATTTTCCAAGTAAGTACCAAGAAAAATACTAAGTTTTGCAGTTTAGTGAATCGGTTCATTGAAACGAACAGTCCAAAGGAACCATTTGCCAGAAAAGAATTGAACTGCCCATCACAACCGTAACTGAAATTACAATGAAATTGAAATTATTTGCAGACATAACTACTTTTATTTTTGTTTTGCATTTGGATATATATTTAGACATTATCAAAGCATCATCGTGGTTGGTTTGTAGATTATAACCCCAAAATTGCTCTATTTCCCATTTATTTCCAATGTCGATCCACTTATTGTTTTATAATCAAGCTTATTTGTCTTGTTTTTCCAGTAGAATTAAGCTTATTTGTCTTGTTTTTCCATTAGAATTAAGCTTATTTTTCTTTTTTCCATTTAGAATTTATTTTTCTTGTTTTCAATTAGAGTTAAGATGATTTTTTAGAATTAAGATTATTTTTCTTGTTTTCCATTATAATTAAGATTATTTTACTTTTTTCACATTAGAATTAAAATTATTTTCTTGTTTTCCATTAGAATTAAGATTATTTTTCTTGTTTTCCAGTAGAATTAAGATTATTTTTCTTGTTTTCCATTAGAATTAAGATTATTTTTCTTGTTTCCATTAGAATTAAGATTATCTTTCTTGTTTTCCATTAGAATTAAGATTATTTTCTTTTTTCCATTAGAATTAAGATTATTTTTCTTGTTTCCATTAGAATTAAGATTATTTTTCTTGTTTTGCATTAGAATTAAGATTATTTTCCTTTTTCCCATTAGAATTAAGATTATTTTCTGGTTTTCCATTAGAATTAAGATTATTTTTCTTGTTTTTCCATTAGAATTAAGATTATTTTCTTGTTTTCCATTAGAATTAAGATTATTTTTCTTGTTTTCCATTAGAATTAAGATTATTTTTCTTGTTTTCCATTAGAATTAAGATTATTTTTCTTGTTTTCCATTAGAATTAAGATTATTTTTCTTGTTTCCATTAGAATTAAGATTATTTTTCTTGTTTTCCATTAGAATTAAGATTATTGTTCTTGTTTTTCCATTAGAATTAAGATTTCCATTAGAATTAAGATTATTTTCTTGTTTTCCATTAGAATTAAGATTATGTTTCTAGTTTTCCATTAGAATTAAGATTATTTTTCATGTTTCCATTAGAATTAAGATTATTTTTCTTGTTTTCCATTAGAATTAAGATTATTTTTCTTGTTTTTCCATTAGAATTAAGATTTCCATTAGAATTAAGATTATTTTCTTGTTTTCGATTAGAATTAAGATTATGTTTCTAGTTTTCCATTAGAATTAAGATTATTTTTCTTGTTTTCCATTCCATTTATTTTCAGACATAACCACTTGCTTTTATTTGGTTTTGGATTTGAATATATATTTAGACATTATCAAAAACCGCATCGATTTGTAGATTATACCCCTAAAATTGCTCTGCCTTTCTCATTTATTTCCAATGCCGATCCACTTAGCGTTTTCGAATCAAGTCCACAGTTTTTTCTGGGTTCATATAACTAGTCCCACGAAAGTTTCATACCATTCTGCTAAAGTAGAAACAGAGAAGTTGAAATAAAGCAGAAGTAAAACATGACATATTAAAGCTCAGTTGACTGTGAAACTCCTCCAGCGAGTGTGTTCATAATCTCCGACACACGATCTGTGTGTGGAGCTAGTGACCCGCTGATGCAGGAATGCCCAAACTAACCGGTTTAATAGCTAACCCGATCAAGCTCCCGCGGCGGTCAGGAGACACATGTGCTCCTGATAAACACATCAAACACAGCCCTCATGTCAAACACACACTTACACTCAAGAGCAACGTCTGCTCCCAGATTCTTCTGTGTGTTATTATGTCAGTTATGTTAGCAGGAGCCAAAACACACAAAAATCACATTTCTACATGTCTAGAAACTTTATTTATTCCATAAAAATCATATTTGTTAATGTACTGCTCCTGTTATATAATTTGTTATATATTTACCGTCACCTGCTAAATGTCAAATATATTACATATATAAAAAAATGTCTCAAGTACATTTAATATATGAAATATGTGTCAAATATATTATGTATGAAATATGTATATATAAATATGTATATAAATATATATATATTTATGTTAAATGTTAAACATATATATTATATATGAAATATATGTTATGTATCAAGTACATGTCAAAAATATTATATGTGTGTCAGATGTGTTATGTACCAAATACTGTATATTAGATATGTTATATATTAAATGTCAAATATTTTATATACATATATTCGGAGCGCTGGACGGGTCTGGTTGATGAAGGGATGTAAACGAGTGTGTGTGTGTTGCAGGCGCAGCGCTGGACGGCTCTGGACGGGCTTCAGTGGAACTGCAGTGGCTCAGTGGAGGTCCAGGCCGTGTCGTTCTGGGGTCAGCGCCGACTGAAGAGTGCCAAAGCCTCCGTTCACATCGACACACAACAACACACTCAGTCAAGTATGACATCATCATCATCATCATCAGTGCACGATCACATGAGGGAATATGATTATTACCATAGTCCGTCTGAATACGCCTCTCTGATTGGCTGGAAGGTGTGTAGTAAAACCGTCAGCAAAGTCAGTTTAATAATATATGAAGAGTTCAGATGCAAAAGCCTCTAAATGCCATTTGAAATTTTGTTCTAGAATGACCATTTTTATCAAGCTTGTGTATTTAAGTTCAGTAATTTCACTTAAATGACAATTAATAGGTAATCTTCATTGCCATTTAAGTGAAATTACTGAACTTAAATATACAAGCTTGATAAAAATGATAATTTTGGAAGAAAATTTCAAATGGCACTTAGAGGCTTTTGCATCTGAACTCTTCATATGTAATCTCTATAATGTCTCCATGTCGTGCATTACAGTCGTTTAATTGCGTATTATGCCTTGCATATGTACATATTTTTAATATTAGCATTATCGGCCTGATTAGAGAATTTGCCTGATATATTAAAACCGATAAACATTGTATTATTCCCTTCAGATGCGCACTGTTTGACATGATTGATTTGAATATGATTGGAATGACTTTGAAAAGGCAAGGCAAGTTTATTTATATAGCACATTTCATACACAATGGTAATTCAAAGTGCTTTACATGGAAGAAATTAAAATAATCAAAATAAATCAGAATAATTAAAACAGTTTAGAATAAAAAAAAATCATAATAATAAAAATAAAATACAGAAAAGGAAAACAGATGCAGCGCAAGTCTGTCATATCAGCTACATAACATTATAATAATAATAATTGTGTGTTTGGGACGTGGATTTTAATGACGAGGCTTGTTTGTTTTTGTAATCAGACTCAAAAATTATTTAAAAAAAATTGGATTTAGATTATTGGCCAATATATTGGTTATCGGCTTTCAAATATGAAGAATTATCGGTTATCAGTAATATAAATTACCCCTATAAATATTTAATTTTAAAGATTTTAATTAGTAATTTTTTAATAATTGTATTTTTATTTGTTTTATAAGTGTAGTTATTTGATGGACCATGATGGAAGAACACTTTATTTCCCATATATAATGCTCAAAAATCCTTAATTTTGTCAATTATGTAATATATATTTATATAAATCTTTAAAAAAAAATATAAAATTAATATATGATAATAACAATATGGTGATAGTTTAGTTTAGGGTCCAATTCAGCGGTTTCATTAGTAGGCTCCGACTGTTTTCATCTTCTTGAGTAATGCAATTTCTCCAATGTTGATTTAGAGGCAGTTTCTAAAGCGAGGAAAGTGCCGGTGAAGAAATCCTCGAGCGCTCTGGGGGTCGGCACACCGTATTACAAGAACGGAGAACTACAGGTGCGCATCTACTGGAAGAAGAGAACAGGTAACACACACACACACAACATCTATATTATTTTATTTCACGCACGTGAATTGTTTTTTTTTTTTGTGTATGTAAATTTAGTTTCATGCATGTGAAATTGGCTACACATGTGTGAATCATATTTTTTGCATGAATGATTAATGCGAGCGGAGATGCGTTACTGAAGGATGACGAGTGTGTCAGTCTGAGCGAGGCGTCGGTGTGTTTCCGTCTTTATTCTGTCGGCCTCAAAGCATCAGGTCAACCTGAACTAATCTCACTTCTGCTTTTACACTTCTAGAGAACAGCTCAGCACAACTTGGGGGAGGCGCAAATATACATGTTCGAGTTCGCTGGTGGCTTTTCTAATGACTAGCTGATAAAACAGCATGACAAAATATATTAAAATAACTAAATAAATGCAGAATATTTTTTTTTTGGTCTAATTTGGAAATATTTCTATTTGAAAGAGTAGAAATTTTTAAATAATTTATTAATTTATTTATTAATTCCCCCCCCCCCCCCCCCAATTTTTTTCAAATTTTGTTTAATTTAGAAAATGTATTTGTTGATAAAACAGCAAGATGCAATATTTATCAAGAAAAAATATTTTTTTAACATTTAATAGTAAAATTGTTTATTTAGTTATTTACGTTTTAAATTGTCTAATTTAGAAAAAAAAATATTAACCTTTTTATTGCACAAATAATTTAATTATTATTATTATCTATCATATAATTTAGTATTTTTTATAAAACAGCAGGATGCAGGAGGAAAAATAAATATCTTAAACTTTTTAAAGCAAAGAAATGCAACATTTAGAAATAATTTAATTATTAATTTATTTATTAATAGAAATCTAGTCAAATTTAGAAAAAAAAATACTAAAACAGCAAGAAAAAACATCTTGAACTTTTTATAGTACAAACTAGAAAATTTAGAATATTTTAATTTATTATAACTCAATTTATTTTAGTCAACTTTAGAAAAATGACTAGTAGATAAAAAGCAAGAAAAATATTAACCTTTTTATTGCACAGACTACAACATTTTAAATAATTGAATTATTAATATTATATAATTATTAAATAATTAATTATTATTATCTATCATATAATTTAGTATTTTTTAAAATACTAAAATACGTTTAGGAAAAATAAATATCTTAAACTTTTTATAGCAAAAAACTGCAACATTTAGAATAATTTAATTATTAATTTATTTATTAATAGAAATCTAGTCAAATTTAGAAAAAAATAC
Source organism: Pimephales promelas (assembly GCF_016745375.1). The sequence continues at coordinate 720,028 of NW_024121158.1, forward strand.
TAAAACAGCAAGAAAAAACATCTTGAACTTTTTATAGTACAAACTAGAAAATTTAGAATATTTTAATTTATTATAACTCAATTTATATTAGTCAACTTTAGAAAAAATGACTAGTTGATAAAATAGCGAGATACAGAATGAAAAATCTTTATACGTAGCAAAAAAACTACAAAATCTAGATTAATATAATAATTATTTTACTATTAATTAAAATGATTCTTTTTTAGTCACATTTAGAAAAATCACTGATTGATAAAACTGAGATGCAAAACGAAAAAAAAAGTCTTCCTTTATAGATAAAGTAATAATAATTGAATGACAAGTTGGACAATGAGATGCACAGAACTTTGTATAGTATTTCCCTTTTTTTTAACCGCACAGGATTGTGGGATACCATCCGAGGCGGGTAGACGTGCTCTCTCTGCTTCCAGAAATGCCGTCGGCTCCTTCAAAGGCTCCTTTAATCTCCTCGCCAGCGTAACTCAATTATTAATCTGAAATGTATCATTTCACGTCCAAACGGCACGTTGATGGATAATAAACTGGAGGCGCTGCGTAAACACTGTTGATTAGCGCAGTTCTGAGGAAACTAATCAACTGATGATGATGATGAACGCCTCATATTAACTTACAGGAGCACTTCTGCCAAATAATAACGTCTGTTGTTGTTCATGCGACTCGTTTGCATGTTTTTAATGCTGTTGACTGGCGCTGATTTCTAAACGCTGTCGTTGGATTAGTCTCGTGACTCGTTCGTTTCGCGATATACTTGATATGCATTTTTTTCATATCAAATATTATATAAATATTATATTATATTAATATTATATAATTTATATATCATATAAATATTTCATGTATTTATAAAGCACATTTCAAATCAAAGTGCTGTACAGGAATAAAAAAAGTGAAATAAAAGTTAGATTAGAAGCACAAGATATTAAAGGTGTGTGTTCTGACGGCCAGAGTGTGTATGCTGTTTTCTATTCTGTGTGTGTGTGTGAGATCTCTAACCCGTGTTGATGTTCTGTCTCCAGATGTGTCGGGGAACCGTTATCATGTTCAGTGGAAGCATGAATACTGCAACCACAACCAGAGCCGAGCGGCGGAGAAATCAGTCACTCAGGTGTGTGTGTGTGTGTGTGTGTGTGATCTCCATCGTTCCTGCACCACACACTAAACCTCCATTGTGTTCGTGTGCATTTATGATCCATAACAGCATCAGCCAAGAGTGTTCTGAACAAGCCTCTTGCCCTTCATAAACGCAGCCTCTTACGGGACCCAAGACTCATTCCTCTTCATTATTGGAAGCAAATTAGTGTGTGTTGTTTCAGATGATGTGGTCAAAATGTGGTCCAGTGCCTAATAAAACACATGTATTAAAATGACATTTCCAGGAAGTAGGATTGAATTCATCACCCTACCCCCCCCCCGGTCCCCACCGGAGCCGTAACCTGCGTCCCGACCGAAGCCTGTTTCAGCTCCACTCCTGCAGATCACGCATTCGGGACTGAAATCTGGCCTTTAAGAGCGACACACTGCTTTCGTGATCGAAAAACTACAGTTAGACCTTTTACAAAGAAAATGTGATTGTTGTTTGGCCATGCAAATGTGGCTCGAGTGTTACGCTTGCTAGGAGAAAATGTGGCACTACAAAGCTAAATTTGTTGTGGGTGGTTGCCAGGATGTTGCTATGGGGTTGCTAAGGCGTTGCTAGGTGGTCTTCTAGGTGGTCACCGGGACTGTCCTATGGGCTTGCGACGCTGTTCTAGTTGGTTGTTAGGGTGTTGCTATGCAGTTTCTAAGGGGTTCTGAGTGGTTCCCAGGACATTGCTATGGGGTTGCTAAGGCGTTGCTAGGTGGTGTTCTAGGTGGTCACCAGGACTGTCCTATGGGGTTGCGAAGGTGTTCTAGTTGGTTGCTAGGGTGTTGCTATGCAGTTTCTAAGGGGTTCTGAGTGGTTCCCAGGACATTGCTATGGGGTTGTTAAGGCGTTGCTATGCAATTGGGTTCTAAGGTCTGCAGGCTGGTCACCAGGACTGTCCCATGGGGTTGCGAAGGTGTTCTAGTTGGTTGCTAGGGTGTTGCTATGCAGTTTCTAAGGGGTTCTGAGTGGTTCCCAGGACATTGCTATGGGGTTGTTAAGGCGTTGCTATGCAATAAGGTTCTAAGGTCTGCAGGCTGGTCACCAGGACTGTCCCATGGGTTTGCGAAGGTGTTCTAGTTGGTTGCTAGGGTGTTGGTATGCAGTTTCTAAGATGTTTGGGGTGGTTGCCAAGACGTTGCTCTGGAGTTGTTTAGGTGTTGTAGCTGGCTGCTAGGGGTTGCTATGCAGTTAAGTCCTAAGGTGTTCTAGGGGGTTGCTAGGGTGTTGCTATGCAGTTTCTAAGATGTTCGGGGTGGTTGCCAAGACGTTGCTCTGGAGTTGCTAAGGTGTTGTAGCTGGCTGCTAGGGGTTGCTATGCAGTTAAGTTCTAAGGTGTTCAAGGGGGTTGCTATGCAGTTTCTAAGATGTTCGGGGTGGTTGCCAAGACGTTGCTCTGGAGTTGCTAAGGTGTTGTAGCTGGCTGCTAGGGGTTGCAATTCAGTTAAGTCCTAAGGTGTTCTAGGGGGTTGCTAGGGTGTTGCTATGCAGTTTCTAAGATGTTCGGGGTGGTTGCCAAGACGTTGCTTTGGAGTTGTTTAGGTGTTGTAGCTGGCTGCTAGGGGTTGCTATGCAGTTAAGTCCTAAGGTGTTCTAGGGGGTTGCTAGGGTGTTGCTATGCAGTTTCTAAGATGTTCGGGGTGGTTGCCAAGACGTTGCTCTGGAGTTGTTTAGGTGTTGTAGCTGGCTGCTAGGGGTTGCTATGCAGTTAAGTCCTAAGGTGTTCTAGGGGGTTGCTAGGGTGTTGCTATGCAGTTTCTAAGATGTTCAGGGTGGTTGCCATGACATTGCTCTGGAGTTGCTAAGGTGTTGTAGCTGGCTGCTAGGGGTTGCTATGCAGTTAGGTTCTAAGCTGTTCTAGAGTGTTGCTAGGGTGTTGCTATGCAGTTTCTAAGATGTTCGGGGTGGTTGCCAAGATGTTGGTTTGGAGTTGCTAAGGTGTTGTACAGTAGCTGGCTGCTATGGGTTGCTATGCAGTTAGGTTCTAAGGTGTTCTAGAGTGTTGCTAGGGTGTTGCTATGCAGTTTCTAAGATTTTTGGGGTGGTTGCCAAGACGTTGGTTTGGAGTTGCTAAGGTGTTGTACAGTAGCTGACTGCTATGGGTTGCTATGCAGTTAGGTTCTAAGGTGTTCTAGAGTGTTGCTAGGGTGTTGCTATGCAGTTTCTAAGATTTTTGGGGTGGTTGCCAAGACGTTGGTTTGGAGTTGCTAAGGTGTTGTACAGTAGCTGGCTGCTATGGGTTGCTATGCAGTTAGGTTCTAAGGTGTTCTAGAGTGTTGCTAGGGTGTTGCTATGCAGTTCGGGGTGATTTATCTAAGGATGTATTGTGGCTCAAACTGTAGAGCGTGGCATTATAACCCCAGGCAGAGAATGCATTGTAAACCTCAAAGGCAATGTAATGTGTTTAATTTGTAGGCATTAGTATGGCCTGTTTTTTTAGAGTGGTTGCCAAGTCACTCCAACAATTCAGTTCAAATTCGATTGACGTTTATTTGTATAACGCTTTTCACAATACACATTATTTCAAAGCAGTTTTACAGAAAGTGCATGAGTCCACATTACAGTTTACAGTGATCTGTTATCAGAGGAGTTATGCATTTTATGAATGTACATATACAAAATCACAGTTAGCGAAAAAGGTACTAATTTAAACAATGTAATAATTTAATGCACAAACAATGAGCTCATTGCTTGTTTGTTAACACATGATTATGACATTTAGAAAAATGATGCATTGATGCATGCTGATTCCATCAACACCGCAGAGACTTCTGCATGAACACACTCCGGTTCTCTCCATCCTCTCTTTAATAAACGTGCTTCTCTGTTGCAGGAGAACTACATTAATCTCCCCAACCTGCTGTTCTCCTGCATGTACACGGTCACGGTTCACACACTCGGTGCGAGACAGCGCTCCTCGGACGAGAGCATAGGCTTCCTCACGCCGTCCTGTGAGATCATCCGGAGCAAGAGCCCGAAGCCCATCGCCTGTCCCGGGGACCAGGGCCGCCTCCACAGGACCGGTGCGGCTTTATATACATTACGCTTGAAATATGACATTGAGTGATTACAGTGGGTTTGTTTGGGAGCAACAGTTGCAGACGTGGTGCTTGTTTTTAAAACTTCATTTTGGTCTTTAGCATGCCGTTGTTCTGGTGCATCTTTTGATATTTTCAGGTTTTTTATTTTACTCTAGTTTCTTTTAATGTTGTAAAAAATACTTTTTAATAAATATTAATATACTGAATTCGTTTTTTATTTTTGTATTTTCAGTTTTTATTTTATTTTTACTTGTTTATAATAGTTATTTTTAATTAATTTTTTTTAGTAAAAGTTAGTAACTTTTTTAAATAGTTTATTTTATCTAACTTTTTTGTACTTGACGTACTAAGTTGTGCTATTTTTCTATTATTGATAATAGTAAGTAAATTTAGATATACTGATAGATAGATATATAATAATTTTGTATATAATAATATATTGTTTAAATATATTTTATTCCATTTAACATACATTTTGAATTATTTAATTTTTATTTTATCACTGATATACTTTTATAGTTTTCATTAATGTTTTTTAATTAATTTTTTACAATTTTTTTAGTTATTTTATTTTATTTTAGTTATTATTTTTGAAATATTTCATTTTGGTTAACTTTAATTTTTTTCAATTTTTTTAACTTTTATTGATATACTGTTCAAGCTTTTATTAATATTTTTATATTTTCAGTTTTCATATTTTAGTTGAAGTTTATAATTTTATTGATTTTTTTTATATTTTATTCCATTTAACATGTACTTATTTATTTATTTATTTAATTGTTGATATGTTATTATAGTTTGTATTTTTTTTTTTGTAGCTATGGTTTGATTTTTATTTTAGTCAAAGTTTTTCCTTGCCATTTTTTTCTCTAATAATTTTTTAACTATTTATAAATTTTTATTTCAGTTTTAGTTATTTTACTTCAAATTGCACTAAACAAAATGAGAAATGTGTTAGTTTTAGTTAACAACAATAACCCTGGCCAAGTGCCTAAAACAAAACAGTGACTAGTTTTTCCTTTATTCATAATTTTGCATCCTCAGACATTTTTACATGTTGTGTGTGTTTTCTCGTCACACATGCTCAGCCTGAACCCTCTTCTGTCATCATGATATATTCCATGTAATTTCACGTTTTCCTCGAACCCTCTCCTTAGTGCCGGCGAAGGTTTCGGCTCAGCCTGAGAATCTCACAGCGACCTTCACTCTCCACGACGGGAACGTGACGGGTCACTTCCGCTGGAGGGGGTCGCGACCCCAGTCTCATCAGCCAATCACAGGCTTCCAGGTCACATGGGCTGAGTTTTCCACGGAGAGCCGTCAGAACAGTCTTCCCAACAGCATCATCTCGCAGTCCCAGATCCTGCCACCTGTAAGTCCTCCACACACACCCTTCTCCCACGAGAGCGCACGCACACACATAAATCACATGTTCTTGGCCCATGATTTCATACAAGAGTGTTTCTCATGGAAAATTGGATACATATTCAAGTCCAAGAGTGTGAAATATGATACACACAGCGCTGGCAGGATCTGCTGATGAATCGAGGCTGCTGTTTAATAACCTTTAATAACCGGACCTCATATCATATCTGGAGAACGCTTGAGGAATACACTAAATGTTCACAGCATATTCGTATAATACTTATTTGTATGATAATAGATTTTAGTTGGCAAAGTAAAACTAAAGTAAGTATTAAATGTTAATATTATTTAATAATAATATAATTTAATAAGGGTATTTAATTTTCAAACTTAATATTTTTAAAAGCTGCATATATAAATTGAATATTAAATGTTAATGTTAATATAATTATTTTAATACCAATTAATATAATTTAATTATGAATATATATAATATAGATATATATACTGTATTATTTAATGTTAATATAATTCATAATTAAAATGATTTAATAATTATATTTAATATTTAAATCAAATATTTTTAAAAAGCTGAAAAACATACTCTCTCTCTCTCTCTCTATATATATATAATTATAATATAACTTTAATGTTACATGTAATATAACTACCTAATATATTAAACATTGTATTGAATATTTAAGCTAAATATTTTTAATTTTTAATTTATATTTTTTAAAAGCTGTATGTATGTGTGTGTATTAACTTTTCACTTTAAAAAGCTGAAAAAAATATATGTACATGCATAACAATAATTTGAATATTAAATTCTGATTAGTTAACATATAATATAATTTAAGAGTATTTCATTTTAGTATTCAATATTAAATAAAAGCTGAAAAAATCTATAAATGGATTTCATAAATGTAATTTTAACTGGATCACCCAGGGAAGGTTTATGTTGAAGTAAATCCTGGAGATGTATTAGTGTTATTAATGTTCATATGGTACGCATTAGTATGTTCTCATGGATGGAGTGCTGTTTTGAGCTCTGACATCATCACCAGATCTCCTCCATCATCCACTGAACAAACAGTCCTCTCATAACACATCACTCAGATTATGTTTTTTAATATTCATGTCCTTCTGCTGAAGCTTTAATTGACTCAGTCGTACTGAAATGCATCAAATTGATCCCGTCCGGTTTTCATGCGTGTGATTCCTCAGATCTGACAGAATATTGAAGCCGGTTTGAAGCACGTCATCATTATCAGATTGGATCCATTAATGAACGATGTGGATTCTGTGATGTTTATTGTTCACAGCGAGTAAATCTGAAGAGCTCCCAGTGAGCTCATAATAAACCAGGGGTGCCCAATCCTTCTCCTGGCGATCGACTGTCCTGCACAGTTCATCTCAAACCCTAATCAAACACACCTGAAGTAGTCAATTAAGGTCTTTAGGATCACATTCAGGTGTGTTTGATTAGGGTTGGAGATGAACTGTGCAGGACAGTCGATCGCCAGGAGCAGGATTGGGCACCCCTGTAATAAACACTGAACGCCTCGAGCCACAAACTCTACATGAGCTTCTTTCATGTATTTCCCCAACAGCGCCGTAACTCGTTTCTTCACTTTCATAGTCCGATGCATAGCTAAAGAAATCATCTAGCTAGTCTCAACCGTATTGTCGCGAATTAGACGTTCAACCACGTTGGATAATGATGTCACACACGTATGGAGTAATAATAATACTTTTAAGGAATCTGTTTGAAATCGAATTAACGCTGAATGTTTTGCTATATTATTCAAGGTGCTTAAAGTACATGAATTTGACTGTTTGATATTGAAGTCCTGGAAAACCCTTGAAAACAAACATATTTACGTAGAGGGACTTAAAAGTGCTTGACTTATTTAAATATAGTATGTATAGTAAATATAATTTTTGCGAAAATACAAAAAAGCAATCTTGTCAGGCAAAATGAACACCGCAGCCCGTCTGATAAACCCCCATCAGACCTTTTCTCGTTACAAAGTACGCCAACATTATAATATAAAATATTATTTATTGAACAATAATAGCCATTATAAACTTTGTATTTAATATTTCTCACAAGAAAGCATCGTGTACACACGAGAAACTATCGCGCGCCCGCGGGAGACTATTGCGTGCTCCCAAGAAGAAACTACCCTGCGTTTGTGGGAAACCATCACGTGCTCACGAGAAACTATCGCACGCTCCCAAGAAACGTATCACACACTCATGGGAAACTATCGCACGCTCGCGGAAACTATTACGTGCTCCCGAGAAACTATCGCACGCTCCCAAGAAACGTATCACACACTCATGGGAAACTATCGCACGCTCGCGGAAAGTATCACGCGATCCCGAGAAACTATCGCGTTCTCACAAAAACTATCGCGCACTCCGGAGAAAGTATCGCGCGCTCGCTGGAAACTATCGTGTACTCGAGATAAACTATCACACGCTCACGAGAAACTATCGCACACTCCCAAGAAACGTATCACACACTCATGTGAAACTATCGCACGCTCCAGAGAAACTATCGGGCGCTCGCGGGAAACTATCGTGTACTTGTAATAAACTATCACACGCTCGTGAGAAACTATCACGTGCTCGCGGGAAACTATCGTGTACTCGAGATAAACTATCACTTGCTCTCACGAGAAACTATCGCACGCTCCGAAGAAACGTATCACACACTCATGGGAAACTATCGCACACTCGCGGAAACTATTACGTGCTCCCGAGAAACTATCGCGTTCTCACAAAAACTATCGCGCGCTCGCCGAAAACTATTGTGTACTTGCGATAAACTATCACACGCATTCCCAAGAAACTATCGTGTACTTGCGATAAACTATCACATGCTCCCAAGAAACTATCACGTGCTCGCGGGAAACTTATTGTGTACTCGAGATAAACTATCACACACTCCCAAGAAACGTATCACACACTCATGTGAAACTATCGCACGCTCGCGGAAACTATCACGCGCTCGCGGGAAACTATCGTGTACTCGAGATAAACTATCACACGCTCACGAGAAACTATCACGCGCTCTCACGAGAAACTATCGCACGCTCCCAAGAAACTATTGCGCGCTCGCGGGAAACTATCGTGTACTTGTAATAAACTATCACACGCTCGCGAGAAACTATCGTGTACTCGAGATAAACTATCACACGCTCACGAGAAACTATCACGCGCTCTCACGAGAAACTATCGCACGCTCCCAAGAAACTATTGCGCGCTCGCGAGAAACTATCGTGTACTTGTAATAAACTATCACACGCTCCCAAGAAACTATCGCGCGCTCGCGGGAAACTATCGTGTACTTGTAATAAACTATCGCGCGCTTGCGAGAAACTATTGCGCGCTCGCGGGAAACTATCGTGTACTTGTAATAAACTATCACACGCTCGCGAGAAACTATCGTGTACTTGTGATAAACTATCGCGCGCTCCCAAGAAACTATCGCGCGCTCGCGGGAAACTATCGTGTACTTGTAATAAACTATCGCACGCTCCCAAGAAACTATTGCGCGCTCGCGGGAAACTATCGTGTACTTGTAATAAACTATCACACGCTCGCGAGAAACTATCGTGTACTTGTGATAAACTATCGCGCGCTCCCAAGAAACTATCGCGCGCTCGCGGGAAACTATCGTGTACTTGTAATAAACTATCGCGCGCTCCCAAAAAACTATTGTGCGCTCGCGGGAAACTATCGTGTACTTGTAATAAACTATCACACGCTCGCGAGAAACTATCGTGTACTTGTAATAAACTATCGCGCGCTCCCAAGAAACTATCGCGCGCTCGCGGGAAACTATCGTGTACTTGTAATAAACTATCGCGCGCTCGCGAGAAACTATTGCGCGCTCGCGGGAAACTATCGTGTACTTGTAATAAACTATCACACGCTCGCGAGAAACTATCGTGTACTTGTGATAAACTATCGCGCGCTCCCAAGAAACTATCACACGCTCGCGAGAAACTATCGTGTACTTGTAATAAACTATCACACGCTTGCGGGAAACTATCGTGTACTTGTAATAAACTATCACACGCTCGCGGAAAACTATCGTGTACTTGTAATAAACTATCACACGCTCGCGAGAAACTATCGTGTACTTGTGATAAACTATCGCCGCTCCCAAGAAACTATCGCGCGCTCGCGGGAAACTATCGTGTACTTGTAATAAACTATCGCGCGCTCCAAAAAACTATTGTGCGCTCGCGGGAAACTATCGTGTACTTGTAATAAACTATCACACGCTCGCGAGAAACTATCGTGTACTTGTAATAAACTATCGCGCGCTCCCAAGAAACTATCACACGCTCGCGGAATTTATCGTGTACTTGTAATAAACTATCGCGCGCTCGCGAGAAACTATCGCGTGCTCGCGGGAAACTATCGTGTACTCGAGATAAACTATCACGTGCTCTCACGAGAAACTATCGCACGCTCCCAAGAAACTATCGCGCGCTCGCGGGAAACTATCGTGTACTTGTAATAAACTATCGCGCGCTCCCGAGAAACTATTGCGCGCTCGCGGGAAACTATCGTGTACTTGTAATAAACTATTGTGCACTCCCGAGAAACTATCGCGCGCTCGCGAGACACTATCATGTACTCGAGATAAACTATCACAGGTTCACGAGAAACTATCACACACTCCCAAGAAACAATCGTGTACTTGCGATAAACTATCACACGCTCCCAAGAAACTATCACGTGCTCGCGGGAAACTATCGTGTACTCGAGATAAACTATCACACACTCACGAGAAACTATCACGCGCTCTCACGAGAAACAATCGCATGCGCACAAATTAGTTTTCTAATTTCTCGCAATAGTTTCTCGTGAGCACGAGAAAGTCTGTATATTTGTATTTTTGCTAAAGGTCCCTTTAGGGGATCCTTAGTGCGGAGATTGCAGTACTACCAAACCAAAAACAAAAAAAAAATAGTGCTTGAAAAGTCAATAAATGTCCTGGAATTAATTTTCACATTATTTGTACGAACCTGGGTTTATACTGTAAATAAAGTTTGATTGATTGACTCTTTGACGTGTAGTCGTTCTGTAGAAGAAGGATCTGATGTGTTTGAGTTGCTGACTCTGAACACTGTTGTATATTGTGATGTTTTTCAGAATCAGAACCTCCTGGTGGTGTCTAACCTGCGGCCGGGTACGTTCTACCGGGTAGATGTGCATGTGATCACCGCGACTGGAGAAGGACCCGCGACGAAGAGAGTGTTTCTGACGCCCAGCCGACCGCCGATTCAGCAAAGTAAGAAAACGCACTTCTGGAAGTTAAAAAGGACCTGCTATTAGAGATGCACCGATTGACCGGCGCATTTAGGATGCAGAGATGTTTTCATGTGTAACCAAGATGTGTGTTTGTTCTTGACAGAAGCACAACTTCATCAGCATCACCATCAGAAGTCTTCAGTGGAGAAACACTGAACCGGTCAGAACACGAAACACAACAAGCAGCGAATCGCAGTTTCCTTCAGACGCTCTGAGCCTTCGTTCTTCAACAACACCCCAAACTCTTGTGCTGTCGCCCCGGTCCATGTGTGCGCTTACATTCAGAAACCATTTCAGCAAGTTAAGAGCGATGTTGTGTTCCTGCAGATTTGGTCAGAGTCTATGAAATCAAATTAAATTGAAATGGATGGAAGAATGGGGTGTGTAATCTAAGAGAGTTCATGATTATCTGAGATCAGATCTGATGATGCATGGCTAACATATTCAGTCAGTATTTCCCAAACCCGTATCTTTATTCAGCTCTTTTCCATTTCCAAGCATCACTGATCGTTTGTGTGATTAAATAATGACTGGATTTTAGGTTGAACTGTTCCTTTAATAGGGTGTGAAATCCATCTTTGATGCCTTTTATTATTACGTTAGCAATTCTCCATTACAGATTAACAGAGAGTGTTTTGTTTATTAATAAAATGATTACTTATGCGTGTTTTTTTGATGGAATGATGTAAACTATATATGTTCTCGACTGTAGAGATATTTGTTGCGGCAGTCAGTGAATGTTGATGTTGATATTTATTTATGTGTGTATTGCAACACTTCATTTGTATGCGTGTATGTGTGTATTTTCCCCCATGTATTAGCAAGTCAGTGTTTTATAAAATACAACTTTGTGTAAAGACATAAAAAAAAAAGAATTGTACATATAGTGATATGTTCCATTATTTCCATAGAACCTGTACATACTTTTAAGTAATAAAATAGTTCCTCTACTAATTCAGATCATCTGTAGTCCTGTGTAAAACATTTGATGTCAGTGACGTACCTCAGATCTGTGGGAAATAAATAAATGCATCACTGACTGAAATAAATACATAAATCAAACAGAAATACACTACTTGACTTCCTTTAACTACTTCAACCATAAATATGTACAATTAAAATAATTAATTTTAAAAATAAAAAACAAAATAAACTGTTGTTGCATGCTATGTGACCATTAACGGACATGACGTCAGGGGCACTTTTATTTCTAAATATCATATTTTACGTCAGAGTTTGAGAATCGCTGGTGAACTATTGAAGTTTTTGCCAGTTATTTATTATTATTTCAAGCGTTTCGTTAGACGCAAGTTTTTTGTTAGTCGTAATTACGGTAATTTTCTGACGTAAACGTGTACGTTAGCTACGGTGTGCGTGTTCGGCGCTGGCGATTTTAAAGTAAGAAACTCTTGAAACTCTCTTCACTCACACCTTGATAGCAATAATAGAAGTGATTTAAATACTTAAACATGTATATATCTTGTTTGGAAGTCTCAGGACCAAAAAATGTCAATAGTATTGGTCCAAAATGCAACGATATTCTACGTAAATACACGATGCAACCCGCGACTTTACCTTCACGTCCTCACTCGGATTTACGTTTCTCTGTCAACACTAACGGATGAATCTGCAGCAGAAGTCAGGTACTAGATCTCTCTGTTAGTTGTTTACCATCGTAAAGTTGTGTGCTTTTAGACATGAGGTAATTTAACCTACATGTGCTCTAAAAATATTCACTGTTTGTAAAGGAAATTAGAGGAGTAGGCAAGCTTTCGGACACATTACTTCATCTTTACTGGACCCCATGCCATTTAACCACTGTTAAAATTCTCCACATTCAATTTTATTTAATTTCCTACTGTTTCTGAGAGAAATGTAAAGCACGTCTGGGTATTTCATGAACTCCGCATGTGTTTGCAATTTGGAATGATGCATTTAAAGGTTAATCACCAAACGTATCTTTAAAAAAAGATATATAATGTGGACAACACTGAAAAAAAACCCATATATTTTCGCCAGATTAGTTATTTATGAATCACTCAAACACCTTTATCTAACCTTTCTACTTATCTGTTGGATCGAGATGGTTGGATCTGCACTTCGGTTTTTAACCGGAAGTAGACCGTCCAGGCATTTTTGTAATCCTCATCTCAACATACTATGATTTGGCACACGCTAGATCTAATTTAGGACGGATAGGTGAATTGTCCATTGTTTTTCCTTTTTATAAATGTCAGAAGCTCTCTCTTTTTTATTTTATTTTATTTTTTACACCAAACGGCCATTTTGCGTCCAGTCATCATCCAGTGCCCTTCTGTCCGTCAGTGATGTTGTTTCATGAAACAACACATAACATGAATAACATGAATGTGTTTATTAATTCCTGATGTCCATGTGAGTTAATCCACTGTAGTCCATCAGATCAAATCAAGTCTCCTCATTTATATAGTGCTTAACCATTATGTTTTACAGTGATAACAGGGGATTACAGTAACAGAGAGTGTTTAGGCTTTACAGCAGATCTAGAATAAAGTAATTGTCCAAATAAAGTTAGTTTTGATTGATTCACTTCTTTTGCAAAGATCATTAGTTAACGTTACTAACATAGGGGCCACTAACCCGACACAGCTTTACTGAAAACCCTTAACGCGCTCCGGCTCATTCACACAACAACAGTGTTTATGGTTTGAGAACGCAAGCCAAGCGTTGAAAAACGTTATCTCCGCGTAAACTTAAAAAACGCAAACATGTGGAAACGCTGGGTATCACGTGTTTAGTCTATAGGTATGCGCGTGTAAATATATATGTAGTCTTTCTTTACTAATTTAGCTCATCAAATTACTTTTCTGGCCTTAAAATAAATCATAATACAGATTTTTTTTTTCTCTCCGGGTCAAAAACAGAACCTTTTATTCATTCCTGCTTTCAAGCTAATGCTTTTCTTATGCCTTCAAACCTTCTTAACAAGAACGACGACAGTGGCAATCAATAGTCATTCTTCTACATAACCTCTGACAAGATGCAGAGAGAGAAATCCTGATAATAATTGTTTCCGTTGCGTATGATCAGTGATTTCCATGCGCAGGATTTTCCTCATTACTCGTCGCATGAGTGTTTCAGATTCCTCCAGGTCCTGACAGCATCTCACGTGTCTCGTCCTCTCCTCTGAACTCGTTCTGGAGATTAACGCCGCCTCTCACGAGACCTTCGCTGCACGCTTGTGATTTACATTCTTTGCTGCGCTGCTTAAAGAAAGACCCCCTGAAATCGAAATGGATGTTTTTGAGCTTTTAGGATGACTAAGTGAATATGTTGCTACGAATAAGCCAACAAAATGAGCAAATGTGCATTTAGGAGATATAAGCATTCAAAACTCACAGTCTCTCACAGATCACGCATTTTTTTTATGACATCACCGTGTCTCATCACATCTTTTGGCCAATCACATGCTTTTTAGAATCTAAAGCTCCGCCCCCTATACTATAAACACCACCTGGCCGAAGCGACCAATGACACGTTACGCAGAAATACGCGTTGGAGTGTGTGTTCGGTTGCTCAAACGCTCCAGTTTTATTCTGTTTTCCAATTTTTTAGTTTAAAGGGTTAGTTCACCCAAAAATGAAAATTCTGTCAGTATTTACTCACCCTCATGTTGTTCCAACCCCGTAAGACCTTCGTTCATCTTCGGGACACAAATTAAGATATTTAAGAGATTAAGATCGCTCCTGCATACTAGTCCATAGGCTTCTTGAGGGAATGACTCTTGCTGGCCTCGAAAACTCATTAAAGACATCGTTAAAATAGTCCAAGTGACTACAGGGGCTCAATCTTAACTTTATCAAACGACGAGAACACTTTTGTGCGCAAAAAAACAACAAAAATAACGGCTTTATTTCAACTATTCGTTTATTTCTCCCTCTGCGCGAGTCAGGTTACTAGTTTAATAGCGTAAGCTTCTGTTATTGTACGTCACACGCATCACACACACATGACCAGCGTCGGCCAATAGTGAGCCTACGTGTGACGTAGCTTTACGCAATCACACTACGTTAACTGACTACAGGCCCATGGAGAAGGAAGTGAACAGTTGAAATAAAGTCGTTATTTTTGTTGTTTTTGCGCACAAAAGTGTTCTCGTCGTTTGATAAAGTTAAGATTGAGCCCCTGTAGTCACTTGGACTATTTTAACGATGTCTTTAATGACTTTTCGAGGCCAGCAAGAGTCATTCCCTCAAGAAGCCTATGGAGCGATCTTAATATCGTAAATATCTTAATTTGTGTTGCGAAGACGAACGAAGGTCTTACGGGGTTGAACAACGTGAGGATGAGTAAATACTGACAGAATTTTCATTTTTGGGTGAACTAACCCTTTAACGTCCCATTTGAAACAATTTGAAACATTTTAATCTCTATATTGGCACTTCTTCGAAATGGGACGGTAAATGAACGAACCACATGTCGATGTTCCTACACTCTTATATTTAAAGGATCTTTATTGGCTTGAAGAACCTTTATCTTCCGGGGAAACGATTGTTTAGATTATTAATGTTCTTCACACACTCATTACGGTTCTTTTACTGAAAGGTTCTTCACTTCACATCTGGGAAATCCCAGTTTTTGGACCTTTATTTTCAGGAGTGTGTTGGCGAGTCCTCCTCTTTCCCGTCCCTCGCTCATTAGATGTCCCGGGCCGAGTGCTCAGGGCCCTGGGGTGTTTCTGCTTAAACTCTGCAAACATGAAAGACTGTTTCGTCTACATGTAATGAAGAACAGAGAACAGACCATGCGGACGGAGACAATGAAGGAAAGATAACCCTGGGGAAAATAGGCTCAAAAATGAACTAATACTGCAGAAATCAAATTTCCATGGTGGTTGATTATATTAGGCAATTGCAAATATTAGGCAATTAAATTTTGGTGTTGTTCATTTTTTTTAGTTTGAAAATGTTTTGTTGAATTTTTAAAAATCGCTACTTTATCGAAATGGTACGAAACTCTGTGACTTTTGTGGCAGACACTATGTGACCAAATTGTAACAAATTGTAAAAGCGAAATGGTCGTTAAAAAATAGTCACAATTTTGTTGTTCGAGGTCAGAAATGAGCGCCATATGAAATTAATGGGAAATACGAAGAAAATAAAAAAAGAGGGCAATTTTTGGGGAATACAATCTAGAAACAAAGCGCATAGAAGTGAAGGGGCGACACTAAAATAGACACATTGACAATAAGGAGTCTTTGAGAATGTCTTAATACACATCCAAACCCACAACCTAATAAAAGTAATTTATGATGTCTAAAAACAACGTTACAGGTGTATTTATTTATTTATTTATTTATTTATCTTCCTTCAAAAATTGGATTTTTAAGGCATGGTCTCTTTTGTGAAAAATGTGAAAAATAATAATTTTCAATGGGGAAAAAATATCATAATCATCGCATAATTGGTGACATATTTCTGTCAAAATACATAATAAAGAAATAGAAAATTACTGAAAAAAATATAACATTGATTTTTACTAGGGCTGTGCAAAAATGAATTGCGATTAATCGCATCCAAAATAAAAGTCTGTGTTTACATAATATATTTGTGTGTGCTGTATATAATTATTTTGGATATATAAATACACACACATGCACGTATATATTTAAGAAAATGTGTTATTCATGTATTAAATATTTATATAATTTAGATTATGTATTTATATATATTTACAGAATTTAAGTGTGAATAATTATTAAATATATACATGCATGCATAGGTATTTATATATACAAAATAATTATATACAGCACACACAAATATATTATGTAAACACAGACTTTTATTGTGTATGCGATTAATCGCAATTAATTTTTGCACAGCCCTAATTTTTACATATTTTTTTGCATTTTACCAATGTAAAAAAGTGTTTGGTCACTTTTGACTGCGAACAACGAGTGTGAATCCCATAATGAGCAAATCCCAGAAGGGTTAACTATGCAAATAATGAGGAATAATGTAATTCGCATCTATTTCCAGAAGTCAAATATGAATGTTGGATAAAGCCAGGGTCAGATCCCACTGCTTTTAAATGTACATCGACGTATATGCAAATAGATGAAGTGCTATAAAATAAACACTTAACGTGTATTTTGGGTGTTTTATTTCCACTATTCTGAAAGAAGAAATTATGGAAGCAAAATCTCAAAAACTGTTTTTGCCTGTAGTGTCTCGCCTTAAAACACACTTATTCCACTTGTCAGTTATTCCTCTTTTGCGGTTGCTGTGTTTATTATGACGGAGATGTGTTGTGCCTTAAAACAAACAGAATAACAATATCATCAGCGACTGAAGGGAAGAGGATTATCATCCAAATGTTTTCCTGAGAATTATTCCACTTTTGCTGTTGCTGTTTTTTCAATGTGTTGTTCGATGCATTAATCTTAAACTGCATGTGTTTGAGTATAGACACACACACACTGTGTGTTTCAGGCTGACCAGAAAGGCGTTATTCTCTGAAGTATCGTTTGAGAAGTATGAAAGATGTTCGCTCGCTCAGTTCCTGATGAAACACTCCTAATGACTTCAACAGCATCCCTCATCATGTCATACCGCAGCTGTACAGCACATATTCATATTCATCATGAGCCGTAATTATTTACTCAATGAAAAACACCTTCCTGGCGACCTGAACCCCGGAGACAGACTCTGCTGAGCTGTTAGTCAAAGCGTGAAGGGGTTTGTGGAGCAAATCAGACGTGCTGACAGTAAGAGTCGCTCGGAGATTAACTGGAGAACACATGTCACGGTCAGTTATCCGTCTTCACTGTCCAGAACAATTGATTTTTTTAATAGTAGGCTAATAAATATTAGGGATACACAATATATCGGCCACCATATCGGTATCAGCCGATATATGTTCATTTTTAATTGTTATTGTTATCGGCCTGATAAGAAAATTTGGCTGATATCTTAAAGCTGATAGTGTATTATTCCCTTCAGCTGAGACACTTCGGATTAAATTGCTTGAAATATGATTGAAATCACTTCAAAAGGGAAAATACAGTTCAGTGCAACATGTGCAGTCATATCGGCTATATAAAATGATCATGAGAACATAATAATGTGTTTGGGTCGTGGCTTTTAGTGATGAGACTTTTGTTTTTGTAATCAGGCTCTCAAAAATCATATAAAAACGTATTTATCTGGCAAAATATCGGTTATCGGCTTTCGAATATAAAGAATTATCGGTTATCGGTATTTGTCAAAAATGTTATATCGGTACATCCCGAATAAATATGGAAACTTAATACCACCACGCAATAAAAAAACTTAAAAAAATTGTGACTTTTTAATTTCACCATTCAGAATTTCTCTCGAATTTTTCATAATTGCAAGAATAAAGTCTGATTTGTGAGATTAAATAAGGCAAAAACAGAAGGCGAAAATGCGAGTTTAAATGTTAAATTATATTATAAAACTCGCAATTTCGCCTTTTGTTTTTGCCTTTTTTAATCTCATAAATCAGACTTTATTTTTGCAATTATGAAAGATTTGAGAGAAATTCTGAATTGTGAGGAAAAAAAATCTGAATTGTGAGATTTAAGAAATTGCAATTATTTTGCAAAAATTCAAAGGAAAAAAAGGCAAAATTGCGAGATGTATAACTTGCAATTTTGAAACATAAACTTGCAATTGCAACAAAAGTGTTTTGAGATTTTTGTATTTTTGAGATGCATATTTTTTTATTCCATGCAGAAACAATAAAAACAGAATTGAAGTTGTAAACTAAGAATTCCAAGACAAAATTGCGGAATTTATAATATCATTATAGGAATTAATTAAGAAATAGGAAATAAAGTCACAATTTTTTTCCTTTTTTTTTGTTTATTTGATGATGGAAACAAGCTTCCATAACTCAATTTAATGTATTGAATATTGGTGTTTTTGAATCATATTGATTTTGCCACTGTTTTAAAAAGCAATAAGCAGCGTGTAGGTTACAGGTATTTTACCACGGTAATCCTCTCCTCCAGTGGCTCGTTGCTGTAATTAGCACTTCTGTCTGTGTCAAGTGTTTTTTTTTTTACTTTGTCACAGTGGAAATGCATAGAAAGGCTGTGGTGTGGTGACTCTTTTTCTTTGGGGTCATTTGTGGCAAATCAAAACTGCTTACATTTGATGCAGCCTTGTGAACCCTCCAGGGCAAAGGTCAGAGGTCACGAAGGCCTCCTCTGAAATCCCTGCTTGTGTTTGAAGAGCGTCTCCCGAGACGCCATTATCTTCATCCGAGGAAAAACATCCTCTCGCATTGGAAATTACTGCAGATATGTAAACGTTTATGCTTGTTAGAGGCCAGAAAGTTCTATCAAAAAAATTAAGTCTTATCATTTATCAACTCATGTTGTTCTTAAAAAGAAGCAGAATATCCCAGATTTTGTCATGCATACAATGAAAGTAAGCATCCATAGGACTCTTTGTTTTTGTTATAATAACGCAATGAAACATGACAGATTGAGACGTACTTTATGGAAAGAAAGAAATTATGAATGCATGTATAACCAAATATTAATAATCGATTATGTTGTTGTTAATGTTTGCTTTTTCCTCTTAGCTTTTTGTTTTTCTTCGGCTTTTTTGCCAAATAGATGCAACAACCCAGTGTTTGGGTAGTTTTTGAGTAACCCAGATCCTGGGTCAGACGTAACAACCCAGTGTTTGGGTAGTTTTTGAGTAACCCAGATCCTGGGTCAGACATAACAACCCAGTGTTTGGGTAGTTTTTGTGTAACTCAGATCCTGGGTCAGACGCAACAACCCAGTGTTTGGGTAGTTTTTGTGTAACCCAGATACTGGGTCAGACGTAACAACCCAGTGTTTGGGTAGTTTTTGTGTAACTCAGATCCTGGGTCAGACGCAACAACCCAGTGTTTGGGTAGTTTTTGTGTAACCCAGATACTGGGTCAGACGTAACAACCCAGTGTTTGGGTAGTTTTTGTGTAACCCAGATACTGGGTCAGACGTAACAACCCAGTGTTTGGGTAGTTTTTGTGTAACTCAGATCCTGGGTCAGACGCAACAACCCAGTGTTTGGGTAGTTTTTGTGTAACCCAGATACTGGGTCAGACGTAACAACCCAGTGTTTGGGTAGTTTTTGTGTAACCCAGATACTGGGTCAGACGTAACAACCCAGTGTTTGGGTAGTTTTTGTGTAACCCAGATACTGGGTCAGACGTAACAACCCAGTGTTTGGGTAGTTTTTGTGTAACCCAGATCCTGGGTCAGACGCAACAACCCAGTGTTTGGGTAGTTTTTGTGTAACTCAGATCCTGGGTCAGACGCAACAACCCAGTGTTTGGGTAGTTTTTGTGTAACCCAGATACTGGGTCAGACGCAACAACCCAGTGTTTGGGTAGTTTTTGTGTAACCCAGATACTGGGTCAGACGTAACAACCCAGTGTTTGGGTAGTTTTTGTGTAACCCAGATACTGGGTCAGACGCAACAACCCAGTGTTTGGGTAGTTTTTGTGTAACCCAGATACTGGGTCAGACGCAACAACCCAGTGTTTGGGTAGTTTTTGTGTAACCCAGATCCTGGGTCAGACGCAACAACCCAGTGTTTGGGTAGTTTTTGTGTAACCCAGCTCCTGGGTCAGACGCAACAACCCAGTGTTTGGGTAGTTTTTGTGTAACCCAGATCCTGGGTCAGACGCAACAACCCAGTGTTTGGGTAGTTTTTGTGTAACCCAGCTCCTGGGTCAGACGTAACAGCCCAGTGTTTGGGTAGTTTTTGAGTAACCCAGATACTGGGTCAGACGCAACAACCCAGTGTTTGGGTAGTTTTTGTGTAACCCAGATCCTGGGTCAGACGTAACAACCCAGTGTTTGGGTAGTTTTTGTGTAACCCAGCTCCTGGGTCAGATGTAACAACCCAGTGTTTGGGTAGTTTTTGTGTAACCCAGATACTGGGTCAGACGTAACAACCCAGTGTTTGGGTAGTTTTTGTGTAACCCAGATCCTGGGTCAGACGCAACAACCCAGTGTTTGGGTAGTTTTTGAGTAACCCAGATCCTGGGTCAGACGCAACAACCCAGTGTTTGGGTAGTTTTTGTGTAACCCAGCTCCTGGGTCAGACGTAACAACCCAGTGTTTGGGTAGTTTTTGAGTAACCCAGATACTGGGTCAGACGCAACAACCCAGTGTTTGGGTAGTTTTTGTGTAACCCAGATCCTGGGTCAGACGTAACAACCCAGTGTTTGGGTAGTTTTTGTGTAACCCAGCTCCTGGGTCAGACGTAACAACCCAGTGTTTGGGTAGTTTTTGAGTAACCCAGATACTGGGTCAGACGCAACAACCCAGTGTTTGGGTAGTTTTTGTGTAACCCAGATCCTGGGTCAGACGTAACAACCCAGTGTTTGGGTAGTTTTTGTGTAACCCAGCTCCTGGGTCAGATGTAACAACCCAGTGTTTGGGTAGTTTTTGTGTAACCCAGCTCCTGGGTCAGGCGTAACAACCCAGTGTTTAGGTAGTTTTTGTGTAACCCAGATCCTGGGTCAGACGTAACAACCCAATGTTTGGGTAGTTTTTTTTTACAGTGGAAACGGGACAACAAAGACTGGTCCATTACATTTGAATTACTTCTAAATGTTTAAAGGGATGCAATATGTATTCAAAGTTATGTAAAATATGCTAAATAAAGGAATTATCATGCAAACCAGCTGGTATTAAAATTGAAAGTAAAGCTACTATAGTAAAAATGAATCCAGTGTGATGGGTTAAGTGTTCTGTCCTACAAGCCCTTGGTTGGGTTGTTTTAACCCAGTGTATTTTTAGAGTGAATCCGTTGTATGACTGTAGAGCCGTGGTGTTTTATTCTCGGAGTGGTTCTTTAGATGTGAGGATGTGAGGAACCCCTCCAGAAGAAGCGGCTCGTATCGAGTTGCACAGATGCTCTGTAATCACGGATCTGATGGTCTTGGGCGCAGGTCAAAGGTCGTCTTATATCCGAGTCCTGCTTCTGGTACAGGGAGCCGGTCGCGGGGGTCGAGTTCTGCTCAGATTTAATCAACTCTGTCACGCAGGCCTTTCCCCTTCGTTCTGTGAATTAGAAAACTGCTTAAATAAGACAAGCTGGAGAAATGCTCTCGGAGAAACTCCTGACCCGCGCGTCTTTGAAATCTCTGAACGTTTCAGCATGTGAATGAAGAAATACCCCACATGTTATACAGCAGTGCTAGTTTAGATTTTATTACAGTTTATTACAGGTAACACTTAACAATAAGGTTAGCATTAGTTAATGTATTGATGAAAATCATGAATAATGAGCAATACGTACAGTATTTATTAATCTTTGCTGATGTTAGTTGATACAAATCCAGCTGTTCATGGTTTAAGTAATTAATGTTAAACTTTGTTATTTAATTTTTTTTAAATGAGCGATCTTTCGCTTGATAAGACCCTTATTCATCGTCTGGTGTCGTTTAAAGCCCTTTGAACAGTTTGCACTGAAACTCTCTTTTGGACCTTGAACCGTTTGGACCCCATTGAAGTCCATTATATGGAGAAAATGCTGAAATGTTTTCATCAAAAACCTTAATTTCTTTTCGACTGAAGAAAGAAAGACATGGATATCTTAGATGACATGGGGGCGAGTAAATTATCAGCAAAAGTTTTTTTTAAATTGAACTCCTTTAAATGAATGATGCGTTTCATTATTTTGCATCAAGATCTGAGGATCTGTGTATTCGGTTATGATGAGTTTGAGGTCATTTATTATCATTTTTTAATGTGATTAATGCCATCAGAATGCTGAGATGTTTTAATCGCAGGTCCGATCATTTCCACGTCTTCACCTCAGAAGGGTTTCAGTGAACGGGTGGACGGCTGAGTTCAGAGATGACGTAATTCACTTTTCCCCATTCGATTCGCCAGATGAATCGCTCTTACACGACTCCACATTCCATATAAAAATGCCAGTCATAGTTTAATGATTAGCAGATGAACACGTGGCGTGTGGACTGTTGAATGTTTGGACATGTGGATGCGGTAATGGACAGCATTTGTCAAAGGCGTGTGAGATGTTCAGTGTGAAAGACGTGTGTTTTAACGTACAAGACCACACGGTTCACATCTGTCGGCATGTTTCTGAATTACTGTACATTATTATGTCCATCATATATGTTTAAACATGTGTGTTGTTTTATACTAGATCCATATCTCAGGAAAGTGAACATGCGGTGAGTTTAAAAACAGTTTTGGTTTGAGCGAATGATGTTCTTTGTTTTTTTAACTGGAACTGATGATATAATTGTTCCATATTTATTTATTGTTCCATATATTTTATTTATTTTATTAAACTTTTTATTATTTGATTTATTATATTTTGTTATTTTATTTAACCTTTTGTTATTTTATATTTTGATTTAATCTAATTTTATTCTTGTATTTTTTTTATTTAATCTAATTTAATTTAATTTAATTTAATTTTTAATTTAATATATTTTATTTCATTATTCAATTTTATTAATTTTGTTATTTTATAGAACTTTTCATTATTTTATTTTATATTTTATTATTTTTATTTTATATTGTATTTTATTTGATTATATTTTGATTTAATCTAATTTTATTCTTGTATTTTTATTTATTTTTTATTATTTTATTTTATTGTTCAATTTTATTAATTTTGTTATTTTATTGAACTTATTATTATTATTATTTTTTAAATTTTATTTAACCTTTTTGTTATTTTATATTTTGATTCAATCTAATTTTATTCTTGTATTTTTATTTATTTAATCCTTATATTTATTTTTTTATTATTTTATTTTATTGTTCAATTTTATTCATTTTGTTATTATATTGAACTTTTTATTATTTTATTTTAATTTTATTGAACTATCTTATATTGTACTTTATTTGATTATTTTATTGAACTTTTAATATATTTATATTATTTTTATATGTCTATTTAATTAACTTTTATTGTTTTTTTTAATATTTAAATTGTAATTTTATTGCATTGGATATCATGTTGTGGTTCATATCCATGAATTATACAGTCCAGATAGACTCGGCTCCAGTCCATCCATGAGTTAAAAACGATGAACGAAATGGCGTTTCCTTGTTGACGTGAGAGAGCTGGACCATGACAGTCTTTTATCGACTCATGACCAATAAAACAATACGTTTTACTACCATAACTTTCCTCTGGCGTCCATATCAAACATGTTGGAAGAATGACGATGGCGTTCTCGACGTCTAAATGCTCCATTTGCGTTTGTGAGTTGGTTTTGTTCCCCGTGACCGTAGTTCACCCGTAGTTCACCCGGATCTGTTGAGGGCATGACCTAGATGAGATATGGTGTGGTTTCAGCCGCTCGTAGCTCTGGATATTATATTTCAGATGTGCCGTTTCACACAGATACGAGGATATACGACGGGACACCATCTCTTCATTCGCAGATGAACATGATAATGTATTTTCTGATCCTCACACTGAATTACTTCACAGATGACGCGAGTCTCAGGCCAACACTGATTTCTCAGTGTTTCTCCGTGTTTCTTAAAATACCATTTATTTCTACTATTTTTGGTGGTGAATAAATGATATGCCTATTTATAATCACTATTTCTCCTTCTTTGCAGTGTTGATGGATCCCTCCCCGAGTTTGTGATGGAAACATTAATAGTAGGTGTCCTACATACACTTTTCAATTCTACACACACACACACACACACACATGCAATTCCATTCAACTCAACAGAAAACATTAAAAATGTATTATATAGTGTAAATCTTTCTACATGCATCTCACGGTCTGTGATGTGTAAGTTCATCACCGGTGCAAGCAGGAAAGTTCATCTAAACGAACGACTCGTTTCTTTTAATTTCTATTCCATGTGATTAGAAGCCTTCAGCGCTGCTGTGAAACACGAGAGCGAGTCGTTAGTGTCATTAATCAGCCGGAGACGTGACACACGCTGGAGGAAACCACATCCATCACCCTCAAAACCAGTGAAACCAGCGCCGCTTCTCATCAGACTCAGCCGGCATGTGTAGGGTTAACTCAACTAAAGTCAATCACAAACAGAATTTATCTCAATATTTCTTTTGCTACTAAAACACATGCATGCTTCTTTCTTTCTTTACTGGTGCAATTAAACACAGCAGACCAATGCTAATGCTAATACTAATGCAGTTGAAATAAATCAAGTGTTTGTCACATTATATGTTACCAAAAACAAAACATGAAACAATATGGTCATATTAATTAACATTAACTGACAATGAAAAGTACTTTTAAAGCATCTGTTGATAAAAGTCATTTATTAGTTAATCCACCGTGAACTAACATGAACATTTAGATGAACTATATCAACACACACATTGATAAACGCTGTAAGAACATATTCAGACTTTGTTAGTTAATAATAAATAATAATAATTCATTTTATTTATGGGCGCCTTTCAGGACACCTTACAAGGATAAAATACATAGTTATAAAAAAGAAGACATCAATACAATAAATAGTACGATCAACAATATAAAATAGCCTAATTCATGAGAAGAATACTAACATCAATCAGGATAAGCTAGCCTAAATAAATACGTTTTTTTTAATGCATCAACTGATTAGTGTAAAGTGTACGGCTGTTTACAACACACTAAAGTTTTAAATCAAAGATTGTTGGAGCACGTTTAACTTCAAAATTATGTTTGATTTAATGTTTATTGTGCTTGTTTCTGCCACTTCACCGCCATTTAAAAAGTTTATTGTGACTTTTTATCTCGTAATTATGACTTTTGAGATATTTCTTCTCAGTATTGTGAGATAAAGTGTCTCAAATAGGTATGTTTTATTAGTTCTTCTCCATGGTGGAGACCAGCTTCTATAGTTTCTTTTCTCGTTATTTGTGAAATTGACTTTTTTTCAGAGTTGTGATGTGAATATAAGTGAGATGTGCAGTGAGGATGGATGTCTGATAGCATGAGCCGAGTCCTTCACATGTCTGCAATGATCTCTGCATGCCCAGGGCAACCTCTCCTCCTGTCCCACATCTCGGATCTGATCCGGTAATTGGACGGACGGCTTGACTGATGTGTAAAGGAAGTTCCTCTTCCGATCTGAGGTATTCATGCCTACAGGAGGCTCAGATAAAGCACATTTACACGGTGTGTTCTCGTTCTCCCAGAAATCATTAATGTTCATTTTGCCCACAGGCGTTTCCCGATCCTGATCCACTGATGAAGCGCAGGGAAAGACGGAGGTAAAGACTCGACAAGCCTTCGTCTGAACACAGGTCAGATCTCAGATCAGAGAAACACTGAGTATCTATAACCCAACACTGATCTGATATGTGTAGTGTAACACTCGCTGAACTCAGTTCACGGCTGGACTCACTGTGTTATTGTGTGTTTCAGTACTTATTTATTTTCGTCTTTACACTCTCAGAAAAAAAGGTACAAAAGCTGTCACTGGGGCTGTATCTTTTCAAAAGGTACACTTTTGTACCCAAAGGCTGCATATTGGTACCTAAGTGGTACATATTAGCACCTAAAATGGACATTATCACCTAAAATGTACATATCACCACCTAAAATAGACATATTAGCTCATAGAATGGACATATTAACACTTAAAATGTTCATATTAGCTCCTGAAATGTACATATTAGCTCATAAAATGTACATTATTAGCACCTAAAATGTACTTATTAGCACCTAAAATGAACATATTAGGACCTAAAATAGACATATTAGCTCATGAAATGTACATATTAACACCTGAAATGTACATATTAGAACCTAAAATAGACATATTAGCTAATGAAATGGAGATATTAGCACCTAAATGTACATATTAACACTTAAAATGTTCATATTAGCTCCTGAAATGTACATATTAGAACCTAAAATGTACATATTAGCACCTGAAATGTACATATTAACACCTAAAATGAACATGTTTTCATCTAAAATGTACATATTAGAACCTAAAATAGACATATTAGCTCATGGAATGGACATATTAGCACCTAAATGTACATATTAATACTTAAAATGTTCATATTAGCTCCTGAAATGTACATATTAGCTCATAAAATGTACTTATTAGCACCTAAAATGTACATATTAGGACCTAAAATAGACACATTAGCTCATGAAATGGACATATTACCATTTAAATGGACATATTAGCACCTAAAATGGACATATTAGTTCATGAAATGGACATATTAGTTCATGAAATGGACATATTAGTTCATGAAATGGACATATTAACACCTAAAATGTACATATTAGCACCTAATATGGACAAAAGTTTACCATTTGAAAAGGTACAGCCCCAGTGACAGCTTTTCTACCTTTTTTTCTGGGAGTGTACCTATTTTTTTTATTACTTATTTATTATAAAATAATTAACCAGTGATTAATATATAGTAATATATATATATATAAATAAATATAAATGTGCATATGTATTTACTGTATAATTTAATATAATATCAAATTTATATCTAATTTAAATCTATTACATATATATATAATTTATATCTTATTAAACATATATTCTTTATATATATATATATATATATATATTCCTTTATTTATATATTTGTGTTATTTGTGTGTTATGTGTCAGTGTGTAGTCAGGCTGGTCTTGTGTGTTCAGGATTGGTCACAGTAGTTGACGTGTTTCTTGTGCCGATACTGCAGTGCATTATGGGATCAGAAGACCCCCCCCCCCCCCCCCCCCCCCCTCTTCTCTCTTCATCTTGCCTTTAGAACAGTTTGCATTGAAAATCATGATTAATGGTTTTTGATGTCTGGTATGTTCCTTCCATTCCCAACATGTGTCTCTGGCAGATGTGGAGGAGTGTGTCGAACACTTCCAGCTGTTTGAATCCACACAGATGTCAGGTTTCTCTTCGCTCCAAACCCGGAGAACACACACTTGTTTTCGGCATCATGTGATTTAGAGCTTGATGATGAAATGAAGCCGAGAGCGGCGTTTGCTGTTGCGTTCAGCTCTCGTAGAAGATTTGATTTGAGAGACTTCAGGAGGAAAATCAATCGTTTTGTGGGACACATTGTGTCATATTGTGATTTATTTTCAAGCTAAAAAGTTATTTTAGCAGAGTATAGCTAGAACTGTGTATAGACATATTCTACCCTATCTCACGACCAATTCGAGTGATTAAAAAGTGGCTAATTCGTACGAATTCATACGATTTGCCTAAACCCACGTGATTAGGTTTAGGGGCGGGGTCAGGGGTAGGTCATTCGTACGAATTCATACGAATCGGCCAATTCGTAAAATATGTACGATTTAGCAAAATCGTAATAATTTGTACGAGTGAGGTCGTATGAATTGTTACGAATTAGCCACCTCGTAAAATTTGTACGAATTACCGTGAGATCGGGTTGGACATTATATTATATTATATTATATTATATTATATTATATTATATTATATTATTAAAGCTTTACAACAAGGTCTTATTTGTTGTTAACATTACTTAATGCATTAGCTAACATGAACTGACAGTGAACACGACAGTTTTATTTTTTTAATTGTTTGATTGTTCGTTGTTAGTTTGTGCACATTTACAGTGAATTAACTGATGATTACAAATAAATGAACGAACATTCGCAAACATCCTCGCAAAGTAGAGATGCACCGATATGACATTTTTAGCCGATACCGATAACCGATAATTCTTTATATTTGAAAAACGATATATCGGCCGATAATCTAAATCCAAATTTTAAATAATTTTCGAGAGTCTGATTACAAAAATAAAAGCCTCAACATTAAAGGCCACGCCCCAAACACACAATTATAATGTTCTCATTATTATTTTATGTAGCCGATATGACGGACTTGCGCTGCACACGTTGCAGTTTATTTGATTATGTGATTTCACGTAATTCATAATCATCATGTTGATCAGTGCGCATCTGAAGCAATACATTATTAATCAGCTTTAATATATCAGACGCTTTTTATTATCAGGTCAATAACGATAACATTAAAAATGAACATTTATCGGCCGATACCGATATGTTGACCGATATATCGTGTATCCCCATCGCAGAGGTGTGTATGTGAGCGACAGATCTCTTCGGTTAGAAGAAGACTTTCGTGTTTTCATCACAATAAATCCTGATCTTGAGCAGAATAATCAATCTATATCTTATATTTACAATACACACAAATGTTGAGTGTGTGTGTGAGTGAATCTGGAAATAAAGTGAAATAACTGAGAAAAATTAGAAATATTCCTCAGATGACGTGTGTGTAATTTATAGCAAAACATCCAGCATTAATTCAGTCTCAAATAGATTCATTAACAGTATTATTATTCTAAACGTGTGACATCATTAACGACCGATTCGGACAGTATGGTTTTGGGAAAGAGTCGCGACGAGTGGATTTCTTCAGCGACGCGTCGGACTATGATCGTTAAACAGCGAGTTACGGCGTTTACAGTTTGCTTGGATGAAGTCACGCCCACTGATGGTTTGATTGACAGGAGTGCCTCAGCCAATGAGGAGACGTTAGCCCTGATCACGAGCAGATGCGACAGATCCTCTCAAATGTCTGTTTGTCGTTCCTACAGTAATTCAATTTCCTCTCTTTGAGCCTCTGTGTTTCTGAAACTCTGTTGTGAGTAATATATCTCTAAAAATAATAATAATAATTCTAACGTTTTACGTTCCCCTTTTTATAACTGGAATGCATGGAATGGGCTGTTGTGTGTATGTATATATCAAACAAAAAACAATAAAAACTGTGAAATTATTAGAATTTAAAATAATTCAGCTTAAAAGGTGAAACTAATATATTATATAGACAAAGTGAGATATTTCAAGCCTTTATTTGTAATAATTTTGATGATTATGGCTTACATATGGCTTGAATTTGGGGTTTTCATATCTGTAATCCATAATCATCAAAATTATAATAAATAAAGGCTTGAAATATCTCACTTTGCATGTAATGAGTCTATATGATATATTAGTTTCACCTTAAGTTGAGTTAATGAACTTTTGCAAGATATTCGAGTTTAATGTGTATTTTTGATCTCATGGGTTTGCAAGTAAAATAATGACTTGTGTATACTTCATTCTCTTACTGATTACGTTTGATGAATCGCTTTTGCGAGTCCCATAAGTGTGTGTGAGATGCAGTAACATGTCCAGCATCTGACCTTTAACCTCAGTGCGTGGTTTCCCTCTTCAGTCGTGTGTTTCTCCGTCCCGATGATCAGTTATCGTCTTATCTAGACAGGAGTTCGCTCACACAGATCAAGTGTGTGTGTGTGTGTGTTTCCCACTGAGAACGCCATGTGTGGATATAACATTCCCAGATGAACAACTCCAACTTTAAGAGACTAATGTGTTGGCCTGCAGCCGCCAGTTCCTGTTGATATCAATACACTTTATGAAATATAAAATGAGTTTCTGGAGGGAAACTGAACATGTCATAAAGAGCTTTCCTGGAACCTGACTCGGAAGTGCTCGTAAAAGATGTAGTTGTTTTTGTGAACGTTTAGAGATTTGGAGATTTTCTTCATTATGTGAAGCTTTATTATTTTAAAAGAATGTTTATTTCTCTTTCTGGGAATGAACATGTCCCACAGAGCTTCTGCTTTAATGAGTACTAATCAATCATCTTTACAATTTAATTCATTATTTTACTACTTATACATTTTCTTCCTTAAACATTGCATTTATTTTGCATTTATTGTTTGTGTGAAAGAACAAGAACAATATTATTCTGGTTTGTTGTTATAAGCATTATTGAGATATCAATCGTTTTATAGCCTATATATATATTTTAATTTTCAGTTTGGTTCAAGTTTTAGTCGTTTTTTAATGTCTATGTAATTTTCATTATTTTTTATTTCAGTTTTAGTTATTTTAGTGCATAAACTACAGTAAATTATAATGAGAAACGTTTTCTCGTTTTAACTAATATTTTTTTTATGGTTTTAGTCATTAATAACCTGGTATGGTTATTGATCATGAAATATTAAGTGTTTTTTATTGTTTTAGCTTTTATTATTGGTTTTAATTAGTTTTTAATTTTATATTTTCCATTTTTGTCATTTTGTTGTGTGTTTTTGTAATTAAAAAAAAATGTCTACAGTTTTTTATTTCAGTTCTTTTTTATGATTTTTTTTAATATGTCTATAGTATAGTTATTAGGACATCAAGTTAAACTAAATGAAAAAATATAAATATATATTTTTATATATTTAAAATATATAAATATATGAATAATTTTTAAATTATATAATACATTTATTTATTTATATTTAAAATAAACAAATACATAAACGTATTATATAAATAAAAATTGTATATATATATATATATATATAAATAAATGTATTATATTTTATTATTTATGTATTATATAAATAAATGTATTATAAATGTATTAAATTATATATATATATATATATATATATATATATATATATTTATATAATCAATTTATTTACATATATTTGTAGTATAATAGCCCTGGTCTGGTTCCTGGCCTCGTCTAATCATCCTAAGGAGTTTTCCTCTAGCATTGATGAATCATTCCTGTCTTCAGGACTCCTAATAGTCATTGTTGGAGTGTGTTCAAATCACTAATCACAAGTATTACTCGTTGGACAGATGTTTGACTCCATGCTAACTAATGAACACAAATGAAGTCGTGATCGGGATGGATTTGAGAGCTCAGGTTCGGACCTCTCGGGGAAGGTCACCGACTCCCACATTCACTGAATTCCTCATATTTATGAGACTTGCTCCTTTACTGTCCCCGATCACACTTCACACACTCCGCTTTGACGTTTACAACACCTGAGGACGCTGTAATGTTTCTAGCAGGCTTCATCTGGAAGATCCTCTGCTCTCGCGTGTTAAAACTTCACAGAACCCCGGATCTAGGACCGCTTTGGCAACAGCAAGGCATCATGGGACACTGAAAGAGTTCAGTGAGTCCTCAAGGCGCCTCGTTCCCCGCGCTTCGGTTTTATATGGAGGATATATATATATATATATATATTCAGGCTAAGATCAGGGAGGTTTCCCTTCAGCGCGGGTCCGTGTGAGTTTAAGACGGCATGAAATGAACGAGGCCTTTAATCCGTGTCTATTAACTCTCAACGTCCGTCAAACCAAAATATATTCAGAAACCTTCAATATTTCTCACATTATCAGTTTATTCGCTATAGTTTAGAAATATGAGCAGAACTCGATTTGACAAACGGTTCAAGGTCCAAATGAGAGTTTCAGTGCAGCTTTAAAGGGCTTTAAACGAGTCCAGACGATAAATAAGGGTCTTATCAAGCGAAACGATCGCTCATTTAATAAATAAATACAAAAGTTTACGTTTTATAAGCTCAAATGGTCGCCTTGCTCGTGGCTCTCCTGTTCGAACTCGTTCATCAAAATTAATGAATCTTTTTTCGAGTCATTTTGTTCGTTGAATCAACAAAAAGATTCGTTCATTTTGATATACGAGTTCGAACAGGAGAGTCACGAACGCGCGTCACAGAACAGAGCAAGGCGAGCATTTGAGCTTATAAAACTTAAACTTTGTTATTTATTTATTAAATGAGCGATCGTTTCGCTTGATAAGACCCTTATTCATCGTCTGGAGTCGTTTAAAGCCCTTTGAAGCTGCACTGAAACTGTCTTTTGGACCTTGAACCGTTTGGTCCCCATTGAAGTCCATTATATGGAGAAAATCCTGGAATGTTTTCATCAAAAACCTTAATTTCTTTTCGACTGAAGAAAGAAAGACATGGACATCTTGGATGACACGGGGGCGAGTAAATTATCAGAAAAAGTTTTTTTAAAGTGAACTAATTCATTCCCAAATAAGAAAATTATACTTATGTGATATAAACCATTAATATTTTATGTTTTGTATCTGAGATTCTGTTAAACGTTCCTGTAAGTTCAGCCAAGAGTGTGTATGTGTGTTTTTCCACGTTTTCACACTCATTATTAATGTGAGGGATGTGTTCATGGAAGAAATTACAGCACAAATGAGTGTGTTTAGCTGTGCTGTTGTCATCCGTTAAAGCTACACTGTTCTCCAGTTTCGTCAGTGTGTCGTTCGCTCATCCTCACATTAGCTTGTGTGTGAGAGATCATGACCAGAACAAACACACTTATTTACTTATTGATTTACATTACAAACATCAGGATTTCATCCTGAGGAGACAATAGTGCATCTGATCACTATTACTATAGGTGCATGTGAGCATCTACTACTTCTAATTAGATAAACCAGTTGGTTTAACAGGTTTTTCCTCATGCTGCACATTCAGTTCAGACAGAATCCCGTATTTGGTGGCATTATCAGGAGATCTGAGTGACATTTGATCCACGACACGACCTTGTTCGCCGGCGAGGTCGACTGAACCCTGCAGATATTACATCTCTCCACTGATTGTGTATTAGTTTCCATTAATAACAGGAGACGGTCTCCACTGACCTGGCCATCTGACCCCAAAACTCATTTAGAGTTTCATTTCAATTATGAGCAACTGAATCAATGCATCAGGAGACTTGAGGTTTTGAGCTAATTAAAGGAACGTTCATTGCCAACGAGAAAACAGAGCGGCGATATAAACCTTTTATTTAGGTTTGTTAAAACATTTAGTCAGTGTCGACGTTTACTTCATTTTGCACCATATAGGCCTACTATTTAATTTAATCTAATTTAATTTATTTTATTTTTAATTTAATTTATTTTATTTGTTGAACTAACATTTTAATTGATTAAATAGTACAAAAATTATTAAATGTATTTTCATTTTAATAATTAAATAATTTATTTATTAACTATTTATTTATTTTATTAATTACATAATACATTTTTTTTTGTCCAATAATTTTCATGTTAAACAACCACCACAAATGGTCAATTCTGAAGTTGGTCCATCACTGACTTATTTTTTATTTTATTTATTTATTAGTCAGTGTCGACAGTTACTTCATTTTACACCATAATAGGCCTACTATTTAATTTAATTTAATTACATTTTAATTTAATTTTATTTTATTTTATTTGTTGAACTAACATTTTTTATTGATTAAATAGTAAAAAACTTATTTTCATTTTAATAATTAAATAATTTATAATTAAATAATGCAATTTATTGTTCAATAATTTTCATTTTAGAGTTATTTTATTATTATTATTTATTATTATTATTATTCTTTTATTTAAAAAAAAATTATTTTAATTATTTGTTTTTATTTTATTTTACTTCTTTTTTGTGATTATTCTGTTCATTGAACATTTAAAATATTAACAAGATAAAAACAGGAAATTTGATTTTTTAAAATTATTATTATATTGCATGCATTTATTAAATATGAAATGCTCTTATTTAATATAATTAAATATAATTAATTAATAATTTTAAATACAAAAAAAATGAGTTGTAATAATTTTAGCTTTGATGAAAAACACCCCTGCTGATTCTCGCGCGTGTGTGTGTGTCCGGGATCAGTGTTTGCAGTCACATGACCCCAGTGACCTCAGCTGCAGGTGCATGTCATACGGCCTGTCCTTCACTTAAAGAAGAGTCACACAGGTTTCTTCCTCCTCCAGATGTGCAGGCTGTCAAGCCCGTCATTTCTTCTCGTTTATCCCGAATAAATGTCTTGCATGTGTGCTGAACATCTTTGCCCAGCTCAACACACTTGACACTGCTCGTTCTCTCCTCTCATTGAGAGCGGAGCAGAACACACACACACACACACACACGTCAGTTTGATTTATTGGCATACCTCTATGATGACTACAAAGAAGAGCTTTCATTTCTCAGAGTCAGTGGATCAGATCAAGCTCACAGAAACATGATCTCTCGATGTTTTCCCCCTGTCAATGAAACGTCAGCTCCGTGTTTATTTCAGGCCATCTGTGTGTGTGTGTGTGTGTGTGTGTTTCCCTGCTCATCTTCAGTCACTGCTTCAGGAATAGGAAGATGCGGCTCATGCATTGGCTCCGATCATCTATTCTTCACGTGATTTGTTTGCATGAAATATGATCTCAATAATGCAGTTTCTCTGAGGTCTGTTCAGAAACCACAGTAGTCCCAGACATCCATCTTATATTCATGAAACGGTGACTTAAAAAACATAGTTATGACATTAAAAAGGTGAAATTATGACATACAGTCATAATAATGAGATGAAACGTCAAAATTATTACTAATGACGTTAAAATTCCGACATAATTGACATAAAAAGGGCGAAATTATGACATACTAAATCGAAATTATAACATTAAAAAGTGTAATTATGACATACTGTAAAAAAACTATTTTG
This sequence comes from Pimephales promelas, assembly GCF_016745375.1. The sequence goes on from NW_024121158.1 coordinate 755,255, forward strand.
AAGATTTGTTGTCACAACATTTTTTCTGTTGTCAAATCAACTTAAATAATTTGTTTAGTTCAGATAACTTATTATTTTGAGTTTCTGATGATTAAATTAATCTCCTTCATTGTATTAACTCACTTTTTCCAGTTCAATCAACTTAAAAGTTTAAGGCAACCCAGGTTACTTAAGTTTTTAAGTTAAACCAACAATATTTTTTTTTTACAGTACTAAATCGAAGTTATGATATTAAAAAGTACTAATTGACATCAAAAGTCATAATTATGGCAAAAAATAATGAAATTCTGACTTAAAACATCAAATGACAAGTTGTAATTATGCCATAAAAAGGAGGCTTTTGTCATAATGAATAGGAAGATGCTGCTCATGCATTTACCGATGCCTGTAGGTAAATATTGCTGTTTATTTATGTGCATTGCTATATTAGTGTGTATAAATGACTATGATTAATGTCCGTAACTGGGAAAAAATAACTTTGAAGGCATTTCAGGGCAGAAACATAAATATGGGGATACTGGATATGGTGAAACGATGATAAATATCGAGTCTTTCAGGATCTGTTCTTCAGCCAATCTCTCCATTATCAGACTGGCTTCATCCCAGTGTCTCTCTCTGTGTAGTCTCACACACACACAGATCAGCACATTCTCTCTCATGTGTGGAAGTTTGCCATGGAATAAAAACAATTTGACTTTTTTTTTCCTCAGATTTGCAAGTTTATATCTAGCTTCCGTCTCACCGTAATAAACCAAAAATTGTGACCATATAAGAAAAAAAAATCTGAATTATGAGATTAAAAGACAAAATTATGACCTACTAAATCATAATAATAAGATCAAGTCAAAATTATTACTCTAATTCATAATTATGTCATTAATGAAAGTCAGAATTTAGATTTTTAAGTCATGATTGATTGTTTATTACATACTAAATTAAAATTACGACGAGAAAAAGTTGAAATTATAACACAAAATTAATGAACGACTTAAAAAGTTATGACAAAATTTGAAATTGTAATGTACTAAGTCTTAAAAACAAAATTAGGACATTAAAAATGTGAAATTACGACATACTAAGTCATAATTATGAGATAAAAAAAAAAGTCAAAATGATTACTTAAAAGGCATAATTATGACAAACAGTCGAAGAAATAATGACATGATTGTGACAAAATCAAAATCAAACAATAAAATTCTGACTTAAAAATTCATTTGACAAGTTGAAATTATGATATCAAAAGAAGACTTATTGTCATAATTTTGACTGTTTAATCTCATAATCATGACCAAGTGCATCATATTTTCGAGGTTAGTGGTCCTATTTGCTTTTGACCCATCCGGTGTAGACGTCATGATAGTATGCGTTGTTTGCGGTTTAAAGAGTTTGCACATATTTTTAATCACTAACACATCCTCATGCATGATGACACACACTCTTCAAAATGTTTGTCTGGCTGCAATTTCTTTAATTTCTTCAATATCGAGCTGGTGTGACTGAAGGACTCGAGACGTTTACGGTTCCCTCTCGACGGATGTGGACACATACCTGTGGTTATAATAAAGCTCTTGTGCTGTAATTGGAAGTAAAGCATTTCATTATTTCACTATATTGTCTCTCGAGCAAACAAAATGACTTGGTTTTATTGAAGGGCACTAGGATATATATATATATATATATACCCCCCTCCAAGTGCTATCCTGGCCAAGTGGAGCAGAAAGAAGCAATTGTGCACTTTTATTGAACTGTAATGGACTGATTCATCGTATAGTCGGGTTTCTCTGGAATACCTTCACGATGGAAATGTGCCAAAGCGCGTCTCAGCTCCGCATAAAAATAAATGAGAAGCGCCGGAGCCAGAGAAGCAAAGCCAAAGGATATTGTTCCAGTCCAGGTCCTGGCCTCTCGAAGGCAATTTAAATAACTGGATGTGACAATCAAGAGCTTTTCTATTGAGAAGATGGAGACGCCACTCGCTGCAGTAGCTAAACTGTCAATTGAAAAATGGCAATTTGAGTTGAAAGTTTGGTTTAGCCCTTTCGAGTGGAACAAATTGGTATTTAGCATAAGAAGGCATTGAGGAAAGATGTAATCGATCTGAAACTTGTGATCCATAACGGGCCTAACCTTCTCTGAGTTTAATAGTTCTGCTGTTGATGTTCTTTTGTGGGACAGACGGACTATTTCATCTTCTGTGTTTCAGCGTTTAACTTGGGGTTAAAATCTACATAGGAACTTCTTTCTCAAAACAAGACATGAGGGAGAGTGGGCAGAGTTGTCACTGATAGAAAAGTACATTTCTATAGACACTTATTTTCTCTAAGGATTGAAAAACCCTCAAAATTCTGACTTTTTTTCCCCTTGCAATTCTGTTCCAAGACAGAAATCAGAAAAATTCCAAATTACAGAATTACAAGACAAAATCCATAATTGCAAGATGTAAACTCAGAATTACAAGACAAAAAACAGAATTACAAGACAAATTCTATAATTGCGAGATGTAACCGCAGAATTACAAGACAAAATACAGAATTGTGAGATGCAAATGCAGAATTACAAGACAAAATACAAAATTACAAGAGTAAATCCAGAATTACAAGACTAAATCCAGAATTACAAGATGTAAACACAGAATTACACGACAAAATACAGAATTACAAGACAAAATACAGAATTTCGAGATGTAAATGCAGAATTACAAGACAAAATCTAGAATTGTATGATTTAAACTCAGAATTACAAGACAAAATACAGAATTGTACGATGTAAACTCAGAATTACAAGGAAAATACAGAATTGTACGATGTAAACTCAGAATTATAAGAAAAAATCCAGAATTGTACAATGTAAACTCAGAATTATAAGGAAAAATACAGAATTGTACAATGTAAACTCAGAATTATAAGAAAAAATAAGAAAAAATACAGAATTGTACAATGTAAACTCAAAATTACAAGGAAAAATATAGAATTGTACGATGTAAACTCAGAATTACAAGACAAACTCAGAATTACAAGGAAAAATACAGAATTGTACGATGTAAACTCAGAATTACAAGAAAAAATACAGAATTGTACGATGTAAACTCAGAATTACAAGACAAAATACAGAATTGTGAGATGTAAACTCAGAATTACAAGACAAAATACAGAATTTCGAGATGTAAATGCAGAATTACAAGACAAAATCTAGAATTGTATGATTTAAACTCAGAATTACAAGACAAAATCCAGAATTGTATGATGTAAACTCAGAATTATAAAAAAAATACAGAATTGTACAATGTAAACTCAGAATAATAAGAAAAAATACATTATTGTACAATGTAAACTCAGAATTATAAGAAAAAATAAGAAAAAATACAGAATTGTACAATGTAAACTCAGAATTATAAGAAAAAATACAGAATTGTACAATGTAAACTCAGAATTACAAGGAAAAATATAGAATTGTACGATGTAAACTCAGAATTACAAGACAAACTCAGAATTACAAGGAAAAATACAGAATTGTACGATGTAAACTCAGAATTACAAGAAAAAATACAGAATTGTACAATGTAAACTCAGAATTACAAGAAAAAATACAGAATTGTACAATGTAAACTCAGAATTACAAGAAAAAATACAGAATTGTACGATGTAAACTCAGAATTACAAGACAAACTCCAGAATTGTACGATGTAAACTCAGAATTACAAGACAAAATACAGAATTGTACAATGTAAACTCAGAATTATAAGAAAAAATACAGAATTGTACGATGTAAACTCAGAATTATAAGAAAAAATACAGAATTGTACGATGTAAACTCAGAATTACAAGACAAACTCAGAATTACAAGAAAAAATACAGAATTGTACGATGTAAACTCAGAATTACAAGAAAAAATACAGAATTGTACAATGTAAACTCAGAATTACAAGAAAAAATACAGAATTGTACAATGTAAACTCAGAATTACAAGAAAAAATACAGAATTGTACGATGTAAACTCAGAATTACAAGACAAAATCCAGAATTGTATGATGTAAACTCAGAATTATAAGAAAAAATACAGAATTGTACGATGTAAACTCAAAATTACAAGGAAAAATACAGAATTGTACGATGTAAACTCAGAATTATAAGAAAAAATACAGAATTGTACAATGTAAACTCAGAATTATAAGAAAAAATACAGAATTGTACGATGTAAACTCAGAATTACAAGACAAAAAACAGAATTGCGAGATGTAAACTCAGATTTACAAGAAAAGATTTAGAATTGTCCGAAAAAAGTTGCAATTACCTTTATTTTATTTTTTTACTTCCGTGTCAGAAAGAAGCTTCCATACATTTCTGCACAAACACAAACCTTGAAGTCTAGAAAGCTGAACATGTCCTCCATTGCAGCTCAGGGGGAAAAGAAGGAGAGCTCATCCTACACTCTTCAGTGTGTTGTCACAGTTCCTGGGATCAGATGAAGACGTGATCTTTGCGTGTCTCCAGGATCTCCAGCTGAGGAGAAACATCTCAGCGTTTCAGTGGCGTGACATTAACCACTTCGTGAGGTCAAGAAGTAGCCCGTGTTATTGCTCACCTTCGCAGACTCCTGCAGATAACTCAATATAGGAATATTCCAGTAGTCTCTCTCCAGGGAAATCTGATAGGCTTTATCCAGAGTATATTGTGTCTTGTGGAGCATGAGAGGCATTTCTGCTTTCTCGTGTGTGAAAACTTTTTATTCTCATCTACTGCTACTTTTGAATATGAAAAAATCGAATGTTTGTGTAATGAATATTTAATTTGTCGTCCCATAACAAAAAGAACATTTTGCTTGCATTCCCATTAAACACATTATTGCGGAACGTTCTCATAATGTTCAAAACATCCAGTTTTTTTTATTTATTTTTTTATTCTTAGTTATGTGAATCACAGGAATGTTTCATCACGTTTCAGTAATATCTCAATTGTTTCTCTTATGACATTAAATTGAGCTTCGAACTTTGAAATCTCACGTTTCTCAGATGTTACTCACATATGCGTCTCAACGAGGTCTAACTGAGTGTATTCTTGCTAATACACAATTATCTGCAATCAAAGTCTCAATATTACGGAGGCGTATTGCATTCACTTGAAGAAACAAAAATCTACTCTGTTTTTCTGAATTAACGAGTTAATTTTTCATGAGAAAAAAAATTTTCTCTGTTTTTCTGAATTAATGAGTTAATTTTTCATGAGAATTTTTTTTTGCTCTGTTTTTCTGAATTAACGAGTTAATTTTTCATGAGAAATTTTTTTTTCTCTGTTTTTCTGAATTAATGAGTTAATTTTTCATGAGAAAAAAGTTTTTCTCTGTTTTTCTGAATTAATGAGTTAATTTTTCATGGAATTTTTTTTTTTTGCTCTGTTTTTTTGCTTTTTTCTCAGGAAAAATTAACTCATTAATTTCAGAAAAACAGAGAAAAACTTTTTTTCTCATGAAAAATTAACTCATTAATTCAGAAAAACAGAGAAAAACTTTTTTTCTCATGAAAAATTAACTCATTAATTCAGAAAAACAGAGTAGATTTTTTTTCTTCAAGTGAATGCAATACGCCTCCGTACAATATTGATTCAAATGTTTTATAATAAATTCATAGTTGTGTGAGGATGAAGCTAATAGAACATACCCCAAAACAAACAATTCAAATAGTTTGTTGTTATTGATGATTTCCTCACACTTTCGTGATCTCTGTCTGCGAATTCAAAAGTATATAATAAGTAATAAGTATATATAATATAAAATGTATTCAGTGCTCAGTCTGAATGTGTCTGTGTGTTTTAGTTTCTGAAGTGTGTTAGACACGCAAACACTGCCCTCTGGTGTTCAGGAGAGAACGGCGACACTCTTCTCATGCCTGCTATTCTTCTAAAAGAATCGTTTCGGACAATGAATCGGATCAATAGAACCGATACAGCGATTCACTCAAAGGTCCTAGCGCAGCTCCCTGTTTGAGGTAAATATTTAGTTAAATATGCTTTTTTTCATTACTTTTGTCCACTTAATCCAGCCTAGGTGTGTTCACTGACTTGTTTGGATGGTTTTAGAAGACTTTTGGGCACTTCTATGGTCAATCTGTGAGATCATTATTTTAGATGGTTTAAGATCGTCTGTCTTTTGGTTAGATTAGCGAATTATGTCCTTAAAACTTCATTTTTTATGTGCAATTCATTCATTTCAACTGCTTTAATTTACCACTGTGTGACAACATGCCCCCGTGTGTAGTGTCGATAGCCATATCTTTTATCAGCGTTATCAGTAACATTGGAAATGATTAGGTTTGTGTGTGTAGTCTCATGGTTTGTGTAAAAAGATCAAACTATCCTAAAAAAAATTCAATTGAGGACAAAATTGTGCCTGTTTTTCCCTACAGTGTTTTTTTTATATTGTTGTTGTTGTCGTCTCAAATGTATGGATCGGAAGCTTTTCTGCATCATAATGCTTTTGTTAATTATGACATACTAATTGGCATAATTTGTGCATTTTTCGTGCATTTTTCATAATTATGAGATAAAAATTATAAATGATTACATTGAACAATTATAAATGACAAAACTTAGTCATAAGTGTGAGATTAAAAGTCATAGAAGTGAAAACATTGCATAATTTTGAAAAGGTAAAAGCTGAAATTATTTGTAAAAAAAATAGTGATTGTTGAAATTATGATAGTATTAGAACTTTTCAAAATATTACATTAAAATATGAAAATAATTCTGTCATGATTTAAAATGTGTCATAACATCATCATTTTGACTCTAAACCGCATATGCATTGGTTTATTTGGACTTTTTTGTCATAATTTAGACTTTTATCTCATAATTATGAGTTAGCATGTCAGTTATAATTTCACTATGTCATAATTCTGATTAAGAAAAGCATGATTCGAGTGTGTGTGTGTGTGTCAGAGATGGCCCGCACACACATACGCTGTTGTTCTTGGGTGGTCCTCATTTACTCCAGTACGGGTTACGGGTTTGAGGTTTTAAGGAGTTCTGATGCTAAAGTGTCGCTGGCTTCATGAAGTGTGTGTGTATAAATCTGCAAGTTTAAGACGAGGAGGACGTCGAACCGACTGCCAAGTAAAGCCGTGATGAATGTTCACGGAGAGACGCTTTTATAGTCTCGTTAAAGTTCATGTCTATCCTTTCATGATTTCAATAAATAATACACAAACCCATGCCAGCGTTAGTTTAGTCTAATCTGTGTGTAGACGATTCCCTGCAGATTGTGTGTGTGTGTGTGTGCGACACTGATTCTGAACAAACCCCAGATTATTAATAATTCCTCGTGATTATGATTCAAACACTGATGAATCCCACAGAACTCTAATGGTCAAAAGTTTGAAACAATCATAAATGTGTCTCTTCTGTGTTTATTTGATCCAAAATACAGTAAAAAATTATGAAATATTATTATAATGTAAATCATCTGTTCTCTATGTGAATATACAGTAAAGTGTAATTTATTCCTGTGATCAAAGCTGAATTTATCATCATTACTCCAGTCTTCAGTGTCACATGAAATGAGGATCTGATGATCAAGACACATTTATGATTATTATTAATGTTGAAAACAGTTTCATATTTCTGTGAAAACCATCATACATTTAAAAGCTGAAATTATTAGAAAAACTAATTGTGATTGACATACTAAAAATAGTGTTTAAAAATGATGACAAAAGTCTAAATGTTACATTTTTATATTATAATTATGACAAAACGTCAAAATTATGAAGGTCATAATTAGGGCTTACTTACTTGGTTAAAAAGTCGTACTTATGAGACAGACATAAAACTCAAAATATTGCATATTTAGTCATCATTTTTTACGTTTTTAGTCATATAAGGAGCATTTTGATGATACTCGCCCTCCTGTATATGTGGTTATAATGCTTTATTTCATCGTGTTTGGCAGAATGTCTGAGCTTCTTTTATTTATATCGTCTTCTTTGCTGATTTATGTTTGTGACAAGTTGAATTTTGTTTGCATTATGTCAAAGTCTGAATATTAGAGAAAATACTCATCTCATCTCGTTTCTCGACCTGCAGGAGTGTGTTGATTGACATTACCGTTTTCTTCATCCATTTCTTTATTTTGATGTTTTTTTTTAAATGAAATTATGGGCAAAAACATATATTGTGTCATATTTAATTTGTATTTATAAGTGAGATGCATATAAAACAGCACATGTGTGGATTTGGCAGTGACTTTCATGGTTACACCAGTAGGAGGCGCCGAGTCACTCTCTCTATATCATTTATTTGATCATTCACTGACGCAATTTGTTCTTAATGATTCATTTAAAAAGGAAACACACCTTAGACTGCCTAAGTTATTGAATCAGTCACGTTTTGGTAGACCTAACCCTAACCCTAACCTATTCCTCACTTCACGTCAAGGCCAAAATACAGGTGTTAGCAACCAGATAGCAACTAGCATTATGGTACCCTGAAAACACTGCACAATGCTTTCTAACTCTGATCACATTGATATTTGGCAGCCTGGGACATGTCCAGAAACTGGCTGTTAGTGGACTGAGACTGGCAGGGCTACCGAAAGGAAAGTCCAGTGTGTGTGTGTGTGTGTGTGTGTGTGTGTGTGTGTGTGTGTAGCTTCAGCGCTTCTCTCCACAAGTGTCGTCTCTCCTGACGTTCTCTTGTTAAAGCTGAAAGCTGTGTGGATGGGAATTGTGCTCTCTGCCGGCGTGTTTTTGCTGAGTTTGCTGCCACTTTCCACAGAGAACTCACTGAAAGCTCAGAGACGTGTGTGTGTGTGTGTGTGACGTCCAGCACAGATGCCTTTAGAGGAGAACACAGGCCAGATGCTTTTATATCCACATTTGGTCATTCATGACTTGTTATAATCAGTTCATGCCATTCTTGTTATTCCAAACTAATTTGTAACTCATTTTTTTTTTCCAAATGCGCTTCGTTCTCGAACACCGAGATTCACACAAATGTATGACGTGCCCCGAGGGACATTATTCAGAATTACCATGCACATACACATATGAAACTAAATTCATTCACGTACTATACTGAAATGCTCACACACACACAACTGAAACGCACTCGCACACACAGCTGAAATGCTCATACTTTTTTTCACTCATTTACTGGAGAAGCGAAATGACTGAAGATATTAAGAAAGATGTATCAAAATGAACAACACATTTTCATCCCAGGGCGTTATACAGTGACGCTTTTGACATTGCGTCTAAATCCGACACACATGGCACCCTTTAGCGTCAATATAACATTATGGGTAGGTTTAGGTGTGGGGTAGTGTTAGGGTTAGACCACTAGGAGGCGCCTTCTGGCCCATATAAATCTGCGCCTCAAATGGACTACTTGCACAACTACTTCTGCGTTCTACTTATTACATACCGGGAGTTTCCGGTTAAAGCCGCCTTTCCACTGCACCAAAGAGTATAGAAGAACAAGAGGCGAAACTCTGATGCTTTTTTGGTAACAGCCACTAGATGGCGCTTCGGTAGCGCGGCCGCCATATCGGGGTGAAAATTCCAACTGGAGTTACTGGACAACAGCACAGATAACAGTTTTTGAGGTAGTTTTTTCTTGCATTATTGAGTATTTCCATTGTATGCAACTTTACACTTTTACTACTATTATTAGTTACCAACTCCACTAGGCCTGAAATATATTTTGGACGTTTTAATCCCCTGGATCATGCTACAAACATGATGATCATTGATGCGCTGTGTCCATTATCCTATTACTAATTGCCACTTTGGACATTGGCTGTGTTTTTTTTGTTTGTTTACATGGTCTTGCGTCATTAATATAAGTTAGGCTAGTACTGCAAAAAAAACAAAAACAAAAAAAAAAACGGTTTACGGTAAAGCTATTCTATTGCTGTTATATATATATATATATATATATTGTCAAACATTTACATTTAAGTAAAACATTTATTTGCTGAATTTATTTCATTGATAACTTATTTTTGTAACTAACGTTATGTGTACCTCCCGGGAAATGTTATTATAACTTTATGAACTGATATCACTTTATTCTTACCTATCACACTTAATGTGGAGAGTAATATAATAAATCCTCAAACTTCTCTGTCTCAAGTTATATGGGGGTAAAAGCCCGGTTAAGTAGCAACTTCTTTTTTAACTGCTATAAAGTTAACTGTTGTGAGTTAAATAATCACCTAGCCTAATTATTTCAATCTAAAAATGATCTCTGCACTGGACTAACTATATGACTGGCGAGTCGCTTTCACCCCGAAATGGCGGAAGCGTATGCTCTTTCGCCGCCTTCACACTGGCAGTTGAAATCAGCTCCGATGCGGCTGCGAAACGACCGGAAGTCATTCATTTCCTATGGAGATTCGCAGACCGCATGCGAATGGGTCCGAAACGGGTCCGACCGAGTGCGGTGCGAAGAAAATCGTGTCCGTTGGTCATCCGGATGCGTTCAAAAATTTGAACTCTTGCGAAAAGCTACGGACGGTTCCTATCCGACAATTCCAGCGGAAGTTGACCGTTGCTATGGTACTGATAAACAAACCTGAATTATTAACTTTTAATAAAATAAATATTGATTTTATAACGATAAGTTGTGATGTCATTTTTTATTTTCATGACTTTCTAACGTTTATAAGGGCAGTTAATACAATTAAATTGAAGGTAGACATTGAACTATTGACCACTATATCACATTTTTTAGCCGACCTGACATGTCAACGTCCTGAGCAACTTTCCTCACGCAGCATAACCCTAATCAGAGAGATCATACAGAACTGACAGAATCAAACTTTAATCTCTCCGCCATTTTCGTCGAAATGTTTCGAGATTAAAGTCGAAATGTTTCGGAATTAAAGTCGAAATGTTTCGAGATTAAAGTCGAAACATTGTGCATTCATAACAGTGCGCGTCCACTGGCTCAGAGCGCGCGCGCGAAGTCGAACTGCCATGGATAAACACAAAATAGTAGCTTTTTACTTTTATCTGAATTACTTATCTTACTTTATCGTTATAAAATATAATGCGCTGGAATAGACTTTAGCCTATAGGAAAACCAACACGGAAAACACTTTTCAGACTGGATGGAGAAATCCAGCTTTATGAATGAATGAATGAATGAATGAATATGGCATTTATATAGCACTTTCATATATGCCTACACTCAAAGTGCTTTACAATCATATCAGAGAATCTCTCCTCAACCATAAGTGGTTATTAAATCTTAGGAAATCACAGGATCCGGCCAAATGATTGGATACAGAATGATGCACTTAAAATGTATCCAGAGCGCATTTACGGTGAAGAGGGAGACCGAACAGTTACTGTTGTGTTCTCGACCCAGATAGTGTTGACTAGACGAGCACGAAAACACCTCAGAAACACTGCCACTAGCACGTGTGACGTGTGTAGAATTTTGTTGAAAGCCCAGATCAAAGTAAAAAGCTACTATTTTGGGTTTATCCATGGCAGTTCGACTTCACACACACACGCGCGCGCTCTGCAGCCAGTGGACGCGCACTGTTATGAATGTACAATGTTTCGACTTTAATCTCGAAACATTTCGACTTTAATCTCGAAACATTTCGACTTTAACCTCGAAACATTCCGACTTTAATCTCGAAACATTCCGACTTTAATCTCGAAACATTTCGACTTTAATCTCGAAACATTTCGACTTTAATCTCGAAATGCTAGATTTTTTTTTTTTTTTTTTTTTACAGATTTTTTTTTTTTTACTGAATTTTTTTTTTTTTTTTAGGTTGCGGTTCAGGGCTTCCGTATAAAGTCTATGGGCTCTATGCACGGCGTTATTTCCGGTGAAGCATTAGGGATGCTCGATAACTTCCGCCGATCATAGAGTCCAATGCAATACCGAGAATTTATATTGAATTTTATACTCCATGGTTATACTAAAGAAACGTTAGTCACAAAAACAGATAAAACAGACACCCCTCGTTGTGTTTATGCTTCTTTTTAAAATTATATTAAATAAACATAACTATATATAAAATTACATCTAAACGTATGTACGTTTCGTTTCAAAGACGGGAGGACAGTAAATATTGAAGACTCTGCCATAATCCCGTTTTCTCCGGTTTTCCTCCGCTTTAATCTACACAACCGGAAATGGTCGAGCATCCTTACGTCAAATGCAGAACTTATGCGTGCATATAGCCCATTCCGGCGCAGTATATTTTATAACGTCCTATAATGGTAGCCTAATGCTGGTAGATTGGCACCTGTTGAATTTCCTTTTGATGAAACAAAACACACACACACACACAGTGTGAAACTCGCTATTGGCCATTATGAATGCCTGTGTGTGTGGCAATGTGAGACAATGGAAAGCACACACGCGGAGCTTCTACGGAAGACTGTATTCTCGTACTCGTCTCTCGAAATGTTTCGACTTTAATCTCAAAATGTTTCGACTTTAATCTCGAAATGCTAGATTTTTTTTTTTTTTTTTTTTTACAGATTTTTTATTTATTTTTTTACAGATTTTTTATTTTTTCTACAGATTTTTTTTTTTTTAGGTTGCGGTTCAGGGCTTCCGTAGTACGTAAACGTAACCGGAAATAAGTGATATGTAGGCCTATTGTTTCCAAACGGAAGTGCGTCACGATGCTCAGTGCAATTAGTCCATTAATGCTAAAGAGTGCCGTGTGTGTAAGTGTCAGTATATGACGCCTTAGGATGAGACCACGCTGCAAAACAATTCCCTTTGAATTAAGATTATGTTTCCGACCCCATTGGAAGATATATTTGTTTTTGTTTTAAGCACAAACTCACTTCATATTGATAAATTATCTTGTTCTTCTCCAGTAAATGGAAAACAGGACAGAAATGCATCATTTTTTGCAGTTGCATTATTTGTTCCTGGCGAAATAAACCTCTAAATTGACGATTATGAAGCGCTTCTTCTTCAGATGATCAGCTTTCGCTTGGATGAAAAACCCTGAACACAGGTGAGCGCTGACTGATGTGTTGAATATTGCTTATGACTATTTGTACATTTTCAGCATATTTTGCTCACACAGGAGAGATTAATCAACGTTCCTCCAGTCTAAGCTATAGTTCCCGTTAATCAATCATACGTGTCTACAGCTCGTGGATCTGTGAGTGATGTGGGTTTAAGGGTCTGTTTCTCTCCTCCAATCAATCTCAGATCAAAATAAAGCATGTTTGGAGTGTTAATCAAACGCCTGGCGCTACACACACCGACCGAAAGAGAGTTTCACACACTGAAATACTCTACATAATTTCCCATTTAGTTTAACGTGTTACTGGCAGTTTCTTTGGAGTTTTTTGTAAAATTAACTTGCAATTTCTGAGTGGAAAAAGTAAATCGTATACCATTTTTTATAAATGACCCAATGACCCAGGTCAATGCACGTAAGGAGACTGTTGTCCTGATAATGAAGCACATGCATACTGATCAAACTAATCGCTGTCAAACAGCCTGGAAACCCAGAACTGAACGACCCATTTCCTCTTAATCTGGTTTCTACTCTTTGCCCGAGCATTGGAAGTGGTATTTGGGGCGCAGTCGTGTTTAAAGTGCTCTGGGCTATCATTAGTTTTAAGTGCATAAACCACTTTCATTGTTTGACAGATGATGAACAAATAGACATGGAAAAATCGTACAAATACTCATTTAGATTTACGTTGTCTGACATGAAGAAAATACAAATCCTCCCATATATATATATATATATATATATATATATATATATATGTCGATTGATTAAATATTTATGAGCGTGTTTAGTTCACAAACTACGGAGGCGTATTGCATTCACTTGAAGAAAAAAAATCTACTCTGTTTTTCCGAATTAACGAGTTAATTTTTCATGAGAAAAAAAGTTTTTGCTCTGTTTTTCTGAATTAATGAGTTAATTTTTCATGAGAAAAAAAGTTTTTGCTGTTTTTCTGAATTAATGAGTTAATTTTTCATGAGAAAATTTATTAAATTTATTTAAATTTATTTAACTCATTAATTCAGAAAAACAGAGCAAAAAAAAAATTCCATTAAAAATTAACTCATTTAACTCAAAAAAATTAACTCATAACTCAGAAAAACAGAGCAAAAACTTTTTTCTCATGAAAAATTAACTCATTAATTCAGAAAAACAGAGCAAAAAAAAATTTCTCATGAAAAATTAACTCATTAATTCAGAAAAACAGAGCAAAATATTTTTTCTCATGAAAAATTAACTCGTTAATTCAGAAAAACAGAGTAGATTTTTTTTCTTCAAGTGAATGCAATACGCCTCCGTAACAAACAATTGTCAATCGCCGGTCTGCTGTTTTCTAAAGGAGCAGAAGCTCGATTCACGTCAGACCGCAGAGGCTCTTCACAATGTTTATGAGTGGAATTATGAAGATGATGATGATGATGAAGCACAGCTGAATGATTAAATGCACTGTAAAAAAAAAAACATCTGTGAAAAAAAAAGTGGTTGCCAGAAAGGTTTTATAGATTGAGCGATAGTTCGAAAAAAAAATAATAAATAATAATAATTTCATCATTTACTCATGCTTATATTGTTCCAAACCCATAAGACTTGCATTAATCTTTCGGAACACAAATTACGATATGTTTTATGAAATATGCTGAATTGAGAATGAGAATGAATCTGATTGGCTCTTGCTGAAGCTCAAACCTGCTGCGCAACACGAGAATATGTGAGATCCCTTTATGAACTTTTTGAAGCCACAAACTAATAGTTATGTGGAGTCAGTGGAGGGACAAAATCGCTCAGATTTCATTAAAAATATCTTTGTTTTCTGAAAGATTAATCGCGATTAATCGCATGCAAAATAAAAGTTTGTGTTTACATAATACAGAATATGTGTGTGTACCGTGTATAATTATTTTGTATAAAAAAACACACACACATGCATGTATATATTTAAGAAAAATCTGTTATTGATATATAAAATATTAATATTTATAGTTAATATAAATTATGTATAAATAAATTTACATGCAAATATTTCTTAAATATATAAATGCATGTGTGCGTATTTATATATACAATATAATTATATACACTACACACAAACTTTTATTTCGGATGCGATTAATCGCGATTAATCGTTGCCCAGCCCTAAGCGCGAGTAATTAATGACAGAATGAACTTAACCCTTTAAATGAACAGTACAATAAACTTTTCGTCAATTAGAATAATGTTAAAATATGAAATTATTAATCTGTTTTTTACCTTTACAATATACTGACAACCTCCTTAAAACGGATGGTAAAGAGAAAACGACACTACAATTAGCTTAATAACCCTCTAAACAACTATTAATTACCGTTAAATGACGATAATGTTTTACAGTGTGCGATTCCAGCATGTCTGAACGGGGATGGAGAGATCGCTTTAGATTTACTGCTTAATTGTCTTTTGCTTTACTCATTCTGGTGCAGTGCTTTAATGAAAGTCCATCAATATTAATGTTTTTTTAATGCATTTATTAACTATTTTATGTTGCTTTCCCTCATGTTTTATGCACTAATTCTTTAGGCCTTGTTTCCATTTATTCAGATGTGACTTCATGCCGACATAAAAACACTCACAGTCGTCGTCATCCTATTCTCCATTCCTGAACCTCCATTAAAATTAATTTGCTCTGTTCTTCAAATAATGACTAATGACTGCCTTGAAATATTCCACACATGCATTAGTGTCAGGGATTGCTATTATTACAATCATGCAAATGAGAACATACTCACATTCATTTGCGAGATGTCAAGGCGCTAGTTTCCTCACATTTAATTAGATTTCGGAGTTAACGTGAGCGTCCCTGAGAGGTTATGATAGCAGTCAATTAACAGCTCTGCTTTCCAGCCATTCGTCGGGAAAAGTTGCTAAAAATATTACCGTCTTTGTTTGCTGAGCGAGCCGAGAGCTTTCTGTACATTATCATGTGTGTTTGACATTGACTCGTCCCCAAGAGTTGTCTAACAGGTTAACACAATAATAATCTGGCTTTAGTGGACTGTCTATCTGTAAACCTCACCGTTTTTCCTTGTTTATATTTGATGGACAGTTTTATCTTTCGCTTTTCACGTCCGAACAAGGAGCAATGGGTGTGTAATTTTAATTAAACCCTTTTGTTCATGTGCAAATGCTGAGAATGATGGGAAATGTAGTTTGTTGCACTGCACACCTCATAAATCGGTTAAATACAGTGTTTTAAGGCAAGCTTCAACACGCCTCTTCATTAACAGCAACTTTCACAACTTCAGATTAAGTTGAAAAAATAAGTAGGGTTGCTCAATTTAGGGGAAGAAATCTATTTTTAATTGCAATTGCAAGTAAAATATGATTTAAAAATCCAGGTTTGCTGTGTTTGTTGCAGAATTCAGCCAAGGTTTTGTGATTATATATCAGTACGACTGAATAATAACAACAATAATAATAATAAATATAGCTGCGAGCACCGGTGCCACCGCCACCTCGGGAACTGTACTCTACGGGCAATATGCATTTAAAGCTGGTAAATGTATAAAGACTATGTTGAAGTCATTTGAATACGCTACACTGTAAAAAAAACCCCGTAAATTTTACAGTAAAAAACCGGCAGCTGTGGTTGCCAGAACTTTACCGTTAAAAATACGGTAGGAACGTTAATGGTTTTACAGACTTAACTTAAAATTTACAGTAATAAACCGTATTTTATTTTCTGATAAAATTTTGATTTACCAACTTATTGATATCTGTTTTAGACCATTGTAATACACTGACAACCATCAATCATCACAGCAGTGATGAGAGTTACATGAGCAATCACAGCTCATCATAAGTGATTACTTATTTAAGTAATACTTATATAAAGAAGCTGCACAGTGTCATTCACACAAACATTAAACACCGTCATGGTAACACATGAAATTAAAAAATGCAATAAACATTAATTTAACAACATTAAATGTAACATAAAACCCTAATGTACATAACTGATTAGAAAAAAAAACAATAAAACTATGTCTATGAGGAACTATAGTTATTTCAACAAAAATACATCAAATGTGAAGCGTCACATAGGTAATTGTGGGAATGTCAATTTACGGTTTTTCACTGTAAATTATACAACGATTTGTTCTTTTTCACTTTCAAAAACTGTAAATTTAACGGTACTTTACTGTAAAATTATATCACAGTTATTTACCGTATAAAGTACGGAAACTTTCTGTTAACCAATTAACAGTTTTGCACTGTAGCATTTTTACAGTCTTTTACTGTTGAAATCACGGATATTTTTTACCGTCGTCAGCTGGTGCCACGATTACCGTGAACGACAACGGCCTCATCCGTGACATCATATAAATAAACTGCATGTGACAGGACGTCTTAGTGATTATGAATGTTCAATATGAATTTGAATAGTGAAATAAAGGCATTTAACCAGTTCATTTGTTGTGCCAATTATATATTTATATATAATTACAGTACTTTATTCGGTTATTAAAGATGTAAAATGACCTTAATGACCTCTGGAAGTATAAAACGATAACTCTAAACCAGCAAAAGTGTAAAATAGACTCTACTGAGCACTGTAAAAAAATAGTGATGGTTTAACTTAAAAAAGTAAGTAACCTGGTTGCCGTAAAATTTTAAGTTGATTGAACTGGAAAAAGTGAGTTAATACAATGAAGTAGATTAATTTAATCACCAGAAACTCAAAATAATAAGTTATCTGAACTAAACAAATTATTTAAGTTGATTTGACAAAAGAAAAAATGTTGTGATTACTGTAAAAAAATATTGTTGGTTTATCTTAAAAAAGCAAGTAACCTGGGTTGCCTTAATTTTAAGTTCATTGAACTGGAAACGTGAGTTAATACAATGAAGGAGATTCATTTGACCATCAGAAACTTAAAATAATCTCAAAAGTTATCTCAACTAAATAAATTATTATAAAGTTGATTTGACAAAAGAAAATATGTTGTGATAACAAATCTTGAAAATATTTTTTACATTAGGGTTTACTGTAATATGTAGCCTACACTACAGTAAGATACTGTAAAATGTGTTTATGGGTCACTACTTTAATTCTTTTTTTTTTTAGTGAACTTCCAAATGGCAATAGAGATTTCTTGTCAAGTTTTCTTTGACTGTTTGACTGAAGTGGCGGTTAACGCGTCGACAAAACATGCACCGGTGACTCACCAAAAAGGTTAGTATAGCCTATAATTTCTATTACCATTTCTACAGTCCATCTACAGTAGATTCAGCTGCCGATTAAAATCTGAACATGTTGTAAATCTGGCTAATGTTCAGTCTGTATTTGTGTGGCACATACTGTACATAAAGCACATGTGCTGACGCGTCGCTGGCGACAGCCTGTGGACATCCACTGTATTACCATCATCAGCATCAGCATCTCAGTCTCGCTCATTCTAGCGCAACGCTCTTATTTAGAGGAAGAGACAGGTTTATATGCGTTTGAGCCGTTGCTGTGTCTTCATGTTGTGTTTTGTTTGGGTCTGTGGTGAAGGTGACATTGAGGGGACTATGAATGATTCATATGGCAGAGGATGCTTTATGAATGTCAAACACGTTTTCCTCAGGCTTTACAAGGCCAGACCAGGCCAGCGTCTAATTGATACACACAGTGTGTCCCACTGAGGCAGCAGACCATGAACACACACACACACACACACACACGCAAGAGGAATATTTATGTTTGCGCCAGGGACACACCATATATATATATGGCCAAGCTGAATAATTAATCTGCAGTATTCGAATAGTTTGAGGTTATCGATATCGGCCGATATCTGAGCCTGTGTTCATCAATCTACACAGTTGCAAAATCTACAGTCTTGACTATGGATTATGACATATTTTGTGTTTTCAAAACATACGTTTTGAATAAAAGATATTTTATTTAAATGAAGTTGTGTTAACAGATTTGTAAGCTGTTATCAGCTTTATACAGAATCAGATACAAATTAGCAAAAATGATCATTCTGAAATTGATATGAATGATAAAAATGATAGTTTGTGAAAACCTGATAATTCTGAAAGTGATATAAACAGTGATGGGGAAGTTACTTTTAAAAAGTGGTGTAACTCGTTACTCCTTAAAAAAGTAATCTGTTACTGTACTTAGTTACCCTGTATGGAAAGTAACTTTTTACGTTACTTGTTACTTTCCTGTTGTTCACACATAAACATAAGTTCTACTATATGCATAATGCATTTATCAAAATGTTGAATATTTATGAAGAAATGCCCGTTAATGGATAGGCATATGCATGTGTTAGAATAAAAGCCCCCAAGAAAGACTAAAGCTCCCGTTAGCACCCCCAAAAATAACCTCTGGAAGCAGTTATATTCAGGCTGGAAGTCCTGATCCGTACGGTGAAGAAACGTAGGCTATCTTGTTATTTCTTCATAATAAGAGGACTAATCTGCATTAAGCCAAATATGGTTTTCTATGGGAGGAAAATGCTGAACGTTTTCTTAATTTAACACGTTGTGTTCATATTTATTCTGGGCTCATCTGATGTGATTTTTTTGTACATGGTATAGCCTACTTTATTATGATTTTAGTATCATAATGATTAATAAATGCACGCACAGTTATCTGTAAACTTGATAAATGTTGCAGATATGTTTTATGCACGTAAACAAATGCCTTTTAGCTTATGTGTGCAAAATACACAATTAAATGAATGTGCAGCAATAGAGTCTAGGTCTACTATACGTGTTGTGGCCAAACATGTTGTTAAAATGATGTAATGTTATTTTTTTCCATCTATGTTAGTTATGAAAAGTGAACAGCGTGAGGAAGATGATGCGCAATATATCGGGAGACATTGAGTGTGTCAGACGTGATTTTGACCACTTCATTGAGTTCTGTTTTGAAGAAAGCCTTTCTTTAAAGTGAATTTTGTTTTGTATAATATTCTTAAATTTAATCATTTTTATCAACCAATTATCAACCATCATCCATCCATCATCTATCCATCATCCATCCATCCATCCATCCATCCTCCATCCATCCATCCATCATCCATCCATCCATCCATCCATCCATCCATCCATCATCCATCTTTCCATTCATCCATCCATCCATCCATCCATCCATCCATCCATCCATCATTCATCCATCCATCCATCCATCCATCCATCCATCCATCATCCATCTGTCCATCCATCATCCATCTGTCCATCCATCATCCATCAATCACCCATCCATCCATCATCCATCATCTATCCATCATCCATCAATCACCCATCCATCCATCATCCATCATCCATCCATCCATCATCCATCCATCATCCATCTGTCCATCCGTCCATCCATCATCCATCCATCCATCCATCATCCATCAATCACCCATTCATCACTCATCCATCCATCCTCCATCCATCCATCATCCATCCATCATCCATCCAACCATCCATCATCCATCATCCATCCATCCATCCATCCATCATCCATCATCCATCATCCATCCATCCATCATCCATCCAACCATCCATCATCCATCATCCATCCATCCATCCATCCATAATCCATCCATCCATCCATCCATCCTTCATCCATCTGTCCATCCATCATCCATCCATCCAACCATCCATCACCCATCCATCCATCCATCCATAATCCATCTATCCATCATCCATCCATCCATCATCCATCCATCCATCCAACCATCCATCATCCATCCATCATCCATCCATCCATCCAACCATCCATCATCCATCCAACCATCCATCATCCATCCATCCATCCATCCATCTATCCATCATCCATCCATCCATCATCCATCCAACCATCCATCATCCAACCATCCATCCATCATCCATCCATCCATCCATAATCCATCCATCCATCATCCATCCATCCATCCAACCATCCATCCATCATCCATCCATCCTCCATCCATCCATCATCCATCCATCCATCAATCCATCCATCATTCATCCATCCATCCATCCATCATCCATCTGTCCATCCATCATCCATCAATCACCCATCCATCCGTCCGTCCATCCATCATCCATCCATCCATCATCCATCCATCCATCCTCCATCCATCCATTCATCCATCCATCCTCCATCCATCCATCCATCCATCCATCCATCCATCCATCCATCCGTCCATCCATCATCCGTCCATCCATCCATCCATCCATCCATCATCCATCTGTCCATCCATCATCCATCAATCACCCATCCATCCATCATCCATCCATCCATCCATCCGTCCATCCATCATCCATCCATCCATCATCCATCCATCCATCCGTCCATCCATCATCCATCCATCCATCCGTCCATCCATCATCCATCATCCATCCATCCATCATCCATCCATCCATCATCCATCCATCCATCCTCCATCCATCCATCCATCCATCCATCCATCCATCCATCCATCATCCATCCATCCTCCATCCATCCATCCATCTATCCATCCATCCTCCATCCATCCATCCATCCATCCATCATCCATCCATTCTCCATCCATCCGTCCATCCATCATCCATCCATCCGTCCATCCATCATCCATCATCCATCAATCACCCATCCATCCATCATCCATCACCCATCCATCCATCATCCATCACCCATCCATCATCTATCCATCCATCCTCCATCCATCCATCATCCATCCAACCATCCATCATCCATCCAACCATCCATCCATCCTTCATCCATCTGTCCATCCATCCATCACCCATCATCCATCCATCCATCATCCATCCATCCTCCATCCATCCAACCATCCATAATCCATCCATCCATCCATCATCCATCCATCCATCATCCATCCATCCATCCAACCATCCATCATCCATCATCCATCCATCCATCCTCCATCCATCCATCCATCCATCCATCCATCCTCCATCCATCCATCCATCCATCCATCCATCTATCCATCATCCATCCATCCATCCATCCATCATCCATCTGTCCATCCGTCCTTCCGCCTGCAAAAAGTTGTAATAACAAATAATGAAAATAATATTTTACAGTGTTTTAAAGCAATACAAGCAAAAACAACATCAGTTATCAGAATATTTACCTTTTGTCAATGTGTTGTTTCAGACTAGTGGAAATAATCCATACAAAACACACTTTAATTGTTTATTCACCTTCATCTATATATTAAATTCCAATACCAGTCTTTATCTTCTTTATGTTCAACAGAACAAAGAAACTCATTCAGTTTTGCAACATAACAGCGTTTTAGGGTGAATTATTCCTTTAAACTCATATTACATGAAAGTAGGGATGGAAACATGCATTCAGTTCTTCATTTAAAGCCTCAGTCGTGGATGTGAATGTGAGAGAATGAATGAACTGTCCCCGAGTCGTTCGCATTCATTCGTCCCTGAGGCGTTTTCTATTTAGGTCTTTTTAATGAGCAATCGTGTGGATTCAAACACATTAAAGCATCTGTAATCTTCTTGCAAGTATTGGACGAGAAAATAAAGGCTTTTTCTTTAATGTGAACTGATCCCCAAAGAAGAAATTCAGTTTCAAGTCAGCACACGTCATCTCCCTTCAGGCTCCAAAGGCTTTAAAGCCTCGAGTATTTAACATTCGATTCCCTGCAAATGTAACATTATTCCTTTAATCCTCTAAATCCCACTGTTGATGAACATTTCTGTGGAAACACCAGTTAAATGTATATAACTATAACACCAATTATAGTGCCAGGACAGGAGTGATTTTTAACTGGGAAGATGCATGGTTTGCTAAAAATGAACACGGTATTAAAGTCGATGCTATTTATGTGCTTATTTTCAAGAAAACTATTTGTGTTTTGTTTTGTTTTATAAGCACCTGTCATATAGAGACCATCCAATTAATTCCACATTGATAAAATCAAGTCATTTCTCCATTTTTCCGCAACGCACCGGATAGGGAAGACTACATGAGCAGTGCTTTCCAATTACCTGAATGAGATTTGGTTGCTCAGTTTGAAATAATCGAGATAAAAATCAAATTCCAGTTTTCAGCGCATTACAAAAGACACGAAGCACTTCAAGAACCGACAGCAGAAAGAGGGTTTTCACTCATTATACATGTGAATAGAAAAATTAATGAAGGAAATCATAGGCTTTGCTTCCAATTTTAATCTGTTTAGTAAGACGATTTTCTGAATATGGTCATTAGTGGAAGAAATAGTAGATTTGTGTCAAAGTTTGGCACTTTTTAGTACTATCATCAAGTATAGGTCTATTAAAAAGAAACTTTTCTTCAATTGCACCTGAATTACAACAAATGCAAGTAAAGAGCTGTCCTTTAAACCTTTGCTGATAATTTACTCACCCCCGTGTCATCCAAGATGTCCATGTCTTTCTTTCTTCAGTTGAAAAGAAATTAAGGTTTTTGATGAAAACATTCCAGGATTTTCTCCATATAATGGACTTCAATGGGGACCAAACGGTTCAAGGTCCAAAAGACAGTTTCAGTGCAAACTGTTCAAAGGGCTTTAAACGATTCCAGACGATGAATAAGGGTCTTATCAAGCGAAACGATCGCTCGTTTAATAAATAAATAACAAAGTTTAAGATTTATAAGCACAAATGCTCACCAAAGGGTTAGGGTGTGATGCGCGTTCGTGACTCTCCTATTCGAACTCATTCATCAAAATGAACAAATCTTTTCCCGAGTCAAATCGTTCATTTCGTTCGTTGAATTAACCAAATGACATGTAAAAAGATTCGTTCATTTTGATAGACAAGTTTGAACTGGAGAGTCACGAACGCGCATCACAGAACAGAGCAAGGCGAGCATTTGAGCTTATAAAACTTAAACTTTGTTATTTATTTATTAAATGAGTGCTCGTTTCGCTTGATAAGACTCTTATTCATCGTCTGGACTCATTTAAAGCCCTTTGAACAGTTTGCACTGAAACTCTCATTTGGACCTTGAACCGTTTGGACCCCATTGAAGTCCATTATATGGAGAAAATCCTGGAATGTTTTCATCAAAAACCTTAATTTCTTTTTGACTGAAGAAAGAAAGACATGGACATCTTGGATGACACGGGGTGAGTAAATTATCAGCAAAAGTTTTTTTTAAATGTGAACTACTCCTTTAATAACCACTGAAGCGTATCAGTTCAGTATGATACTATTAAAAACAATATTTAGAATATTTCAATTTTCCCAATAAAAATTAGGGTATTTTTTGTTGCATATTTTATTAAGCTTGCTGTCAAATGTGCATTTCCAAAAAATAAATGTACTATAACTGCACTAATCAATGCAAAACAATAGTAATTTTCGAATTAAATTACCTTTAAAAAATAAACTACCAGTTCTATTGACTACAAGTACTAGTTTGGGGTCAGTAAGATTTATAAATGTTTATACATGCATATATATATATATATATAGGCCTATACTGTGTGTATATATATGAAGAGTTCAGATGCAAAAGTCTCTAAATGCCATTTGAAATTTTCTTCTTTAATGATGATTTTTATCAAACTTGTATATTTAAGTTCAGTAATTTCACTTAAATAACAATTAATAGGTAATTATCATTGCCATTTAAGTGAAATCACTGAACTTAAATACACAAGCTTGATAAAAATGATCATTCTAGAAGAAAATTTCAAATGGCACTTCGAGGCTTTTGCATCTGAACTCTTCACATATATATATATATATATATATACACTCTAAAAAATGCTGGGTTGTTTTAACCCAATTTTGGGTCAAATATGGACAAACCCAGTCGTTGGGTTAAATTTTTACATTACATTTTTAACCCAACATTTCGGGTTAGTCCATATTTGACCCAAAGTTGGGTTAAAACAACCCAGCATTTTTTAGAGTGTATATATATATATATATATATATATATATATATACAGACACACACTGTAAACACACACACACACAGTCAAAAGTTAGAAATAAACTCTCTGACACAATATTTCAAACACATCCTCTATTTCAAGCCTCTCGAGATGGTTTAGTGCGTCTGTAAACAAGTGTTCTTGCAGAGCATTTATTGTGTTGTGAAATCTTGTGCATTATTTACAGCTACTTTAGTGTATGATGCCCCAGAAAAGCAGTTCCAGGGGGAAATATTGTTTCTTAATGATGCTGTCACTGCCTCTGTATGTGAAAATAACATGAATACGGTTCATAATAACTCCAGGCTTGTTGTGTCTTTGAGTCCCACTATACACAGGCTTTAAAGCCGAGCTTTAACTCTAGTGAAGTAAAACATGTGTGTGTGTTCCCCAACGCTGATCTGTTTGAGTTCGCCTGCTTGTTTCTTGGTCGTGCGAGACCTCACGTCTCTGTGCGCAAATCCCCTGCCGCTGCAGTGATGTCTTCTTCATCTGAAGAGTGTGATCTGATGTGATGTTGAAATGTTTAAAAGCGGCCGGTGTGTGTTCCTGCAGAGGTGCTTCAGTGTGTGTGGAGCGAGATCCGTGTGTAAGGCACCTTGGACACGCCGTGTGTTCAGACTACTGATCAGAGACACAAACATGGCGTCCGAAGGAAAAAGAGACTTTAAAAAGTTGCTGTGCCATATTGCGCTTTATAAATAACAGCTCTTGATTCTCTGCACGGATCGTCTTTGAGTCTCGGTTAAAACAGCAAGAGATGAACCCGACACTCAAACTGTGCTGCTGTTACGTGAGCTAACATTACAACAGCAGCATTTCTGGGCTCTGAAACAGTAAACCAGTGTTCCTCATGTATGGACCTTCTGCTCAGCGCTGGAAAGCTTTTCTGATATTAACGCGGGTCCTAAAGCTCTTGCCTGATGGCTGTCAGGGTGTGGTGCTGAGTGGACACGCCCCCTAATGCTGAGTGGATCTCTCTCCTCCTCCATTATGAGTGGACACGCCCCTTAATGCTGAGTGGATCTCTCTCCTCCCCCATCATGAGTGGACACGCCCCTTAATGCTGATTGGATCTCTCTCCTCCTCCATTATGAGTGGACACGCCCCTTAATGCTGATTGGATCTCTCTCCTCCCCTATCATGAGTGGACACGCCCCTTAATGCTGATTGGATCTCTCTCCTCCTCCATTATGAGTGGACACGCCCCTTAATGCTGATTGGATCTCTCTCCTCCTCCATTATGAGTGGACACGCCCCTTAATGCTAATTGGAGCTCTCTCCTCCCCCATCATGAGTGGACACGCCCCTTAATGCTGATTGGATCTCTCTCCTCCCCATCATGAGTAGACACGCCCCTTAATGCTAATTGGATCTCTCTCCTCCATCATGAGTGGACACGCCCCTTAATGCTAATTGGATCTCCTTCCTCCATCATGAGTGGATACGCCCCTTAATGCTGATTGGTTTCTCTCATCCTCCATCATGAGTGGATACGCCCCTTAATGCTAATTGGATCTCCCTCCTCCTCCATCATGAGTGGACACGCCCCTTAATGCTGATTGGTTCTCTCCTCCTCCTATATCATGAGTGGACATAGCCCCTTAATGCTGATTGGATCTCTCTCCTATATCATGAGTGGACACGCCCCTTAAAGCTGATTGGATCTCTCTCCTACATCATGAGTGGACACGCCCCTTAAAGCTGATTGGATCTCTCTCCTATATCATGAGTGGACACACCCCTTAATGCTGATTGGTTCTCTCCTCCTATATCATGAGTGGACACACCCCTTAATGCTGATTGGTTCTCTCCTCCTATATCATGAGTGGACACACCCCTTAATGCTGATTGGTTCTCTCCTCCTATATCATGAGTGGACACGCCCCTTAATGCTGATTGGTTCTCTCCTCCTATATCATGAGTGGACATGCCCCTTAATGCTGATTGGTTCTCTCCTCCTATATCATGAGTGGACACGCCCCTTAATGCTGATTGGTTCTGTCCTCCTCCTATATCATGAGTGGACACGCCCCTTAATGCTGATTGGTTCTCTCCTCCTCCTATATCATGAGTGGACATGCCCCTTAATGCTGATTGGTTCTCTCCTCCTCCTATATCATGAGTGGACACGCCCCTTAATGCTGATTGGTTCTCTCCTTCTCCTATATCATGAGTGGACACGCCCCTTAATGCTGATTGGTTCTCTCCTTCTCCTATATCATGAGTGGACACACCCCTTAATGCTGATTGGTTCTCTCCTTCTCCTATATCATGAGTGGACACACCCCTTAATGCTGATTGGTTCTCTCCTTCTCCTATATCATGAGTGGACACTTATATATGCAATAAGGTTAGTCCCTGAAAAATGACTGTCCATGCCTCTTTATTGCTAATTTATCACTGCGTGTCTTTAGTAAATCCTGACAGTCGTTCTTTTAAAGCCAGAAGAGGGTTTGCGCTGTTGGTAAATCTGGCCCAATGTCTCACAATTGTGAGAAACAAGTAATAATTGTGAGTTTTTAACTCAGAATTGTGAGAAATAAAGTCATAATTTGGAGATCTAAACATGGAATTGGAAGTTATAACCTCGCAGTTCAGACTTTCTTTAGCAGTTGTGTTTATAAACCGCAAATATGAGCCCTGAGGAACACAAGTGCATGTCGATAACACAGCCAACATCTCTGAATTCAGGAGATAACACTAACCTGTCACTGCTGCAAAATCATCTAGATGTCAAGATAAAAGAGCTCACAGCAGTGTGTGTGTGTGTGTGTGTGTGTGCTTTTAGAGACACAGTCACACGGTCTACATGCGCTAAACCACTATCCAGCGGCGGCGTAACAATATATCCTGTCACAATAGTCTGCATTGCAAAAAATACTGTGGATAGTGACAACATGTGTATTGTGTATCATACACCCAAAATAAATTAAATAAATTAAAATAAATAAATTAAATATATATTCGTCTAATAATAATAATAATAGTGTATATTCAGCTTCAGATTCATGAATATTGTAATTCTGGTGTCTCTATTGTCTGTGCTTTGGGTTTCAGCACCAAGTCCAAGAATATTCATTTACACACACAACGTAACACCAAATTTAGCATTTTAATCAACAGTAAGTGTTTTATTAACCTTTATCATATGTCTTGGAGTATCGCAATGATGTGGTATCGTGAGTTCTGAGTAGACGCCGCTACTATGGTTCTTCATACACCACAAACAGGGATTAGTATCAAGTGTTTTCTGTCCAAAGTATCAGGATGGTGGTGTGATCTGCGATGTGAGCCTGAAGCCGGTTCAGTAACTAATAACCTCCACCTAATGTCAGCGATGATATCATCATCCGGCCGGCGTTCGGTCCTCGCGTCACACTCCAGGGTCATTTGAAGAGCATCTCGTCATCTCATCGAGTAAGTTTCCCCGTACACATTTTCCATAATATACAGTAATAATAGGGTGAAGTCAGGTCAATCGTGACACTTTTTGCCTTTGAAATGTCCTAATTATCCTCAATTGATCAAATAAGGCATCTGTGATTACAATAATTAAAGTAGTTCACTTTAAAAAAAAAAAAAAAAAAATTCTGATAATTTACTCGCCCCCGTGTCATCCAAGATGTCCATGTCTTTCTTTCTTCAGTGGAAAAGAAATTAAGGTTTTTGATGAAAACATTCCAGCAATTTCTCCATATAATAGACTTCAATGGGGTCCAAACGGTTCAAGGTCCAAATGAGAGTTTCAGTGCAAACTGTTCAAAGGGCTTTAAACGATTCCAGGCGATGAATAAGGGTCTTATCAAGTGAAATGATCGCTCATTTAATAAATAAATAACAAAGTTTAAGTTTTATAAGCTCAAATGCTTGCCTTGCTCTGTTCTATGTGTGTTTGTGACTCTTCTGTTCGAACTCGTTCATCAAATTGATAATAGTAACAGATAATAGCAAACAGTGTGAACAAGTGACCGATTTCAGCATCTATTCATAGTGTAGGGGGCGGAGCTTCAGATTCTAGAGAGAATTTTATTGGACAGAGAAGCTGAAGTGCAGAGTGATGTCAGACTGTGAATGCTGCAAGGCGATCATATTCATACTAAAAAAAAAAAAACATAAAAAAAACTTCATTTCATGTTAACCCTTTGATGCGCAAGCTATGGATACCCCTTCTAATGCACAACATGGGTCTAAAAAGACCCGTATTCATTTCCTGTGTTATTTAATGCATGTCTGGACTTTTCTGTTCTTTTAATCTTTTGAGATCAATTTATTTAAGCATTTAATATTCCATGATCTATAAATTTCATGATTTATAAATATTTAAAAAAAAAATCAATTACCAAAAATAATTTTTAATTTTTTTCTAGGTTTTGTGTTACTATATCAAATGTACTTATCAAGCATGATAAAACAAAAGAATAAAGACAACAATCTAATGCAAATTGCAAACTGAATACCAATTCAGGTTTACTGTTGGGATGATAGAGGGAACGTCCACAGAATTTATGCTAACAATAATTATAGCCTAATTAAACGTTATTATCTGTTCTTTAGTAATGTTCTCACAAAACAGTATTAACACAACTTTATTTACGTACGTTGTTCATGGAATTTAGAACGTCCAGAGAACATTCAAAAGTAACGTTTGGCAACATTCTAAAATGGAACGTTCCTTCAAACCTGGACGTGCGAACATTCCAAAATGACGTGTTAGCTTTATTAATAAACGAAGAAACCATCCTATATCGTGCTGAGGTGTGTTCTCTGACAGAGTGTCCTGTCATTTCTCAACTTCTCCATTTTTCTCATGGAAATCTCTCTGGGGTTTAATGCAGTCAGTCCGCAGCCACTGAGATTCTGCTTCGACACGAACCCACTAGAGCTCAATCGAGTCACACACACACACACACACACATGAAGACGCTGGGATCGATCGGAGCACTGAGATTATAGTGTGCGGGATTATCTGTGCGGTTTTCACTGATGCAAGGACGTTTCTCCTGCCTTTTCGAGAATCGATGAATATGCGCGCTGTGTTCTGGAGATTGTCCGCATCTTCTGCTCGCATCTCTCGGATCTAACATTTCTTTTACCTCAGGTTGTGCTGTTGTGAAGGTAAGCAGCTGTGCCTGATTATGCATTTTAAATGTACCCGCAGGTTGCACGGGCTATTTCTGTATGAGGAAGATGGTCTGTCTATAAATCATCATATAGACGTTGGACGATCGTCACATCGTCAAAATATAGCGATATAGTCGCAAATTGTGTCCTTCGTAAAGAAGTGATTGTGTTAGTCGCAGGACAGGGGAAGCAGGTAAGATCTGTGGGGGATTTAATAACCTACTTTACACGTCCACATCGATTGCACAGATTTAATGTCTGAATGCATTTGGTTTTTCGGTAGAAATCTTAAATATTAGGCTCTTTAGCTCCTTGCATGCATTAATAATGATTGAGAACCCCAATAATAATAACTGGTGGCATTGGTGATTTTATGGAACGGCCTTGTGAGACCAACATTAATCAACCTTATGATGCATGCATGGCTAATATATCATAGAATCATTAAGGATGTTTGAGAGAGTGTTGCACATCCATCCTGCAATAGAAAACAAGATGCTTGTTGGTGCATCACCACTTTTTCAGCTGTGTTTGGCATGCAGTCGTATAGCCTATAGAATTATGGGAAATAGTCAAAGGTGATCAATCGCACAGGGTGGTTTAGAATAGATAATTAAAATGGCTTTGACCCTTTGAGTGAACACTACTCAGCTTGTTAAATACATTGTCATGGGTTGCATGCATTGCCATTAACGTGAGTATTTTATTCAGCAGTGAACCACCAGGTGATAGTATGGTGCACAAAAGCAATAGAAATGCTACAAAGAGGACCAAATATCCTTTAAACTAGCTGAGATGCATTAGTTTGATTGCAAATCAGCAGCATTTGTCAGCAGTAAATGAGCTCTGATGATTTGCAATGCAACATGAGGATGATGATGATGACGCCACAGTATAGCGTCTGAATGACATGTCATTATTGCATGAGAAACAGCCTCAAAAACCTTGGACAAATAGCTTCAGCAGACGAGAATAGAGTGTAAAAGTCACCCGCTGGGAGTCACTTCTAAAAGCATTACAAAAGAACAGCCGTGAGCTTTAGGAGCGGTTTAAAAGGAAAGTTCACCTAAAAAATGAGAGATCTGTCATTATTCTCTCTTCATAATGTCATCCTGAACCACAGTGACTCAACCACAAAATGACTTATAAAAAAATACTGTTTCAGTTTTTTCGACTTCAAAAATCTTGCGTTTAATTCAACGCTTTCTGCTTAAAAATGCCTAAATCCTAAACTTCTCAGTGTATTATAAGAACAAAAATGTATCCAAAACACAAAATAAACCACTGTTGCGGCTCCTCTATTCCCAGCCTGTCAGTAACGCTCTGTTTACTTCCTGTCTCTGTGAAGCCCCTCCTCCTGAAAAGCACACTGTGCTCTGATTGGTCGGCTGGAACCGTGTGTTGCGATTGTGTTTGGGAAATGTTTAACACACTACTAACTAACTCTACCAGGCCCCGCCCCTTTATTCTGCGCATTAATTATTATAATGAGGAATATGGTTCCCGGGAGAAACTCGAGACTACAATGGAGGCGTTTCAGGAGTTCGGAAACACTGACTCTGATATAGAGGAGAACTGGAACAGCAACAAGATAAGATGATAGTTGCTTTATATATGTAATTAATTATTCTTGAGTTAATGCATATTAATCCGTGTATGAACATATGAAGTTTTGCATGTAGTTATTTATTTGTAAGGGTTAGTGTGTTTGTGTAGAGCAGAGCGGCCCCTGCTGGTGGATGCTGCAATTACACTCTTACACCACATGACTAATGGATCAGGTGATTGGCTAGAAATGAAGTATAAATGCCCAGTAAATCCTTTAATCACAAACAACTTCTCAACTGGAGTGCATTTGCATGAGAATCGAACCCATGAGTTGGGTGTTGCGAGCGCTTGTTTGAGATTCATAAACAGCCTGATCAAACGTTGGGTTTGTGTCAGCACAAACGAGGCTTTCGCTCTGTATAAGCAGCGTTGTGAGGCCTGTGATGTGAATGGGAAAACTGCCACACGTTCCAGCGCACCGAGAACAATGTGCTTGTGATTCTTGTCAAGGTTTTGTGTGAAAACTAATTAAAGGTTTTGTGTTTGTTGGGCCTGGATCCTGCTGATGATGAAGTGATGGGGTGATTATTATTCTCCTCAAAATGTTCTGTACACCTTCTTTAATTCTGCCGATTCGGATCATGTACGTTCAGTTGTAGTTTATAACGTTTTCCTTTAAAAGCAATGCTAATGCTAACTCAGATGCTAATGTTAACTCAGATACTAACTCAGATTCAGATGCTAATGTTAACCCAGATGCTAATGCTAACTCTGATGCCAATGCTAACTCAGATTCAGATGCTAATGTTAACTCCGATGCAAATTTTAACTCCGATGCTAATGCTAACTCTGATGTGAGCAGATTAGTGAATTTGCGGTTTTGCTTCAGCTTGTTTACACTGTAAATGTCAAATTCTCAAGAAATTTCTCTCTCTTTTTCCTTGTGTTTTTGTCCTGCAAACATCCTGAAAAAAAAAAATCTGGAATTGTAGTGTATTTGGTCTCTGTTTCAGTTTTATTTAGTTTTATTTCACTGTTTTCTTTGTTTATTGTTTGATATCTTTATATTCAAGGTGATTTTTTTTTCTGCATTGAATTTATTTATTTTAAATAAGTACAGTTTTTTTATTTAAATTTGATTTCACTTTATGTTTATGTGTAATATCTTTATATTCAACAGGCCTATTTAGATTTTGCATTTAGTTTTTATTTATTTATATTTCACTTGTATATTTCACTTTAATATCTTCATATTCAAGATTTTTTTCCTCATTGAATTTATTTATTTTAAATAAATGCATTTTTTAATTTAAATTTTATTTGACTTTTTTCTCTTGTTTGTTTAATATCTTTGTATGCAATAGGCCTATTTAGATTTTTTGAAACCTTTTCTTTGCATTTAGTTTTTATTTATTTATTTTATTTCACTTGTTGTATGTTTAATATCTTTATTTTCAATGTTTTTTTCTAAAAAAGTGTATTTTGTTATTGCATTTAATTTTTATTAATTTACCGTTTTACTTGTTTTCTCTTAATATCTTTATATTTAAGATATATTTTCTGAAAAATGCATTTTGTCTTTGCACTTAAATTTTAGTTAATTTTATTTCACTTGTTTATGTTTAATATCTTTATTTTTAAGATGTTTTTTCTAAAAAAGTGTATTTTGCTATTGCATTTAATTATATTTCACTTGTTTTCTCTTTGTATATGTCTTTATGTTCATGATATCTTTTATGAAAAATGCATTTTCTCTCTGCATATAATTTGTACTCATTTTATGTTCAATATCTTTATATTCAAGATGGATTTTCTGAAAAAGTGTTTTGCATTGAATGTGTATAAAATGATTGCAGTAGTTCTCTCTTAATATTCAGGAGGCGTTCTCTGAAAACAAGCTTTAATATCCGGCATCTTCTTGTAGGATGTTTCGCTCCTCATGAAGAATATATCGAGTGCCTTTGCCATGTTGCTCAACATCGGCGAGTGGCCGCCCACAGATGAGATCTTGCTAACCCTGCAGATGTGTGTGTGTGTGTGACAGCTCTGTTAATGGCTTTGAGTGTTCGGAGAGGAATGCTGAATGAGTGAGCCAGATTTATATGTTATACGAGAGCCTGGACTCGCTCCCGCCAGACGACACTCAGAACATTTCATTCATTTCAATGGAAAGAAACACAAAGCCTGTCGTGTTCCTCACGGCCTCGTCACCTGCCGCTCACACACACACACCTCTGGAGTTACAGGACTGTGATTTGGCATTACTGTACAAATGCAGGAGTGAATCCACTGAGATAATATTAGGGAACGTTAGTGACACACGGATACACTCTCAGAAAAAAAGGTACAAAAGCTGACACTGGGGCTGTACCTTTTTAAAAGGTAAACTTTTGTCCATTTTAGGTGCTAATGTCCATTTCATGAGCTAATATGTCCATTTTAGGTGGTAATATGTACATTTTAGGTGGTAATATGTCAATTTTAGGTGATAATATGTACATTTTAGGTGCTAATATTTACATTTCATGAGCTAATATGTCCATTTTAGTTGTTAATATGTACATTTTAGGTGCTACTATGTCAATTTCATGAGCTAATAGGTCCATTTCATGAGCTAATATGTCCATTTTAGGTGGTAATATGTACATTTTAGGTGATAATATGTATATTTTAAGTGTTATTATGTACATTTTAGGTGCTAATATGTACATTTTAGGTGGTAATATGTACATTTTAGGTGCTAATATGTAAATGTTGGTTCATAATATGTCCATTTAATGAGCTAATATGTCCATTTAGGTGGTAATGTCAATTTTAGGTGATAATATGTACATTTTAGGTGCTAATATGTCCATTTAGGTGGTAATATGTACATTTTAGGTGGTAATATGTCAATTTTAGGTGATAATATGTACATTTTAGGTGCTAATATGTCCATTTAGGTGCTAATACGTACATTTTAGGTGCTGTACATTTAGGTGGTAATACGTACATTTTAGGTGCTAATATGTCAATTTTAGGCGATAATATGTACATTTCATGAGCTAATATGTCCATTTTAGGTGCTAATATGTCCATTTAGGTGGTAATACGTACATTTTAAGTGGTAATATGTCCATTTTAGGTGCTATTATGTCCATTTAGGTGGTAATACGTACATTTTAGGTGGTAATATGTCCATTTTAGGCGATAATTATGTCCATTTTAGGTGTTAATATGTACATTTAGGTGGTAATACGTACATTTTAGGTGGTAATATGTCCATTTTAGGTGCTAATATGTCCATTTCAGGTGCTAATATCTACCACTAAGGTACCAATATGCAGCCTTTGGATACAAAAGTTTACCTTTTGAAAAGGTACAGCCCCAGTGACAGCTTTTGTACCTTTTTTTCTGAGAGTGTAACATACCTCGATATTAAAGAGAGAGATTGCGTTTTCTGTCACAGGACACTGAAACATCTGCTTGGTGTTTATTAATGACAGAAACATTGAAGTCCAGATTTGTTGATCAGCCATGTTTATCAGACTTTTTAAATAAATAGGCCTAAACTTAGTTTTGTAATCTTAATAATAGCCTAATATATTGGAGATATCTGTTATATCTGTATCTATTTATTATCAAAAATACAGTAAAAATTGTGAGATGTTATTCCAATGTAAATCTACTGTGAATATATAGTAAAGCGTAATTTATTCCTGTGATCAAAGCTGAATTTATTTGATAATAAAAATATAACTACAATTTAAAACCGCTGTTTATCCTAAGATCTTGAAGATATTTGCTCTCCAAGGCTGAATTTATTTGATGTTGAATACTGTACAAATAGGTTTGGTAAATCCTGATTTCTGTCTCCCACAGGCCGATCCATCCCACCGGAATGAAATCAGGAAAACGGTAAACATGGCAGATACGGTAAACACGAGCGCCGACGCTCCCTCAGACCATCAGGAGGAACGGGAAGAGCTCGCCTGAGGATTCGCGACACACTCGGATTACAGATTAGCGCTTGTAAGGATTACGACTTCCGTCAGCATGTTCGCGCATTCGCTCGCCGCAAGAATGATCCTTCAGATCCTCGCTGTGATTTGGGGAGTTACACTCGTCGTTTGCCAGCAAGCACAATACACAACGGTGACCACCAATTACGGTAAGTTGCGCGGGTTGCGGGTGTCGTTGGCGAGCGAGATCCTGGGCCCCGTGGAGCAGTATCTGGGGGTCCCGTACGCGACGCCCCCTACTGGAGAACGCCGGTTTCAGGCTCCGGATCCGCCCTCGTCGTGGCCCGGCGTCAGGAACGCCACACACTTCGCTCCGGTGTGTCCGCAGTTCCTGGAGGACCGGCTCCTGCTCACGGACATGCTCCCGGTGTGGTTTACCGCAAACCTGGACACGGTAGCGACGTACGTGCACGAGCAGAGCGAAGACTGTCTGTACCTCAATATCTACGTGCCCACAGAGGAAGGTAGGCTATTATATTACTCACACACACACACACATTTTTATGTATACACAAGATTTTTTATTTATGATTTTAAAAGAAGTCTGTTCTGCTCAACAAGGAGACATTTATTTGATCGAAAACAAAAAACAGTAAAAACAATAAAATATTATTAGATTTAATGTGAATATACAGTAAAGTGTAATTTATTCCTGTGATTTTCATCATCATTTCGTCACGTGATCCTTCAGAAATCACTCTAATATGAGGATCTGATGAGCAACAAACATTTATGATTATTATTAATACTGAAAACAGTTATTTACATTTTTATTTCAGGATTATTTGATGAATAGAACAAACAGCATTTATCTGAAATAGAATTTTTTGTAACATCAAACAGTTATGGGTCAGTAAGAATTTTTATTTTATTTTTTGGGGGGAAATAGATCAAATAAATGAATATTTTTATTTAATTTATGCATTTAATTTAGGGATGCGAACGATTAATCGCGATTAATCGCATCCAAAATAAAAGTTTGTGTTTACATAATATATGTGTGTGTAG
This sequence comes from Pimephales promelas, assembly GCF_016745375.1. The sequence continues at coordinate 791,808 of NW_024121158.1, forward strand.
TGTGTATAATTAATTTGTATATATAAATACCCACACATGCATGTATATATTTAAGAAAAATGTGTTATTAATATATCAAATATTTATATTTATATATAATATTAATTGTGAATAAATATATATAAAATATATTATATATATATATTTTATATATAAAATATATTTCTTAAATATATACATGCATGTGTGTGTATTTATATATACAAATTAATTATACACACTACATATTATGTAAACACAAACTTTTATTTTGGATGCGATTAATCGCGATTAATCGTTGCCCATCCCTAATTTAATTGATCAAAAGTGACAGTAAACATTGAAAATGTCAGAGTTGTCAGAGAAAGTAAAACATAAGCCATATGTTTATTACATGACCTCAGCTGATAAATCTGATAATTATAAATGCATATGACTGGAACAAAACACTGAGGAGGACTTTTACTTTTACTTTCTGAAGCTGGATTTACATCTATAATCTTACAAAACATTGTATTTGAAATAAATGCTGCTCTTTTCAACTTTCTACTCATCAAAGAATCCTGAGAAATAATTCTAAACAACTGTTTTGAACACTGATAATAATCATCAATGTTTCTTGATCTGATCCTCATATTCTGGAGGATCATGTGACACTGAAGACTGGAGTATATTGAATAAATTACCCTTTACTATTGAAATAGATTTAAATTGCCTTTAACAATATTACTGTTTTTGTTGTATTTTTAATCAGATAAATGCAGCGGTGAGCAGAAGAGACTGTGCACTGTGCGATATTGACATTTAATCAATAAATCAAATTACACAATAAAACACAATAGAGCTGTCACCAATCAAATAGAGTCAGGATTAGATGTTTGTTGTGGAAAACGAGACAGAAACACTGAGGAAGAACGGGACTGTTTTGCACTGAGAGACACAAATATTGGGTCAAATGGTAAATATTTTAATCTATTTCTACATTTTTCTTGGTATTGTAGAACTTATATTTATAACTCAATAATGCAGCTTTACAATGTTAATCTCTGAAAGCATCGTTATCATTATATATGCATGTATTCATGGATTGCTGTGATCTTATTTGTGCGAATGCAGTTGATGTAGTTTCATATTTATCATATCACAACAAAATGCAGAATATGTGCGTGTTCCCCATGGAAATGGATTTGAGGCGACGTTTCAGTTCAACATAATGAGTCATATGATGCTCTCTCTCTCTCTCTATCTCTCTCTCTCTCTCTCTCTCTCTCTCTCTCTCTCTCTCTCTCTTACCTCTTTTGAATCTTGTAAAAATTTTACCTCTTTTGAATATTTTCGAAAATATATTTGAAAGTTTTGGTTGGACTTTTTCAAAAACAGTATATTTATTTTTGGGTTTAAATACAGTATATGAAGTCTCAAAGTGAGTCCTGCACCTTTTCCAATTTTTTGATTGGTCAAGCAAAGTTAACTATTTGGAAAGCATATAAACTTGAAAATGAGGATAAAAGGATAAATATGTTAGAATTGTTCAAAGCTTTGGTAGAATCCAGAGTTAAAATAGAGTATGAATTTTATAAAATTAATAATGATATGCACATTTTTAAAAAAAAAAAAAGTGGTGTATAAATGCTAATTTTATTTTTGTGAATGATAAATTAGTGTTTCAGTGGAATTAATATTGGAATTAATATTGTTGTTTATTACTCATTGTTATTAATTATGAAAACGTGATTATTGCGTAACATGATAGGAAAATAAAAAGTGTTAAACATCTCTCTCTCTCTCTCTCTCTCTCTCTCTCTCTCTCTCTCTCTCTCTCTCTCTCCCTATTTAACGGAACGGCTATTTAACCTTTAGACAAAATCTAAAAAATAAAAAAAAATGTCGCATATGTTTGAGTATCATATTTGATCCACTTATATTTAATGGCTCATATAGAGAGAATATGGAGAATAAACAGCTCAGTTTTATTCTGAGCAAAAATATGCTGATATTTATATGAAATTATGAAGCTTGTAATGTAAATCAATGAGATCTTAAACATTATAGCTGATACTAAATATCAATATCTGCCAATAATATTGGAGATATCGCGATATCTGCTGGAGAGATTGTGTGTGAACAAAGTTTTGATGGTGTTGATCATTAAATATGATGAGAATGAGCTTGTGTTATTGGACGATCAGCGGTTTATTGAATATGTACAGTGATACGGCCGTTGTTTATGTGAAGATACGCTGATTTCATTGAACATGCGTGCTTTTATGAAACTGAAGCTCTTTTTTTTAAACAGAACAAAACTCAATAACGCTCCACAGTAAACATCCTCTCATTAAACGCTTCATATTTCATGCGTAATGGAAACAGTCAGCAGTTTTTCATAATTGTCCAGTTTCCCAGAGTTCAGCTGGTTTTGGCCTGAATCTTCTGCTAATGGAGACCATCAGGACTAATGGATGAGACGTAAAAGCTCAGTAATGACCTCAGTCGTCTAAGATTAAGGACAAAATCTTCAACATTTCCTCTAAATGCAGAAGTTTCACATTAATGGAATAATTCGCCAAAGATTCGTCAATATTTGCACCACAAAAAACGTTCTTATCCTGTATTTCTGTCCTGTTTTCCATCTTAACGTTCTTCAAGATACACGTGAGCAAAATGACTAATATTACGTTCTGGAATAAAATATTGCTGGAAATTGAAAAGCAGAACAGACTCCAGTAGCAGATATTTGGGATTTTTTTTAAGCACAAACTCAATTAATTTTGAGAGATAAAAGATTTTTTTTCTTTACAAAATTTGAAATGCAAAATTTTACAAAAAAATTAAACTTGAAATACTTTGCCCTAATTTCAAAAAATTAAACAATAAAACCCACTTTAAACATCTATTAGGTGAAAAAGAGACTGTATCACACTTGCAGCCGGATACACACACACACACACACACACACAAGCACAAAAACACTTACTTCACAGAATTTTGAAATGCTCATAAACAGTTCTTTTTTTAACACTGTTAATTTGTAGCTACAATTAATTTAATTTGTACATTTATAATAGTTATAATATTTGATTATTTTGATGTCTTTATAATTATTCTACGTAAGCTTTGGCAATATTGTACACTGTAAAAATGAATATGCTTTATCTAATCAATAAAATTGTGGCAACAGATTACAAGCAATATTATTTATTAAATTGAACAAATTAGAATTGAGTAATATTTAATCAAATTAATATTCTAATTTGTACAATTTAATTAATAATATTGCTTGTAATATGTTGCCACAATTTTATTGATTAGATAAAGCATATTATTTTTTTCAGTGTATGATGTACAGTCTAGAGCCCGACCGATAAAGGATTTTGAAGGCCGATACCGATACAAATATTTTTGGGTTTTAAAATCCGATATTCCGATATATCGGCCGATATTTTATTCATTTATTTTTTTAAACTGGACATGATAGTCACAAATTTTGTCATGCTTATTTGAGTTTAGAGAACTGATGGGGATGTTCTTTTAATTGTATGTATCGTGACCAACTCAACGAGTGTTGCCAACAGGAACGGTGTAGAGCACCCTCTGGTGGACAAACTATAAAACTCCAACACTCATGACATGGTTCAAGTGTGTTTCGTCCGTTTTAATTTATTTTTGAAATATTCATTTATCGGCCATTATAACTGCCGATACCGATAGTTTGGAAAATGCCTAATATCGGCCGATATATCGGTCTGCCGATATATCGGTCTGGCCCTAGTACAGTCATGCCAATGACGTAGTTTTTTATTGAATTTATTGAGAGAGAGAGAGCGAGAGAGAGGCACAGGCGCAATCGGACTGTGTGTGTGTGTCTGTGAGAGAGAGAGAGAGAGAGAGAGAGAGAGGCACACCCGCAATTGAACTGTGTGTGTGTCTGTGAGAGAGAGTGTTTGTATTAAGTCATTCTCTTGTTTCAGACACACACGATGAGTCGGGTTTGAAGCCGGTCATGGTTTATATTCACGGCGGCTCGTACGTGGAGGGAACCGGGAACATGATGGACGGCAGTGTCCTCGCCAGCTACGGCAACGTGATCGTCGTCACCGTCAACTACAGGTTAGGAGTGTTAGGTGAGTCCTTCACACACACACACACACACATTCTAAGCTTCGGGGTCAGTGTGAGGCTTTAACACTCTGGCTGCGCAGTGATTTACTAAACAGGTTTTGGCACTCGCTCTGAGAACACAATGAATAGAAAAGGTGAAATGGTCCTGATAGAAATAGACACGCGCTCAAAAATTAGAAATGAATTTCCTCTAGTGGACGCGTGCGGTACTGCGCTCAACAACATCATTTACTGAGAGATCAACCTTTGACCTCTTTACAGTTATGGCTTTGATTTTCTGTTTTTGTCTGGGATAATAACAATTGAAAACAGTATTTTGTCCATTTTTCATAACAATAAACAATAAAAGTCTTTAACTTGTTTTTTTTTTTGTTCAAATTTTAAACTTTTCTTTCTCTTCAGCAATAATCTGCAAGTGTCTTTAAGACACAAAACTCCTGTTTTTGATCAAAGGCATTCAGATTTATGAGAGTTTATGTTGGAAATTTCTTTTTCAGTCTTTTGTGAAAGAAAACCTATACTAAAATGCAGTGTTGTAGTCGAGACCACCTCACACCGAGTCCATAGAGAGTCGAGTCCGAGTCGACACCGAGACCAGAGACAGTCGAGTCCGAGTCCATAGAGAGTCGAGTCCGAGTCGAGTCCGAGACCAGAGACGGTCGAGTCCGAGTCCATAGAGAGTCGAGTCCGAGACCAGAGACGGTCGAGTCCGAGTCCATAGAGAGTCGAGTCCGAGTCGAGTCCGAGACCAGAGAGAGTCGAGTCCGAGTCAAGACGGAGTCCATAGAGAGTCGAGTCCGAGTCAAGACCGAGTCCATAGAGAGTCGAGTCCGAGTCGAGTCCGAGACCAGAGAGAGTCGAGTCCGAGTCAAGACGGAGTCCATAGAGAGTCGAGTCCGAGTCAAGACCGAGTCCATAGAGAGTCGAGTCCGAGTCGAGTCCGAGACCAGAGAGAGTCGAGTCCGAGTCAAGACCGAGTCCATAGAGAGTCGAGTCCGAGTCGAGTCCGAGACCAGAGACGGTCGAGTCCGAGTCCATAGAGAGTCGAGTCCGAGTCGAGTCCGAGACCAGAGACGGTCGAGTCCGAGTCCATAGAGAGTCGAGTCCGAGTCGAGTCCGAGACCAGAGACAGTCGAGTCCGAGTCCATAGAGAGTCGAGTCCGAGTCGAGTCCGAGACCAGAGACGGTCGAGTCCGAGTCCATAGAGAGTCGAGTCCGAGTCGAGTCCGAGACCAGAGAGAGTCGAGTTCGAGTCAAGACGGAGTCCATAGAGAGTCGAGTCCGAGTCAAGACCGAGTCCATAGAGAGTCGAGTCCGAGTCGAGTCCGAGACCAGAGAGAGTCGAGTCCGAGTCAAGACGGAGTCCATAGAGAGTCGAGTCCGAGTCAAGACCGAGTCCATAGAGAGTCGAGTCCGAGTCGAGTCCGAGACCAGAGAGAGTCGAGTCCGAGTCCATAGAGAGTCGAGTCCGAGTCGAGTCCGAGACCAGAGACGGTCGAGTCCGAGTCCATAGAGAGTCGAGTCCGAGTCGAGTCCGAGACCAGAGAGAGTCGAGTCCGAGTCAAGACCGAGTCCATAGAGAGTCGAGTCCGAGTCGAGTCCGAGACCAGAGACGGTCGAGTCCGAGTCCATAGAGAGTCGAGTCCGAGTCGAGTCCGAGACCAGAGAGAGTCGAGTCCGAGTCAAGACCGAGTCCATAGAGAGTCGAGTCCGAGTCGACACCGAGACCAGAGACAGTCGAGTCCGAGTCCATAGAGAGTCGAGTCCGAGTCGAGTCCGAGACCAGAGACGGTCGAGTCCGAGTCCATAGAGAGTCGAGTCCGAGACCAGAGACGGTCGAGTCCGAGTCCATAGAGAGTCGAGTCCGAGTCGAGTCCGAGACCAGAGAGAGTCGAGTCCGAGTCAAGACGGAGTCCATAGAGAGTCGAGTCCGAGTCAAGACCGAGTCCATAGAGAGTCGAGTCCGAGTCGAGTCCGAGACCAGAGAGAGTCGAGTCCGAGTCAAGACCGAGTCCATAGAGAGTCGAGTCCGAGTCAAGACCGAGTCCATAGAGAGTCGAGTCCGAGTCCATAGAGAGTCGAGTCCGAGTCGAGTCCGAGACCAGAGACGGTCGAGTCCGAGTCCATAGAGAGTCGAGTCCGAGTCGAGTCCGAGACCAGAGACAGTCGAGTCCGAGTCCATAGAGAGTCGAGTCCGAGTCGAGTCCGAGACCAGAGACGGTCGAGTCCGAGTCCATAGAGAGTCGAGTCCGAGTCGAGTCCGAGACCAGAGAGAGTCGAGTTCGAGTCAAGACGGAGTCCATAGAGAGTCGAGTCCGAGTCAAGACCGAGTCCATAGAGAGTCGAGTCCGAGTCGAGTCCGAGACCAGAGAGAGTCGAGTCCGAGTCAAGACGGAGTCCATAGAGAGTCGAGTCCGAGTCAAGACCGAGTCCATAGAGAGTCGAGTCCGAGTCGAGTCCGAGACCAGAGAGAGTCGAGTCCGAGTCCATAGAGAGTCGAGTCCGAGTCGAGTCCGAGACCAGAGACGGTCGAGTCCGAGTCCATAGAGAGTCGAGTCCGAGTCGAGTCCGAGACCAGAGACAGTCGAGTCCGAGTCCATAGAGAGTCGAGTCCGAGTCGAGTCCGAGACCAGAGACGGTCGAGTCCGAGTCCATAGAGAGTCGAGTCCGAGTCGAGTCCGAGACCAGAGACGGTCGAGTCCGAGTCCATAGAGAGTCGAGTCCGAGTCGAGTCCGAGACCAGAGACAGTCGAGTCCGAGTCCATAGAGAGTCGAGTCCGAGTCGAGTCCGAGACCAGAGACGGTCGAGTCCGAGTCCATAGAGAGTCGAGTCCGAATCGAGTCCGAGACCAGAGAGAGTCGAGTTCGAGTCAAGACGGAGTCCATAGAGAGTCGAGTCCGAGTCAAGACCGAGTCCATAGAGAGTCGAGTCCGTGTCGAGTCCGAGACCAGAGAGAGTCGAGTCCGAGTCAAGACGGAGTCCATAGAGAGTCGAGTCCGAGTCAAGACCGAGTCCATAGAGAGTCGAGTCCGAGTCGAGTCCGAGACCAGAGAGAGTCGAGTCCGAGTCAAGACCGAGTCCATAGAGAGTCGAGTCCGAGTCGAGTCCGAGACCAGAGACGGTCGAGTCCGAGTCCATAGAGAGTCGAGTCCGAGTCGAGTCCGAGACCAGAGAGAGTCGAGTCCGAGTCAAGACCGAGTCCATAGAGAGTCGAGTCCGAGTCGAGTCCGAGACCAGAGACGGTCGAGTCCGAGTCCATAGAGAGTCGAGTCCGAGTCGAGTCCGAGACCAGAGACGGTCGAGTCCGAGTCCATAGAGAGTCGAGTCCGAGTCGAGTCCGAGACCAGAGAGAGTCGAGTCCGAGTCAAGACCGAGTCCATAGAGAGTCGAGTCCGAGTCGAGTCCGAGACCAGAGAGAGTCGAGTCCGAGTCGAGTCCGAGACCAGAGAGAGTCGAGTCCGAGTCAAGACGGAGTCCATAGAGAGTCGAGTCCGTATCGAGTCCGAGACCAGAGAGAGTCGAGTCCGAGTCAAGACGGAGTCCATAGAGAGTCGAGTCCGAGTCAAGACCGAGTCCATAGAGAGTCGAGTCCGAGTCGAGTCCGAGACCAGAGACGGTCGAGTCCGAGTCCATAGAGAGTCGAGTCCGAGTCGAGTCCGAGACCAGAGAGAGTCGAGTCCGAGTCGAGTCCGAGACCAGAGAGAGTCGAGTCCGAGTCGAGTCCGAGACCAGAGAGAGTCGAGTCCGAGTCGAGTCCGAGACCAGAGAGAGTCGAGTCCGAGTCGAGTCCGAGACCAGAGACGGTCGAGTCCGAGTCCATAGAGAGTCGAGTCCGAGTCGAGTCCGAGACCAGAGAGAGTCGAGTCCGAGTCGAGTCCGAGACCAGAGACGGTCGAGTCCGAGTCCATAGAGAGTCGAGTCCGAGTCGAGTCCGAGACCAGAGACGGTCGAGTCCGAGTCCATAGAGAGTCGAGTCCGAGTCGAGTCCGAGACCAGAGAGAGTCGAGTCCGAGTCGAGTCCGAGACCAGAGAGAGTCGAGTCCGAGTCGAGTCCGAGACCAGAGAGAGTCGAGTCCGAGTCGAGTCCGAGACCAGAGAGAGTCGAGTCCGAGTCGAGTCCGAGACCAGAGACGGTCGAGTCCGAGTCGAGACCGAGACCAGTGAGGGTTGATTACCTAATTTACTTTTATTTACTTAGAGAAATACTTTTTTTTTTTTTTTTTTACTGTATTTACTTAGAGTTTAAAAAAAATATGATCAGTTTAGGGTAAAAAGGCCACATAGTAGGTGGTGTTAAAAGTAATTTTATTACAATTTGTCATGCGCAGTTGCGCACTAGAAAATCACCAATCACTGGGCGTGTCAATCAATTTAAAGAAATATTTTATTAACAAACATTAATAATCATGACAAATATTTTTAATTGAACTCGAGTGGACTCGGGAATAATTCCAGTACGAGTCAATTCCGAGTCCAAATGGAGTCCATGACAAGACCAAGACCATTAAAATATGGTCTCGAGACCGAGTCCGAGTCTCGAGTACTACAACACTGCTAAAATGTATTTAAAATACATTTATTTCAAGTCATTTATGACCATCATGTGAAGAGCATCAGAAATTAATACTTTAATTCATCAAGGACGCATTAAATGTATCAAAAACGTGACGGTAAAGACATTTATAATGTTACAAAAGATTCTATTTCAAGCTGTTTCTTTTAAACTTTCCATTCATCAAAGAATCCTGAAAAATAATGTGTAGCAAATGGTTTTCTCACAGATATGAAGCAGCACAACTGTTTTTAGATCATAATCATAAATGTGTGTTGATCATCAGATCCTCATATTAGAGTGATTTCTGAAGGATCATGTGACTCTGAAGACTGGAGTAATGATGATGAAATTCACAGGAATAAATTACACTTTACTGTATATTCACATAGAAAACAGATGATTTACATTATAATAATATTTCATATTTTTTACTGTATTTTGATCAAATAAATTCAGCTTTGATCACAGGAATACATTACACTTTACTATATATTTACATAGAAAACAGATGATTTACATTTTAATATTATTTTACAATTTTTACTGTATTTTACATCAAATAAATCTACCCTTGCTGAGCAGAAGAGACTTCTAAAACTTTTTCAAAATGTTACACCAAATTTTTAAATGGTAGTGTACATGAAATATGAACAGATGAATATGTTTGCAATGATTAAAACTTTAGATTATGAAAGCTGTTAAAGCTGTAGCTTTTCTTTTACTCTCAGTGCATAAAGACATGAACTCAGAAAGAGAAAACATTCAGATCCTTCATTAATGGGTCTTTTATTTATCTGCATAAAAAACAATAAATTCCTCACTGAAAATAAACATTTTATTCCTTAAACTCAGAAGAACAGCATGAGGATGTGAAGCACAAACACTGATAACACTAATAAACACGGACACAAAGCAACTCAACTAGTTTGCTCTCTAAATGTGCCGATTTGCTTTTGTTTGTGATTTATTTACTTTGAACCCACACACATCCAGTTTGCATTATTAATATTTTTGGTGCAGAACATATTTCATTTTCTCATCCGCTATTGTGACCTTGATGATTTCAGCCAATCGGCTCTTCTTCTCACCGAGATATTCAAGCAGGTTTGTTTAAAGGTCTTGAGGTTCACTGAAACAAAGACCCAGAATCCCACTTCGTGATGTCATCTGTCTTTATGGAAGAAGAGAGCATGTGAATAGATCCATCAAGCGCATCAGATTCAGTATTAATATTTTCTAGGTCAGACGTTTATCAAATGATGTGATGCTTTGAGCAAGGCATTCCCTTATCATTGAGTGTTCAGAATAGGACAGAACACATGTTGGGATAATTTTACCCAGCAAATTGGTTACTTGTTTAACCCAGCGTTCTGGGTTGATGAATTTTTATGAGGTTAGAGATCTGGGTTATACAAAAATTGTTTAAACACTGGGTTGTTAAGTCTGACCCAGGATCTGGGTTATACAAAAATTGTTTAAACACTGGGTTGTTAAGTCTGACCCAGGATCTGGGTAACACGAAAACTACCCAAACACTGGGTTGTTAAGTCTGACCCAGGATCTGGGTTACACAAAAACTACCCAAACACTGGGTTGTTGCGTCTGATCCAGGATCTGGGTTACACAAAAACTACCCAAACACGGGGATGTTACGTTTGACCCAGGATCTGGGTTACACAAAAACTACCCAAACACTGGGTTGTTATGTCTGACCCAGGATCTGGATTACCCAAAAACTACCCAAACACTGGGTTGTTACGTCTGACCCAGGCTATGGGTTACACAAAAACTACCCAAACACTGGGTTGTTACGTCTGACCCAGGCTATGGGTTACACAAAAACTACCCAAACACTGGGTTGTTACATCCGACCCAGAATCTGGGTTACACAAAAACTACCCAAACACTGGGTTGTTACGTCTGACCCAGGATCTGGGTAACACAAAAACTACCCAAACACTGGGTTGTTACATCCGACCCAGAATCTGGGTTACACAAAAACTACCCAAACACTGGGTTGTTATGTCTGACCCAGGATCTGGGTTACCCAAAAACTACCCAAACACTGGGTTGTTACGTCTGACCCAGGATCTGGGTTACACAAAAACTACCCAAACACTGGGTTGTTATGTCTGACCCAGGATCTGGGTTACCCAAAAACTACCCAAACACTGGGTTGTTATGTCTGACCCAGGATCTGGGTTACCCAAAAACTACCCAAACACTGGGTTGTTACGTCTGACCCAGGCTATGGGTTACACAAAAACTACCCAAACACTGGGTTGTTACGTCTGACCCAGGCTATGGGTTACACAAAAACTACCCAAACACTGGGTTGTTACATCCGACCCAGAATCTGGGTTACACAAAAACTACCCAAACACTGGGTTGTTACGTTTGACCCAGGATCTGGGTAACACAAAAACTACCCAAACACTGGGTTGTTACATCCGACCCAGAATCTGGGTTACACAAAAACTACCCAAACACTGGGTTGTTATGTCTGACCCAGGATCTGGGTTACACAAAAACTACCCAAACACTGGGTTGTTACGTCTGACTCAGGATCTGGGTTACACAAAAACTACCCAAACACTGGGTTTTTACGTCTGAACCAGGATGTGGGTTACACAAAAACTACCCAAACACGGGGTTGTTACGTCTGACCCAGGATCTGGGTTACCCAAAAACTACCCAAACACTGGGTTGTTACGTCTGACCCAGGAGCTGGGTTACACAAAAACTACCCAAACACTGGGTTGTTACGTCTGAACCAGGATCTGGGTTACACAAAATCTACCCAAACACTGGGTTGTTACACCTGACCCAGAATCTGGGTTACACAAAAACTACCCAAACACTGGGTTGTTTACGCCTGACTCAGGATCTGGGTTACACAAATCTACCCAAACACTGGGTTGTTACGCCTGACCCAGGATCTGGGTTACACAAAAACTGTTCAAACACTGGGTTGTTGCATCTGACCCATGACCTGGGTTACACAAAAACTACCCAAGCACTGGGTTGTTACGTCTGACCCAGGATCTGGGTTACACAAAAACTGTTCAAACACTGGGTTGTTGCATCTGACCCATGACCTGGGTTACACAAAAACTACCCAAGCACTGGGTTGTTACGCCTGACCCAGGATCTGGGTTACTCAATAACTACCCAAACACTGGGTTGTTATGTCTGACCCAGGATCTGGGTTACCCAAAAACTACCCAAACACTGGGTTTTTACGTCTGAACCAGGATCTGGGTTACACAAAAACTACCCAAACACTGGGTTGTTACGTCTGACCCAGGAGCTGGGTTACACAAAAACTACCCAAACACTGGGTTGTTACGTCTGAACCAGGATCTGGGTTACACAAAATCTACCCAAACACTGGGTTGTTACACCTGACCCAGAATCTGGGTTACACAAAAACTACCCAAACACTGGGTTGTTACGCCTGACTCAGGATCTGGGTTACACAAATCTACCCAAACACTGGGTTGTTACGCCTGACCCAGGATCTGGGTTACACAAAAACTGTTCAAACACTGGGTTGTTGCATCTGACCCATGACCTGGGTTACACAAAAACTACCCAAGCACTGGGTTGTTACGTCTGACCCAGGATCTGGGTTACACAAAAACTGTTCAAACACTGGGTTGTTGCATCTGACCCATGACCTGGGTTACACAAAAACTACCCAAGCACTGGGTTGTTACGCCTGACCCAGGATCTGGGTTACTCAATAACTACCCAAACACTGGGTTGTTACGTCTGACCCAAGATCTGGGTTACACAAAAACTACCCAAGCACTGGGTTGTTACGTCTGACCCAGGATCTGGGTTACACAAAAACTACCCAAGCACTGGGTTGTTACGTCTGACCCAGGCTATGGGTTACAAAAAAACTACCCAAACACTGGGTTGTTGCGTCTGACCCAGGAGCTGGATAACACAAAAACTACCCAAACACTGGGTTGTTACATCTGACCCAGGATCTGGGAAAAAAAAAAAACACAAATACTGAAAAAATAACCTCAAACATTTACCCAAAAGGCTTAACCCAGGATTTGGGTAGTAAATAACTGTAGATATTCGAGTGTTCAGTGCTTCAGAGAGATAACCACAGACTCCGAGTGTTTTCCTGCAGGGACAGAGTGACTGACGCTGTAGCAGATCAAGACTCGAAGAAAAGAAAGACCCGTCTTCATCTGACAAGTGTGTTTAAACAAGCTGTGTCTCATATTCCTTCGTCTCATCCTCTCACAGAGAAACTCTACTGACACTTCATGTCAAAATATTGATGTAAAATACATGGACGTAATTCACTGATCCGTGTGTGTGTGTGATGCTGTCGTCTGCAGATAACAGAGCTCAATTAAAGCTTTTATTTTTATGTTCTTTACTTTCTATTTCTGTTCTGCTGTTTTGGAACAAAAGCACGTAGTAGAAACTGAGTTGATTTGAAATACACCACCGTTCAATGGTTTGGTGTTGGGAAGATTTTTAATGTTTTGAAAGGATCTTCTGCTCTGCAAGGCGACATTTAATTGGTCAAAAATACAGTAAAAATTGTAAAATATTATTAGAATTTAAAATATCTGTTCTCTATGTGAATATATAATAAGTGTAATTTATTCCTGTGTATTTTCAGCAGTCTTCAGTGTCACATGATCCTTCACAAATCACGAAACATTTATGATTATTATCAGTGTTGAAAACAGTTCATATTTGTCATAATCATCAAGATTATAACAAATAAAGGCTTGAAATATCTCACTTTGCATGTAATGAGTCTATATAATATATTAGTTTCACCTTTTAAGTTGAATCACTGAACTTTTGCACAATATTCAAATTCGAATTTCGAATTTTAATTTCTAAATATTCGAATTTAAAATATCAAAACAGATATTTTAAATTCTAATAATATTTCAAAATTTTTACTGTATTTTTGATCAAATAAATGTTAGTTCATGTCTTTATTTTTATTTATTTTTTTCATATTTTATCTGTTCAAAATCCAAGCCTTAGAAACAAGCTGAAATAAAATACATTTATTATATTTTAAAATATTTCAGTTTTTCTTTCACGCAACACATTTTTTATGGTTTTATCAATGCCAGCACATATGATATATGTTTAATAATGTGTAAACAGCTGACGGGAACACGAGGGACGTTTAGCGTGTGACAAACGCTCGGCATTTTGCCACAAACTCCACAGATGACACCAGAGTCCTCTCATTAGACATCGCATGCTGCAGTTCCTGGATCAGTCCTCCGTCACAGATAACCAGAGGTGTTTAACAGCCGACGCTTTGTCTTAATGTTTGCGCGGCTCATTGAAGGACGAGGCCAAGTGTTTATTGCTCAGGAATAAATTGCCCAGTTGAAAGTCCTACATCACTGAAGAGGACTTCAATTAACCTTTATCAAGCGCTGGCCTGGAGTCAGGAGATATATGCATCATGGGTGAAGGTCAGCCCAAGCGGTTTTTATCTGGAATTAATAATGAAACGCCTCAGAGATGTGTGTATATGACGCAGAAAGATGATGGATGAAGCTCATCAATAAATAACACACACAATCCACCTCTTGTACATCCATTGCACTTCTGAGCGAGCGCTGGTGAAGAAGCTTTAACAGGTGTTTAACGCGCCGCTAATCTACACGCGTTTATGAGTGATGATAGTGGAGATCCTCAAGGGCAGATTCGGGGGAAATTGAGTTTGCCGTTTCATATCTTGAGCTTATCCTGATAACGCACTTTGAGAACGATTGAAAATGCTTTAGCGCTTCTGTTAGAACGAGCAATGTGATCATAAATAATGTGTCAAAACCAATGTTCCTACATTTTTTGTTTGAAGAAATACCTGAATACATTTTGAGTCATTCTGTTTCTCCGGTAAATGTGTCTTGATATAAGAATATTTAGATATTTGTGCTGGAAAACGAGACATTTTTTGCCTGTGATGTTCATAATATACAGTGTGAGGTGCTGAAACTTAAAAATAACTTAAAAATGTTTTTTTTTTTTTCACCCAGCAATGCCTTAAAATAATAATATTTCAGTGATTTTCCATTTCTTAAAACATTTAAAGCTACACTGTGTGATTTTTACCCCCATCTAGTGGCGAAAAGGTATACGACCATCCAGTGAATATTAGTTTCTGTTCCTCTCAATTCTGATTTCGTTTTAACTCCTACGGTGGCCAATGTAGTCCAAGATTAACGTGGCTTCCGGTTCGACCTCGTCCATGAGTGTTAACACGAACGTAAACGCGAAAGGCGAAGCTTATGTCCCTCTTTGGCTAATGTACTTTCAACATGGCGACCGACATTAGAACCCCTTACCCGTACACTCTTAGAAGAAATGGTTCTATTTAGAACCAGGAATGGTTCCTTCCATCCCCCGCTTAATGGAACTCCAAAATGGTTCTATATAGAACCATTTTTTCTTTGATAAAAGGTTCTATTGGCCAAGTATAGAACCCCAGGAACCCAGAGGAACCCTTTTTTAAGCGTGTATAGAACCTTTTAGGGGTTCCAAATACGTAGCACTGATAGAACCTTTTAAGGTTCTATATAGAACCTTTACTTCTAAGAGTGTATGTATTTTCAATGGCATTAAACACTCACGAGAATACTTTATTACTTGAACAAATTAATGAGCACATATATTTTTGAAAGAACTAAGTGTTTTTAGCTAAGAATAAACTAAAAGAGTTACACAGTGTAGCTTTAAGTAATCTAATGAACCTTTTTCTATTGATGACAATAAAAAACTGTTATTTTAGATTAAGACTCCTAATCAGTGTTATTTTTGTATAATATACGATTAAATATTTTTTATACATATTTTGAATGATTTTTTTTTTTTACATTTTTATATCTTCTGTTTGAGTGCATGTGCAAAATATTTTATATTTACAGTGTAAATTTTCTTCTCACTGCCTCTCTTGCCTTATTGGTGTGTTAGTTTATTAGCATTTGTTCAATTATAGTGTTTTTTTTAAATATTTAGGACTTACTAAAATATGTTGTCAAATAATATTCGCTATTACTTCAATGCAAGTGAACAAGCGCACCGTTATTTGTTGTGTAGTGTGTTCAAGTATGCCAGAAATGAGCAGATTCTGCAATACGCTGTATTTAATATATCATGAGGATAAATCTGTGCAGAATTACACGAACTTCCCAGCAAAGTGAGAAAATATAATAACACGCCAACTTGGCTCGTGGTTTGACAGTGTTGCCCTCAAAAGATCATTTTACCCACATTTTTCACGTGTTCATTTCAAACCCTGCATATACTGAAGATATACTGATAATAGCCCTGCACCTAATTCAGTGATGCTGAATCAGTAATATGTGTGTGTGTGTGTGTCCAGTTGGTGATCTTCCAGATGCCGTTGTGTTGCAGGTTTCCTCAGCACTGGAGATCAGGCGGCGAAGGGGAACTACGGTCTCCTGGACCAGATCCAGGCCCTGCGCTGGGTGAAGGAGAACATCCAGGCCTTCAACGGCGATCCGGAGCGAGTGACCATCTTCGGCTCGGGAGCAGGAGCCTCGTGTGTCAGTCTGCTCACCCTCTCACACTATTCTGAAGGTGTGTAAGCTGAAGGGCCCTGTTATGCTCATGGTCTAAAGGTGCACTCATGGCATGTCCGAATCCACGGGACAAATGGTCGGTGCTCCCGGCGCTGGTCTAAACGGGTCGTCCCTATTCTCTTAATGAGTGATGGGTGTGTGTTGTCTCTATTCTCTAACTGTAAAAGCGGCTCAACGTGAACTTCAACTGCATCTGATCTGAGTTTAAGACGATTTAACCTTCATTTAGGAATGAAACGTGCGGCAAACATCTAATACTTGTAATTAGAGGATAAACAAGAGAGAAGCTTTAAGGATCCCTGCTGTTTTCTGTCAGAATAAAGGCTTAACGTTTTAAAGAAATTAAGAAAGGCAGAAATGTTTGTATTGTCATTTTACAGTTAAAAAACATGCATAAAAAAATGTATCATAATATTTCTTAAACACTTGATTTTTTAAATTAATTTTACAGTGAAATATTACACAGCAAAAAAAAAAAAAATGTTTTCTTGTCGTCTTTCCTGATTCTTGTATCAAATTCAAGACACATTTACTGGAGAAGCAAAATGACTGAAGATATGAAGTATTTTATGCTGAAAAAAGTTTATGTTTATGCTTAAAACAAGAACAAATATCTGGCAATGGGTCAGTAAAATAATCTTGTTTTCCCTTTGAATTAATTACATTTTTCTGACCCCATTGGCTGATTTTTTTTTTCTTCTTGATTTAACATAAACTTTTTTCAGCAGTAAAGACTTAATATCTTGTTTTATGTGTTTTCACACTTAGTAATTTTGCTTCTCCTGGAAATGTTTAAAATCCCCTTGTAATCAATCGTTTTATCCCTTAAAACCAAATTGTCTTCATCCCTTAAAATATCTTGAATGTAACTCGACACCCTCGTCTCATTTAGTATGCACGGTTCTATGAATATGCAAATGAGCCCCACCTCCACTCACTCTGAGATCCACTGGTTGACCTGATTAGTTACAAGGTGGTTTGTGACGTCAGAAACACCAAAGCGTGTTTTTGAGACTGTCTTTGGTTCACTGCAGTTTTAAGGAGGAAATACTCAATCCTCAATGTGTATCAACTTACACATGGTGTGTGTTAAAGCATATTAAAAAGACCACATACACACATTAACAACATTAAACGCTGGATTTTCACCACAGGAGGACTTAAACATTTTGGCTTTCAAAAAACAGTCAACAGAAAAATCCTTAAATCATGAATGTGTGTTTCATGACTCTCTAACAGTGTGTGTTTGTGTCTCAGATCTGTTTCAGAAAGCAATCATTCAGAGTGGCACGGCTCTCTCCAGCTGGGCCGTCAACTACCAGCCGGCCAAATACACACGCATGCTGGCCGAGAAGGTCGGCTGCAACGAGGACGACACGGTGGAGCTGGTCCAATGCCTCCAAAACAAAAACTACAAGGAGCTCATCGAACAAAACATCACCCCTGCCAAATACCACATCGCATTCGGGCCCGTGATCGACGGAGACGTCATTCCGGACGACCCGCAGATCCTCATGGAGCAAGGAGAGTTCCTCAACTACGACATCATGTTGGGAGTCAACCAGGGCGAGGGATACAAGTTCGTGGACGGGATCTTAGACAGCGAGGACAGAATAACCGGAAACGACTTTGAGTTCGCAATTTCTGAATTCGTCGACCACTTGTACGGCTATCCGGAAGGAAAAGATACCCTGCGGGAAACCATAAAGTTCATGTACACGGATTGGGCGGACAGGGAAAACCCGGAGATGCGCAGGAAAACGTTGGTTGCGCTTTTCACGGATCACCAGTGGGTGGCGCCGGCCGTGGCCACAGCGGATCTGCACGCTCAATACGGGTCGCCCACGTACTTTTACGCCTTTTACCACCATTGCCAGAGCGATATGAAACCCGCCTGGGCCGATTCTGCACACGGAGACGAGCTTCCGTATGTTTTCGGCATTCCCATGATCGGACCCACGGATCTGTTCAACTGCAACTTTTCCAAGAATGACATTATGCTGAGCGCCGTCGTCATGACGTACTGGACGAACTTTGCCAAAACTGGGTGAGTACATGATGACGCATGTGTTTACATGAACTAAACGAGTTAGTGGGGGAAAAAACATCGCTATCTCACGACCAATTCGTACGAGGGATTAAAAAGTGGCTAATTCGTACCTCACTCGTACGAATTCGTATGATTTGTCTAAACCCATGTGATGGGTAGTTTTAGGGGCGGGGTTAGGTGTAGGTCATTCGTACGAATTCATACGAATTAGCCACCTTGTAAAATTCGTACGAATTGCCGTGAGATCATTTGTCTCGTTTTTCTTTACCAATACCTAAATATTCGTAAATCAAGATACGGACTTGCCACAGGAATTTAAATTTGATTGAAATTGATTTTGAAAGGAAGAGTACATTATTATTAATACATCAAAATAACCTAAATTAAATTCAAATTAACGAAAAAATCAACATTGAAACAGAAATCATGTTGCTTTTTATTTTCCTCTTAATAACGTCTTTTTATTGACGAATATACAGTTCTGTGATATAGAAAAAAATGATTCATGGTTATTTCATGTAATATATTTAGCTGAATATTTTCAGCTTCAGAATCATCAACATTGGGTTACAGCACCAAGTCCAACTCTATTCATTTACACCTAAAATGTAAAACCAGATTTAGCATTTTAATCAACGGTACAATTTTTGTTAACCTTTTACCATATGTCTTGGAGTATCGCAATAATATCGTACCGTGATGTGTATCGAATCGTGATGTGGGTATCTTTACACTTCTAATATACACTACCAGTCAAACATGTTGAATCGGTAAGATTTTTAATGTTTTTTTGGTTTTATTTGATTAAAAATGCACCAAAACAACTGTAATGTTGTTAAATATTATGGCAATTTAAAATAACTGTTTTCTATTTAATATATTTTAAAATGTATTTTATTCCTGTGATCAAAGCTGAATTTTCAGCTTCATTACTCCAGTCTTCAGTGTCACTTGATCCTTCAGATATCACTCTAATATGATGATTTTATGCTCAAGAAACATTTATGATTATTATCAATGTTGAAAACATTTTTTTCAGGATTCTTTAATGAATAGAAAGTTATAAATCTTTTGTATTTGTTTTTTTGTTGTTGTTGCATTTTTAACCAAATCAATGCTATTCAAAAACACAAAAAATCGTGCTGATACAAAACTTTTGACTAGTTTTGTATAATGCACATTAAAGGCAAACTGTGTTGCTCTACTTCACAGAGACCCAAATCAACCAGTTCCTCAAGACACCAAATTCATCCACACTAAACCGAACCGCTTTGAGGAGGTGGCCTGGTCGAAGTACAACCCTAAAGACCAGCTGTACCTTCACATCGGCCTGAAGCCTCGTGTTCGCGACCACTACAGAGCCACCAAAATCGCCTTCTGGTTGGAGTTAGTGCCACACTTGCACAACATCAACGAACTCTTCCAGTACGTCTCATCGACGACTAAAATCCCACCGCAAGACACGACGCCTTTCTCCTACACCAAACGCTTGTCCAATAAACTCTGGCCTTCGACCACTCGCCATCCTCCCGCTCCTCCAGCAAACACCAAACAGATGTCGGATCAGCAGAAAACATCGGAGCACGCCGACGGGACGGTCATCATCGAAGCGCGGGATTATTCCACCGAACTGAGCGTGACGATCGCCGTCGGGGCTTCGCTTCTCTTCTTAAACATCCTTGCATTCGCGGCGCTTTACTACAAAAAGGACAAACACCGGCTAGAGTCGAGTCGCAGACTCAGTCCTCCGAGAAACCTAGCGAACGACATTCCCCGCGTCCCGAGCGAAGAGTTGATGTCCCTGCAGATGAAACAACTCGATCACGATCGCGATCACGATCACGACTGCGATTCGCTGCACGGCCACGACATGATCCACCTGAGCTGTCCGCCCGATTACGCGCTAACGTTGCGCCGGTCGCCCGACGACGTGCCGCTAATGGCGCCGAACACCATCACGATGATTCCCAGCTCTTTCGCGGGAATGCAGCCGTCGTATCACAACCCGTTTAACGCGTTCGGGAACAACACTCCGAGCAGCACGGGTCTCCCTCATGGACACTCCACGACGCGAGTATAACGGACTCTTCGATGCGCACCCAAACGCTGAGGGTGTTATTTTGCTACGGACTCTTTTATGAATTAAGTAACGTTACACTTATTAACCTGTATAATGTGATCAGTGAATGTAATCATTTTTCGCATTCATGGTACAGTGACCGACCGAAGCACTCAAAAAATATTATTACGTCAAATTAAGGAATATTATTTGCATCCTGATTTCCTGATTAACGTGTGTGGCGATTTATCGATTTATCGTGGCATTGCAGCGCTAAAACCTGCATCTTAAGGCCCGTTCACGCCAAGCATGATAACGATAAAAATAAAAATATAGATTCGTTTAAATGTAAAAGACTGTTCAGGGGTGCGTTTCCCGAAAGCATCGTTAGCCAACTATGGTTGCAAGTTCCATCGTTACTAATAGAGTTCAATGGAAATTGCGACCAACTTGCGACCATAGTTGGCTAACGATGCTTTTGAGAAACGCACACCAGAACGACTTTTTTTCCAACTGGTGAATGATAAATACATTGACAGCTGATTGGAATCCATCCTTCCTTAAAGAGTGTGAGTATTTAAATTGACAGACAACAAAACTGCAGCTCTGATAATAGAATCGTGCGTTGGTGTGGATGCTAATATAGTTGTAGTTATAATTTTGATGTCAAACCTTCAGGCCTTATGCACAGATATCATGTTCAGACACGTGTTGGATTTTTAACCACCCAGAATGCCCCAGCAACCACCTAGCAACCACCCAGAATGCCCCCGCAACCACCTAGCAACCAACCAGAATGCCCCCAACAAACGCTGAGTAACCACCCAGAATGGCCCAGCAACCACCTAGCAACCACCCAGAATGCCCCAGCAACCACCTAGCAACCAACCAGAATGCCCCCAACAAACGCTGAGTAACCACCCAGAATGGCCCAGCAACTGCCTAGCAACCACCCTGAATGTCCCAGAACACCTACAACCACCCTGAATGCCCCACATTGCGCCGGATGCCCCAAAAACAACATGCTGCTAATGGCACTGAACACCATCACGACTCACCGTCGTATCACAACCCGTTTAACGCGTTCGGAAACAGCACTCCGAGCAGCACGGGTCTCCCTCATGGACACACCATGACGCGAGTATAACGGACTCTTCGATGCGCACCCAAACGCTGAGGGTGTTATTTTGCTACGGACTCTTTTATGAATTAAGTAACGTTACACTTATTAACCTGTATGTTAATGTTATTATTTTTCGCATTCATGGTACAGTGACCGACCGAAGCACTCAAAAAATATGATTACGTCAAATTAAGGAATATTATTTGCATCCTGATTTCCTGATTAATGTGCATTGCAGCGCTAAAACCTTCATCTTAAGGCTCGTTCACACCATGATAACAATAACGAAAACGATAAAAATATAGATCGAACGATATCAGTGGAATCACTTTCAGATCGACTTTTTTTTCAGCTGATGAATGATAAATATGTTGATGGCCAATCAGAATCCATCCTGCATTTAAAGAGTGTGAGCATTTAAAGTGACAGTGAGCATTTAAAGTATACCGAAACTGCAGCTCTTGTAATAGAATTGTGCATGGGTGTGGATGCTAATATAGTTATTGTTATAGTTTTGATGTCAGCACTTCCGGCCTGATGCACAGATTTCATATTCAGACATGTGTCAGATTTTTAACCACCAAAAACATCCCAGCAACTGCCTAGCAACCACCCAGAATCCCCCAGCAACCGCCTAGCAACCACCCAGAAAACCCCAGAAACCACCTAGCAACCACCCAAAATGCCCCAGCAACTGCCTAGCAACCACCCAGAATGCCCCAGCAACCGCCTAGTAACCACCCATAATTCCCCAGCAACCACCCAGAACACACAAGCAACCGCCTACCAACCACCCAGAACACCCCACTAATCACCTAACAAACACCCAGAACGCCCCAGCAACTGCCTAGCAACCACCCAGAATGCCATAGTAATCACCTAGTAACCACTCATAATTCCCCAGCAACCACCAAGAACACCCCAGCAACCGCTTAGCAACCACCCAGAATCCCCCAGCAATCACCAGAACACCCCAGCAACTGCCTAGTAACCACCCATAATTCCCCATCAACTGCCTAGCAACCACTCAGCACCCCCCATCAACTGCCTAGCAACCACCCAGAATCCCCCAGCAACCACCCAGAACACACCAGCAACCGCCTAGCAACCACCCAGAACACCGCAGCAACTGCCTAGTAAAAACCCAGAACGCCCCAGCAACTGCCTAGCAACCACCCAGAACGCCCAAGCAACTGCCTAGTAACCACCCATAATTCCCCAGCCACCGCATAGCAACCACCCAGAGCACCCCAGCAACCACCCAGAACCCCCAGCAACCGCCTAGCAACCACCCAGAAACCCAGAAACCACCTAGCAACCACCCAGAATGCCCCAGCAACTGCCTAGCAACCACCCAGAATGCCCCAGCAACCGCCTAGTAACCACCCATAATTCCCCAGCAACCACCCAGAACATTCAAGGAATCGCTTAGCAACCACCCAGAATGCCCCAGCAATCGCCTTGTAACCACCCATAATTCCCCAGCAAACACCAAGAACACCCCAGCAACCGCTTAGCAACCACCCAGAACACCGCAGCAATCACCCAGAATCCCCCAGCAATCACCAGAACACCCCAGCAACCGCCTAGTAACCACCCATAATTCCCCAGCAACCGCCTAGCAACCACCCAGCACCCCCCCCCATCAACTGCCTAGCAACCACCCAGAATCCCCCAGCAACCACCCAGAGCACCCCAGCAACCACCTAGCAACCACCCAGAACACCCCAGCAACCGCCTAGCAACCTAGCAGTGATCGTGCGTGGAGTGAACGGGCCTTAACTCCTGTGAAAGCAGCAGGTGAAGGTGTGAACATGTTATTGTTGGTGACAGCAGTAATATCAGGCGTATATGCAGATTTAGGTGTGTGAATCGCAGCGGTGGAATGATGCTGGTAAAATCAGATGCTCAGAACCGGCCGACAGGACAGGGATTTGCTCACTCAGTTTTGAGGCTGTTTTTTCACTGTTACCTGATATTCATAATTATGTATGCTGTAGAAAGACCATAACGTCTTTCAGACGGACACAGACATGGATAGATTGAATTTCCCTCTAATGTTCTAGAGTGGGTTCTGTCTGTCATTATGGGAGCATTGTGTGGTGCTTTAAGAGGATTTATTAAAAAGATTTAGTCTCTGTGCCAAATTAAACTTTAATTAACCACGTTCCCAGTGTTTTTCAAAGTGTGACCCAAAAAGTGCATGAATAGAAAAGGAAAAACCTTGTTTGAGGAGCCACACGTGTCACATCTTAATCCTGAGATCAGGTTGCAGTGTTGAAACTCTGAGAGGATCTTCTGTCAGATCTTAAAGGTGCTTTCAGCCAGTCTGCAAACTCAATCCCACCTTATCACAGAACACGCTATAAACGATTGGCTGGTGGAGACGAGAGTTTCTGATTGGCTAAAACTGTTTTCTTCTGATTTCTTACAGCACATGTTTCTGTGATATCTGTAAGGCTGTAGCAGTGAAATTTTTTTTTTTTTTTGACGGGGGGGATGGGGGAGCCACAATATATATATATATACACATATAAATAGGCTATATATAAATTTAAACTTGTGTTAAATTAGAATTGAATTAAAATTGAACGTGTTTGTAACCCATTCAAAATACCAAAATGTGTTTTGTTCAGTTGTGCAGACAAACAACATAACATGAGGATTCACACATCGTCTCGTGCAGCGCTTCTGTGGACGGAGATAAACAAAATATATGTACGAAGCTGAGATTCGATTGATTTTTGTGACGCTCTCCGCAAACTTCACGGAAAGGAAATCGAGACGGCAGAAAGCGGCTGTTTGTGTTCTTTATTTTACAAAAGCACAATGTTTTGTTTTTATTGTCAGTGTACAAATTACACAAATTACATTTTCGAATGATGTCTTACTCTTATCTGTATGACCATAAATGACGTAGTAATATTAAGCGTAATATTGAACTTTATGCATCCGCCATTGTCACCACCGCATGCTAATGAACTGTCACGCGCAAAAAAAAAATCCATAATTTTTCATTTTAAAGGATTAGTTCACAATTTCCTGATAATTTACTTTCCGTCATCCAATATGTTCATGTCTTTTCACACTCAAGTATTTCTCCATATAATGGACTTCAATGGGGTCCAACGGGTCGAAGGTCCAGATGTCCACGACTTCATGCATTACGTGATCACATTGAAAGGCCCCGCGGTTGAGCGAAAAACTCCATCTTACGTTTTCCTCCAACTTCAAAATCGTTTAAAATCGATGTTTTACCTTTTTTTTGTAAATGGCGTTTGTCTCAGTCTTTGCACGTTCACTTTGTAAACACTAGATCTGTTCTTACGCCTACGTCCCGCTTGACCTTTCACCCTGATCTCGTAATGTGTGTCGCATCACAGCGAGAGCAAGACCAGCATTAGTGGTTAAAGTATATAAATGTGTGTTTTGTTGTAAAGATCAGACTCTTTTTCCTCGGCTGGATCGTGTCGAGACTTTGAAACTCACGTCTGGACCTTCGACCCGTTTGGACCCCATTGAAGTCCATTATATGGAGAAATCCTGGAGTGTGTTCTTCAAAAACCTTGAGCATCTCGGATGACGTGGGGGATTTTAATTCTGAAATGAACCACTCTTTAAAGGATTAGTTCACTTTTGAAAAAACTTTTGCTGATAATTTACTCACCCCCATGTCATCCAAGATGTCCATGTCTTTCTTTCCTCGGTCGAAAAGAAATTAAGGTTTTTGATGAAAACATTACAGGATTTTTCTCCTTATAATGGACTTCAATGGGAACCAGGTCCAACCGAGGTCCAAAAGACAGTTAATAACAGTTTCAGATGCAGCTTCAAATGTCTTTAAACGACACCAGACGATGAATAAGGGTCTTATCATGCGAAACGATCCGTTGTTTCAAAGCTTATTCCAAAAATGTAACTTTTCTAAGGACAAATGCTAGCCTTTCTCCATTCTGTGAGGCGCGTTTGCAACGTCACGTAATACGTAATTACGTTCAAAAGGTCACGGGCGACGTAGCCAGAAGTACAGAGTCAGTGTTTACAAGTTGAACGCATAGGTTGAACGCGCAAACTAACTCAAACGCCGTTTACAAAAAAGGAATTAAAAGGTAAAACAACGATGTCGGACGATTTTGATTCTGTATTTCCGGCTACGTCGCCCGTGACCTTTTGAACGTAATTACGTATTACGTGACGTTGCAAACGCGCCTCACAATATATTACAAGGCTAGCATTTGTCCTTAGAAAAGTTACATTTTTGGAATAAGCTTTGAAATAAGCGATCGTTTCGCATGATAAGACCCTTATTCATCGTCTGGTGTCGTTTAAAGACATTTGAAGCTGCATCTGAAACTGTTATTAACACTATCGTTTGGACCTTGAACCATCCGGTTCCCATTGAAGTCCATTATATGGAGAAAAATCCTGGAATGTTTTCATCAAAAACCTAAATTTCTTTTCGACTGAGGAAAGAAAGACATGGACATCTTGGATGACATGGGGGTGAGTAAAAAGTTTTTTCAAAAGTGAACTAATCCTTTAAGCAATCAGGAATCGTGACGCCGCTGCTGGGCTGTAGTGAGATTATCTATGTATTATTCCATTTAAACGCTTGCTTACAGCACCTTTAAGAGCTTGTATCAGTCTGGCGATGGCCTTCATCTGACAGTATTCTTCCTCTCAGCTTGAATATTGTTATTTTAGTGTATATAGCATATAGGATAAATTGTAAAAAGAACATCTGCAGCTTGTAATATCGCTTTCAATTACATTTTTTTTCATTGGCTCTTGTACAGTTCTGAATGTACGTTTCCATCTCCATCCCTCTGTGTGTGTTTGACCATTACCAAACATTATTTATGTGCCAGAGGATCGTCTCGTCCTCTTATTCAATAGTTCTGTAGATCCAACATGTCCGAAACTGCATCTAATGGAACAGCAAAAGTAATGAGTGCTTTCCTGAACACCTGCCATTGGTCAGTCAAACATATAGTCCCGCCCCCCAAACCACGCCATTGGTTGAGTCAGAAGTTGATGTCAGGTTGTCAAGAAATTACACACTTTAACTTTAAAGTGATGTTGGTGTGGTGTTTCCAGAAAGATGAGTTACAGATATAAATGTTTTCTTGTTCATTGTTGGAGATTTTAATGTCCATCTTCCTGTGATTGTAATTTGTAAACAGGAAGTTTGAATATACTGTCTGTTACTGTAAGTTTCATTTGCATAATGATTTATGAAAAAAATGGTTTTGAAAATGATTAAATAATGCACACAGACGTTATTTTTGACTTTTCCTGTTGCAAAAGCTTCACCAGAGGATCCATGAACACTATGAATCATCATCATCATCGGTCCGTAAATATATAAATCATATGAATCATTCATCTGCGTAACAGGGTACATGTTGCTTCTTTAAATCTTTCCTCATACTTTACGCTGTATGAAACACGTGAATATGATTTGGTTTTGCCTCATTGAAAGGCTTGTATATGTAAGAGACTTTTTGCTGCTTTTTCTAAAATTAAATAAACTTAGATTTTACTCATTTTCTCACTCACTTTTCATGTTTGTATATATGTGATATTTTTGTCTTTCTGTTTACACTGTTACACTTCTTTCTTGCTATTGTGTGATCCTCCAACACTTCTCAGTTGTTTTCAGGGGAGAACACAAGCCGGTCAGTAAGTGTGTGTTGTGCGGGTAATGTTGGTGTTCCTCATCACATTGGACGGCTCTGATGACAGATGGTGGATCTTCAGGAGCATTGACTGCATGATCTCGCTCAGTCTGTGGCACTGAACCATCTGTGGTCACTCATGGACCACAGACACACAAATACTTCTGAAGTTCTGCAATTAGAGCATGAAAGCGGACAGGGACGATGCTGTCATCGTCCGTCCCTGTATTTAATGGGGGTTTTTTTCCACTGAAGAGTCTTGGATCGCGCAGTGTATGATTTTGTTGACGTAATTTCCACTGAAACAGGAAGCTAAGGCTGGAAATATTGAATGGCTCCTCCCCCTTTTCAAATAGCCAATAGCGTTTCGTTTCCCTCACAGACTGACAGCACCAGGGAAGCGAATCCAAGCGCTGATGAAACGTTGGATTCAATAGAGTGCCGAAGTGATGACGTCACTTTGTAGGACAATTCGGAAGCTATAGAGCGCATGGGTTCCCTCGGTCGTAAAGCAATGCATTTTCCCCATAGACTTTTGGAAAATCGCAAAAAATAAGATCTGTGTTTAACAAAGGCTTGTGACCCTTACATGTTTTGTCTAGCAAGATAATCTTTACAAGTTAATTCAAAATTTATACATTTTGAAGCCTATATATAAAGATTTTAAAAAACACAATCAGACACAATAAAGTTTAAAAAACCACAAGCAGGTTATAACTGTGTGTTTTATGTCATAGATCAAAACGTGAAAATATTTAGAGGCTTTGTTCACCACAGACCTTATTTCAGACGATTTAGCAAAAACCCTTTCAAAAATCCCTTAGGCTTTAGAGCGTAATGCTAAAATGCTAACTCACTTCCGCGTTTTGGCCTACAGAGTGACGTCGTAACTTCGGCACTCTATAGTAGAGCTGTGAATAAAATCTAAAAAAATGTCATTCTTAACCAACGTACAGTTGGAAAACAGAATAAAACTCAAGCGTTTGAGCAACTAAACACACTCCAACACATGTGTGATTTTTCTCCTCAATGCACATTTTGTCATTGTTTTGGAAGCTTATTCATAAGCATATTCACATGATAGTCATACTAAAATCTAAACCTTTTAGGGGGTCTAAGTAGCAAGGGTTGATGGTTGATATGGGGGTGTTGATCACTTCCATCAATACCTCACAGTCGTTTCCTCTTCATGGGGTCAACATTTTATTCAGTAACATTACATAGTTTTGATTTATGTGCTGTCTAATGTTTGATGATCGCGTTATTATTACGCTTGCTTCAGCTTCTTCTTCACCTGTGTTTTGATCTGGAGATTCAGTCCTCTTTCAGAAGTTGTGTAATAGCGCCCCCTACCGTGTAACAGGGAAAACACAGATTGCAGAAAAATTCCGTCAATGCCAAAGAAAGAGTTTAAAGGGATAGTTCATACTAAAATGAAAATTAAGTAATCATTTATTCACCCGGCTGTTATTCTAAAGCCGTACACCCTTATTTATTTAAAAAAAAAAAAAAAAATCCCCCTGAAGTCGATAATTTTACCCCTTAAAACGCATATTTGATCCCCCAAATTACATATTTAAATGTTTTTTCCTTGATTTTTTTTAACGTAACTCGACACCCTTGCCTCATTTAGTATGCGCGGTTCTATGAATATGCAAATGAGCCCCGCCTCCACTCATTCCCTCACTCAGAGATCCACTGGTTGACGATCACACGTTGATCTGATTGGTTACAAGGTGGTTTGTGACGTCAGAAACACCAGCGATTTCAAAGCTTGTTTTTGAGACTATCTTTACTATACTCAGCAATGCTGTCCACCTATCAACTTACATGTTGTGTGTTAAAGCGCATTAAACACACCACATAAACAACATTAAACGCTTGATTTTCACCACAGGGGGACTTTAATATTTTAGAAATTCTAATGAGTTTTATTAGTTTGAGTTTATTTAGATTATTTTACAACAAGTTAAACAAAACAAAATTAAAAAACATACACAAACGTATTTGAGACCACTCTAGGTTTTTTATGTTACGTTCCCTGTTAGTCTTTTGTAAACCCCTACACATTATAAAAGCCAGTCCCTGAATGACATCATCTTACAGGAAGTGACACCATCACTGGCAGGCAAACATGAGTGAGTATCATTGACGACTTCATGAGATTGTTTGTGAACGCTGATGGTCAAAACATATTGCTGGTTCAGTTCGATGTGCTTCAGTTGATTCATTCGTGTTTGTGACTGAAGTTGTTCTGATCACGTCCGCCTACACAGATTGAGTCAGTCTCTCTTCAGCTCGTCTGCGTCAGACTCAGTGTGTTTCACCAGCTCATGTTTACAACAGATAGTGCTGCTCGATTTTCAGGAGAGTGGATTTAAACAGGCACACAAATTGAGTCATGAAAGCTACAATATTTAATTTTTTCTCAATGATTATTTTGCGCTAGTGATGTTTATTCCTGCTATCGTACATCAATATGAGCATTATTCACCCAAATCAAACACTAGGAGAGTTCAAACACTGTCAAATGAGCATTAGAGATGCATGTCCTCCTGTGTAAAGACTATCCAGGACAGCTTTGCATGCTAATGATCAAGAAGTTCATGCATCCGTCTCTCGGTCTGACTTTTGTCGAGCCTGCGGATTCAGCAAATGTTTTTAATGTGTGATGCTGAACTCGCTGTAGGTTTTAAAATAGTGACCGTTTCCCCTTTGGCCAATTTACCGAAGCTGAAGCTCCAGCGAGGACGGTCATGCTGCTGACAATAATGCGTATTACTGCAGTTAGCATTACTCGGAGGTCCGTTATCATGACCTTTAATAATTAATAACATTCACAGACAGTTTCAAATATTACTGAAAAAAAGAGATGTAGATGATGATATGTGTTGGATTTCCCACTATCAGCTGTATATTGTTTTCTGATGTCTGTATACAAAAAGAGTGCATATCGCTAAACTGAAATATTTTAATTCATTATCATAATCCTAAACTGGTTTGCAGTAGTTTTCTGTTCATCTCACTTTGTTATTCTTAGCTTTTGCATTGAAAAATAAGTTGCATCTGTTTATAATCGATTGGTTCAAAAATGGCTAAGACAGATTGAATTGATTTGTTTAAAATGCTGATAAAGAAGTGAATCGATGAGTGAGTAATTGAATCTTTCAATCAACCGGTTTGCTCACAACTGATTCACTGAGCTAGTCTTAATATCACAATGCTTCATATAAAGATACGGCAGAAACGGTATTTAAGCGTATTATGTTTTTCTCATTCCGGTCACGATTAGAGTGTCCCTGATTAAATATGCATGATTTTATGTGGCTGAAAACTCTGGTAAAAGCAATTAAATTCGTTTTCTGTGAATAATAGCCTAACAAAGTGTTTGGACCTGAGAAGAGGATGCTGGGAACACGATACACATATCTCACTGTCCACACAATCATAATTCAGAGGAACTTCTGCCATCATGACAGCATGAAACACCCTTCATTAAACTAATCCTGACAAGACACAACATGACTAATTTCATACCGAATCGAGGGGTTTTCAGACTTGGGCCTTTTTTAAAACAGGTTTAGAGAAAAGCACTTAACTGTTGTTGAATGGAAAGGGTTTCGATTCTTCTACATAATAATGACGGAATTGTAATATTTGGTGAAAGACTGCTTTAAACCTGGTGTGTGTGTGTGTGTGTGTGTGTGTGTGTGTGTTTTAATGCATCATGCAGCGCTTCACCTCACTGTGATTCCTGAACATCAGCACTTCTCATTGACTATCTGTCAGAGTTCAGGGTTCAATCCTGTCACACACACACACACACTGATTATCTGTCATCCAGCCATCATTGGGCTGTCTTTGCTCCTAAGGACTCGAAGCAGAGATCGAGGCACTTCTTTAAACATGACCTAATTTGCATATTATGATGCAAAATAAACATTCAAATATGAGGAATTGATGGCGGTGAAGAGTCATTTTAGAAGCGGGGCACATAAATATATATTAATAAGCTGCATTTATTTGATCCGAAATACAGTAAAAATTCTGAAATATTATTATAATGTAAATCATCTGTTTTCTATGTGAATGTATAGTAATTTGTAATTTATTTCTGTGATCAAAGCTGAATTTATCATCATTCCTCCAGTCTCCACAGTAACATGATCCTTCAGAAATCACTCTAATATGAGGATCTGACGATCAAAAAACATTTATTTTACTAAGAAAGAAACATACTTGCTTGTTTAAGCTAAAAGGTAGCCTAATTGTGACTTTTTACCTCACAATTGCGAGTTTATATCTCGAGATTGCGAGATATAGTCAGAATTGTGAGATATAAACTCGATGTTGCGAGAAAGACTCGCAGACTTTTTCAGAATTGCATGTTTATATTTCACAATTCTGACTTTATAACACGCAATTTCGACTTTATATCACACAATTATGAGATAGAAAATCACAATTAGCCTACCTTTATTTATTTTTATTCTGTGGCGGAAACAAACTTCCACAAAAAAAAAAACATTTATTTTAAATTATAATATTTCACCATTTTTACTGTATGTATATATATATATATATATATATATAAATTCTGCCTCGGTTTCTTGACTTTCCCAAACTCCATGTATTTTTTTATTTATTTTTTTACATTTTTACATGAACATTTACTCACTACACTAGCAGATACTTTACGTCATGTTTCAAAGCAGTTACGGTGATAATAGGAAATCAAGTTACAGAGATTGTTTTGGCTTTATGACAGCTCTAGAATAAAGTTATTTTCCGGTTAGTTTTGATTGATTCACTTCCTCACAACGATCATTAGTTATATATAGGGGCCGCTAACACAACACCGTTCAACAGAAAACTCTTCAGTTCTCTCAACGCAAACTTTAAAAACGCGAGCCTGTGAGAACGCTAACGGCGCGCACATGCGTATTAAGGGCCGGTTCACATATCGCGTCTTTTGCGCGCTCAAGTTCGTTATTTCAAATGTAGGCGCGCGGTATGCGCGCTCATAATGGAAGCAATGCGGTCGCGGTGCGACGCGCTCGTTTTTTCCATCCGCGTCCGCGCCGTGTCGAGATAAAAACATTTTAACATCTCAACAAGAACCAACTGAAGCGCAACCCCCCTGGCGGTTTGGAAAATGGAGAATGCGGCGGGCCCAGCGTTTTCTACGCGTTTTTAGGCGCTATGTGTATCCGCCCTAAGAGTTCATTAGGTGTGTGTGTGTTTGAATAGGCCCTATATGTGCGCAAGCGTGTAGTCCTTCCCTAAAAAACTACTTGTCTGGCCTTAAAATGTATAATACAGAATTTTATCTCTTTGGCGTATCCACGCGATCCGGCATTATCCCGACAAGTGAGTGCTTCTTCCAACAGTCCCTCGGACACACATCTGACAGGTTTCTGTGGATGCGACAACAGGTCTGTGCTTCATTCCTCTCCTGTCTTCAGCAGGCGAACACTCATTAGTGAGCACTAAAATGACAGATCGAGGGCTTCTATAATTAACACACATCCGGTGCGGAGCTGTTATTAGTGTGTGTGTGTGTGTGTGTGTGTGTGTGTGTGTGTGTGTGTGTGTGTGTGGGAGCATTAGAGGACCAGAGAGAGGTAGACGTGGCCATTATCTTACCTAACTTCTAACTGTCGTCTCACGAAGGCAAACACACATCGAGAGCTCCTATTCTGGGAATGTAAATGTCTGAGGAAAACACTCCTCCACATATACACTGTGTTTCTGCAGAACTGAGAATTAAGCAGATCGATGTGAATCACTGCACTGGACGTCACGATCAGGCCATCGTTCTTCAGTTTTTTGGCCAGTTGATAATACCTAGAAATAGAATTTATCTAAATCGACTTTTCTTATTTAGCACCAAAACTGATGTGGAACAGTCTTACTAACACCCTAATCTAGACTAAAAACACAGATATGTGCCCTAGCATACACATAGACTTCGTTAATTCAAAATTAGGTTGCATAGATTAGATCAGCCGTAACCGGGAACACGTCCCGTAAATCCTGATGTACTCTAAAAAATGTTGTTTCAACCCAAATTTGGGTTAAAATATGGACAAACCCAAAGGTTGGGTTAAAATTGTAATAAAAAAAATACAGTTGAAAGTGAAAGTTGAAGTTGGGTTAAAATTTTAAATTACATTTTCAACCCAACATTTGGGTTTGTCCATATTTGACCCAAATCTGGGTTAAAACAACCCAGTGTAGCATCTATGCTAATGCTAACCCATATAGCAAACTGACATTGAATCAACGTGGAAACATGACATCGAAACAACGTTGATCTGACATTGTTTGTTTTTGAACCAACGTCAGAACGTCATTCTTTCAAAACTAGCGGAAAATCAACTTGAAATCAACGTTGTTTCAACGTTATGAAAGCAAACCAATTTTCGATTTTCATTTAGCTTTGAAGAATGTCGCGTCTGACGTTGGTTCAACGTTAATTCGATGAGCAAAACAATGCCAGATCAACGTTGTTTCAATGTCATGGGAGACGTCGTTTCCACGTTGATTCAATGTCAGTTTGCTGTCTTTGCTCCATTGCAAAAGTGTAAACATCCAACACACATGGCACCCTTTTAGCGTCAAATAAAACGCTTTGGTTATGTTAGGTTTAGGTATGGGGTAGGGTTAGACCACTAGGAGGCGCCTTCTGCCCATATATATCTGCGTCTCAGTTGATGCTAAAGGGTGCCATGATGTGCGTTGGATGTTTACGCTTTTCCAAAAGCGTCGTATGTCATATGTCGAGAATTGATCTGATTTTATGTTTCAATGTCATCAACACTGTTCAAAACTTCTTTTATTTTTGTGTATAAGGCTCTTCTGCTCACCAACACTGCATTTATTTGATCAAAAATATAGTAAAAATTGTGAAATATTTTTATAATGTAAATCATCTGTTTTCAATGTGAATATAGTAAAGTGTAATTTATTCCTGTGATCAAAGCTGAGTTTATCATCATTACTCCAGTCTTCAGTGTCACAGATTAACACTAAACTTACGTCAGACACTTTGAATGTTTAAAACTCTCGTTATGTTAATATAGTGTTAATATCGTTACACTCTAAAAAATGCTGGGTTGTTTTAACCCAACTTTGGGTCAAATATGGACTAACCCAGCCGTTGGGTTAAATTTTTACATTACATTTTTAACCCAACATTTTGGGTTTGTCCATATTTGACCCAAAATTGGGTTAAAACAACCCAGCATTTTTTAGAGTGTATTAATGGCTGATCTGGATACTGTTGCAGACACATGCATTTTAATGTTTAGATGTCAGAACACCCTAGCAACCGCCTACTGTAGCAATGCCCTAGCAACCACCACCTTTGCAACATTATAACAGAATCATAGCAACCGGAACGCCCTAGCAACCACCAAAGTTAATTTTAAAATGTAAAATTTT
This sequence comes from Pimephales promelas, assembly GCF_016745375.1. The sequence continues at coordinate 826,431 of NW_024121158.1, forward strand.
AAAAATTAATTGCAAATAATCGCATCCAAAATAAAAGTCTGTGTTTACATAATATATTTGTGTGTGCTGTATATATAAATACACACACATGCATGTATATATTTAAGAAAATGTGTTATTCATATATAAAATATTTATATTTATATAATATAGATTATGTATTTATTTATATATATATATATATATATATATATATATACAGAATTTAAGCACAAATAATTCTTAAATATATACATACATGCATAGGTATTTATATATACAAAATAATTATATACAGCACACACAAATATATTATGTAAACGCAGACTTTTATTTTGGATGCGATTAATCGCAATTAATTTTTGCACAGCCCTAGTTTATTTTATATAGCGCCTTCCAGAATACTGAAGGTCATTTTACAATAAAGTACATGCATAGAAGAAACAATAAAAATAAATTGAGTGGTACATAAACATAAAAACACATTGGTACATTTACACTTTTCATATCGCACAACAAACCTTTTTTACAGTAGTGTTGATTTTCACAATCAATGATTAAATCTTAAATATTTAATTTATTCTTGCCGATACTTGCAAAAAACGTATTTTGTAAAAATTGGCAATACTACAATTCTTTTGCCAAATATGGCATAGATTTGATTAGATATAAAGCGTTTTTTTATGCTGCACTGTAAAAGTCTCAACGTCTTATATATTTCTTTTGTCTTTCTTGCATAAGCTGTTTGAGTTTCACTTGTCACCAAAGAGATTACTTTATTTTCTATTTTATTTTATTTTACATTTCCTCAGTTCAAATACATTGGTCAAATCAATTGAATAAACACTGTAAATGACATTTATTTTGCTAAAATGAAACAACACGCTCCATAAAGCCATGAAATAAGGTCACTGTGATGAGTTTTCCCCGCAGGGTTCATGAACACGATCTGCAGGCGGTTGTGCTTCTCTCGCTGAGAGGTTTCTCCAGCACACGCTGCACCTGATCTATCTTCATAGCTCATCGTCCACGTCATATAGTTGCAGGCTAGTCGATATTTCCAGCTTTATTGAGATGAGACACGAGAAATACATTAGCGATATAATGAACCTCCTGCTTCTTTCATTTTCAAACCAAACTATGCTGTTACTGTCTTATAATCTTATATTCGTGTCAATAAATCAATGTATTATGAATACAGGATGGTTGCTTCAAGTTTTACGTCACCAGAGTCAGACAGAGAATTTTGCAGTGTTGACAATTAATATTTTCTGTTTAATTACGCATGTATTAAATGTAGAAGCCAAAATAAATAAATATTTTATTTCAGCAACATTTCTCATTTTCTCATTCAGTAAAGCTGACATAAACAATAATAAATGCTATATTGACATATTCGGTTAAAAAAATCGATAAAAAATCATTATAAAAATAAAAATCAGTTAAAAGGATCTTGTTTTCTCTATGAATTAAGATTGGCAGATATTTGGGTAACACTTTACACTAATATGCATTAATTCATGCTTAACTAATGCACAGATAATCATGAGTTAATGTATAACTCATGAAGAACTAAACCATTAATAAATGATTACTGCATCAGAAACTAATAAAGAGTCTATATGATTAAGTAATACATGAATTGCTATTAATTCAATGTGTCATTGTGTTCAATGTGTCATATTTTATGAACTAATAGTGTAAATTAATGTTTGTAAACTGCTTTAATTAATCATTAGCTAATGACTTGCAAAGGTATCATTATGTTATGACTTTACTTGGTGGGGCACATCATTATTAACTAGTCATTTAGTAATTCGCACATGAATTTGCACTAACAATGAAGTAATTAATCATTTATTAATGCATATTAGTGTACCTGTCATATTATCTGGAAGTTGAAATACAAGGCTTTGGCTCATTCTGGTAATTAACATATTAATTAACACTATTAGTTAAAAAAATGAGTTATTATGGAATTAATCCACAATTACATATTTAATTAATAACAATTAATGTATGAACTAACCCTACAGACTCTTAATTAGTTCCTAATGTGGTAATCATTAATGAATAGCTTAGATAATCATTAGTTTTACACATTAATTCAGTATTATCTGTGCATTAGTTAAACATGAATTAATGCTTATTAGTGCACCCGTATTGTAAAGTTTTACCGATATTTGTGCTTGTTTTAATCATTATAGCAAGTTTTAATATCTTCAGTCATTGTTAACATGAAATGTATCTTGATTTAAGAATGTTTAGATATTTGTGCTGGAAAATAAGACAGAAACATGATGATATTTTATAATTTTTTATAAAATATAGAGAACATTTATTAAAAGAGCATTCTAGCTGTTTCTGTTATTAAATACAGGATATGTTTTGTCTCGTGTCTCATTCTTCCATCTCTTGAATGTAAATGTGAGTTGCAAAAGCTGCCCTTTAACTCCTCTTCATTTCACGGATATCCGGCTCATTTTTCAGTGTCTTTCTTTGTGCTTTTCATCGAGCGTTCAGTGCTTATTATAATCATGAGTGAGTCGACACCTGAGTGATTTACGCTGTCAATCTTCCCAACCGGGAAAATGTAAATCGGGGTAATAGAGGTTAGCGTCTGTAACAGTCATTTATTTTTAAGGCGTTTGCTGCAAATTGGCAAAATCCCTCCAAACTTCACATTTATCTTGTATGACGAATGACAGACTAAACCTGAGATTGGTCAGGGTCATTCTGTCCGAGATTCATGAGGAGTTTCTGATTGTTCATCATATCCAGTAAAATCACACGTTGAGATCTCTGACGTTAGATCCGTCTACACTGGGAAAAGATTATTTTCTTCTAGTTCCCATTTAATGTTAAATTCTATGCTGATTAGTTTTAGACCAAAATCACAGTAACTAAAGAGAATTTTTAAATCTTTGCTCTGATTAATAAAACATGTTCATAAATGTTGGAGTCGGGAACAGCCCTCAGGATCAGTGTTGTTCATGAAGACTGAGATACAAATCAACTGAGTCTAAACTTTCATCACTGCACTGGACGGACAGACAGACGGACGGACGGACGGATGGATGGATGGATGGATAGACAGACAGCGAGATAGATAGACAGATAGATAGATAGATAGATAGATAGATAGATAGACAGACAGACAGACAGACAGACAGACAGACAGACAGACAGATAGATATATAGATAGATAGATAGACAGACAGACAGACAGACAGACAGACAGACAGACAGACAGACAGACAGACAGACAGATAGATAGATAGATAGATAGATAGACAGCGAGACAGATAGACCGATAGATAGACAGCGAGACAGATAGATAGACAGACAGACAGCAAGACAGACAGATAGACAGACGGACGGACGGATGGATGGATGAATAGACAGACAGCGAGATAGATAGACAGACAGATAGATAGATAGATAGATAGATAGATAGATAGATAGATAGATAGATAGATAGATAGATAGATAGATAGATAGACAGACAGACAGATAGATAGATAGATAGACAGCGAAATAGATAGACAGACAGACAGCGAGACAGATAGACGGACGGACGGATGGATAGATAGACAGACAGACAGACAGCGAGACGGACGGACGGACGGATGGATGGATGGATAGATAGACATACAGCGAGATAGATAGACAGACAGACAGATAGATAGATAGATAGACAGACAGACAGACAGACAGATAGATAGATAGACAGACAGATAGATAGATAGACAGCGACATAGATAGACAGACAGACAGCGAGACAGATAGACGGACGGACGGATGGATAGATAGACAGCGAGATAGACAGACAGACAGACAGACAGACAGACAGACGGACGGATGGATAGATAGACATACAGCGAGATAGATAGACAGACAGACAGACAGACAGACAGACAGATAGATAGATAGATAGATAGATAGATAGATAGATAGATGGATGGATGGATAGATAGATAGATAGATAGATAGATAGATAGATAGATAGATAGATAGATAGATAGATAGATAGATAGATAGATAGATAGATAGATAGATAGATAGATAGATGGATGGATGGATAGATGATAGATTGCTGTCAGTTGTCATTGGTTCATCATGTGTGATAAAGAGAGTGTGTGCGCTCGACTGTCTCACTCGTGATCAGTGTTTATTCACAGTGAAAGCTGTCTAATTAAAACCTGTTTAATTACATGCGTCACCAGACAGACTCGCAATAATAAGGGCTATTTATAGTGTCATCGTGTCATCTTACTCTGATGAGCGTTTCTTAAGTTTGCCCCTCACATATGGACATGTCTATATGACCCAAATGTGCAAAGAATAGTTTGCAAAGAATGCACCTTGACCAGTTCTCTAGTAATGAACCAAACATTGTTCATCCTTGCCTTATAATTTGGATGCTTGCTGAGATTAAACGTGTGTGTTTAGGTCATGTGATGATGACAGCATCCTCCTTTTTGATTTGATACTGTTGGCTAATCAATTTTCAGCCGAATTATGTTTAATAACAGGCAAGCATCATAAAACAAGTAGGAGGTTCATGATCTCCCTGGAGGAGATCATGCACTGAAATCTTACTGCGGTAAAACTACGGCATGCAGAAAGAGCCACATCTCCCCCTGCTGACATCAGCCGTACAGAAGATCCAGTCACACATGTGCAACCCGAAGAACAATCCCTTCTCCAACATCACAGGTCTCTCAGAGAGAGAAAGTCATGATCAATCATGCAAACTGAACTCAGTTCGGCCATCGTTATTCAGCGGACAGTCAAACACTAAAAAATACTGGGTTGTTTCAACACAATTTTGGGTCAAATGTGGACAAACCCAGTCGTTGGGGTACATTTATAAATTACATTTTTAATCCAAAGTTTGGGTTTGTCCATATTTGACCCAAAATTGAGTTAAAACAACCCAGCATTTTTTAGAGTGTATGACATTCACATATATATGCAATATCTACATGGATCGTAAGGAGTGTGCGAGGAAGAAAACAATCATTTTATTATTTTATTCATTAGAAGACACAACACTCAGAAAAAAAGGTACAAAAGATGTCACTGGGGCTGTATCTTTTCAAAAGGTAAACTTTTGTCCATTTTAGGTGCAAATATGTACATTTCAGGTGCTAATAAGTACATTTTAGGGGTTAATATCTGTACATTTAAGTGTTAATATGTATTTTTCAGGAGCTAATATGTCCATTTTAGGTTCTAATATGTCCATCTCAAGTGCTAATATGTACATTTTAGGAGCTAATATGTCCATTTTAGGTGCTAATATGTCCATTTTAGGTGCTATTATCTACATTTTAGGTGCTAATATGTTCATTTCAGGAGCTAATATGTCCATTTTGTGCTAATATGTCCATTTTAGGTGCTATTATCTACATTTTAGGCACTAATACGTACATTTTAGGTGGTAATATGTACATTTTAGGTGCTAATATGTCCATTTTAGGTGCTAAAATGTACCACTAAGGTACCAATATGCAGCCTTTGGGTACAAAAGTGTACCTTTTGGAAAGGTACAGCCCCAGTGACAGCTTTTGTACCTTTTTTTCTGAGAGTGAACCTTGAGGCCTGATTGTTCCACTCATCTCCACTACAAATAGGAAAAAGAGGCGACAATTAGCAAGAGTTCACCAAAATTGGACAGTTGAAGACTGGAAAAATGTTGCCTGGTCTGATGAGTCTGGATTTCTGTTGAGACATTCAGATGATTTGGCGTAAACAGAATAAGAACATGGATCCATCATGCCTTGTTCCCACTGTGCAGGCTGGTGGTGGTGGTGTAATGGTGTGGGGATGTTTTCTTGGCACACTTTAGGCCCCTTAGTGCCAATTGGGCAACGTTTAAATGCCACGGCCTACCTGAGCATTGTTCCTGACAATGTCCATCCCTTTATGGCCACCATGTCCCCATCCTCTGATGGCTACTTCCAGCAGGATAATGCACCATGTCACAAAGCTGGAATCATCTCAAATTGGTTTCTTGAACATGTCAATGAGTTGACTGTACTAAAATGGCCGCCACAGTCACCAGATCTCAACCCAATAGAGCATCTTTGGGATGTGGTGGAACGGGAGCTTCGTGCCCTGGATGTGCATCCATACAATGTTTACTGTATTTATTTTGCTTCAAATCAGACAAGTGATATTTGACCTCTGTCTAATTATTTTACATGCATGATTGTGGTTGGTTGTATTTTGTATTTTACCCCTGATCTAATGTGTTGCAGTTGATGAATCATACAGGTATTCATCTCTATTTTTCCTTTAATGTCTGAATGTGTGTTAATTAAACTCCTGCATACGATGCTCTTTATTCCTCCCTGTAGATCTGAGCAGGTCTTTCATTTCCCATATTTATTGCTCTCAGGGGGGACATAATGGTCGCGTTGAATATTGCAGTCGGACACGTCACAAATAATAACTCTCCTTTTAAATATTCAGCAAACGTTACGGCAAGTCTCCCTCTGCAGAAGCGTCTCTTTAATAATGACTTGGGAGGATGAATTTCCAATTTAAAGCACGACTGGCCATGCTAATGATACTTTACATCGTTCTGACTTTTAATTGTGCACAGCAAAACTATAAGAAGTGATTCTTCTTTCTCACAGTATTTCGTTAAAACTGCTCATATCGTGAGGAATCGTTTGCTTGATCTTTTAAATGAAAAGACTGCAGATTAAAACTTTCTAAATTTAGAAAAACGGCTTCACGTTTAAAAATGCAGATTAGCATAACCTAAATTAGACCATCTAATGAACGTCCCCTCACACTGTTAAAACGGGAACGAATATCTCATGCACTTTTTCATCCAAATGAATGTTGGTCAGGTTCCTCTTTCTGTTTAATGCGTGAGAAGTGTTGAAAGAGCAGATCCTGCGTTCATTTATCAGCTCTTCTGTCCTCTTTTTGTTCACTGGAAGCCAGAAATCCATTCGGCTTTATGATGATACAGGAATCTGCAATGCTTTCCTTATTGGCCAGCAAATGAACTCCCGAGGGCCTGTGTTCGGTCTAGAACTGCTTATGTTGCACTAAATTTGATGGAGAGATTTAGTATTTGTAAGTGTGAAGTGAGTAAAAGTGGATAAACACACACAGCGCAAACATGCATGTTTTAATAGACACTAAAACATTCAATTGATGCAATATAGTTGTATAAAGGTTTTATTTTAGATGCTGTTGTTGATAATGTGTTTCGTGTCTTTGCAAACATGCACTACAATCACACTTTATATGAATACCTAAGTAGATCGTGTCTATTTAGAAACAATAAAATAGCCTACAGTAACGTGATATGAGGCTATTGGCTTTTTAAATAACTAAACTGATCGTCATGGTTTTACAGGTGAAACTCGAAAAATTAGAATATTGTGCAAAAGTTCATTATTTCAGTAATTCAACTTAAAATGTAAAACTAATATAATCCATAATGATCAAAATTATAACAAAAAAAGGCTTGAAATATCTCACTTTGCATGTAATGAGTCTATAATATATTTGTTTCACCTTTTAAGTTGAATTACTTGAAATAAACTAACTTTTGCATGATATTCTAATTTTTCAAGTTTCACCAGTATGTAACCTATAGCAAAATATTTTAAATATTCCTTGTAAAATAAAGACTGTCACTCCTAATTTGACTCAATATTTTGGCAATTTGTTTTATTGGAGGTCAAACATGCATTTATCCACTTGTGTGTCTGTGTCTGTACGTCCCTAAATACCATAAAGACAAACTTAAAGTCACTAAATAAAAATGGACAATTCTTGTAGGATTATTTATCCGGGCACATCATTATTGTGTTAAATTCATGTGCTTCATAATCTTGAATCAGAATGTCTCTTGCAAATCTCTTCTGTCTTCAGAACCTGTTAATCAAATGAGATCCACCAATAGCAATTCACAATCCAATCAATTCCCCACAGACAAAATCAAGCCCCGCCCACATTTGTTCTTGTTCTAGAAGCGTTTTACTCGGATTATCGGACATTATGTCGATCGTAGCTGGTCATATTGTTGTTGCCTGTGTCTGACGTGATTTAACTTCTCCCCAGTTTTTCCATGAAAACAGGAGAGCTGTGAAGTGATAAATTAGGTTGTTTCTTCTTTGGGTTTACATAAACATCATAAAAAGGTAACGTTAAGCAACAGGCATATTTGTTTATATTTGTGCTAGCGCTAAACGCTTTCACCAGAAAAAAGTTTACTCTACTTCCGGTCTCGGTCGCCATCTTGTGAAATAGGCCTCGTTTTTTTTTTTTCTTGGCTCCTTATCATTTCTTTCTTTTTTTTTTAAATTGGAATACCGTGGTATATAGGCTATTTTTTCAATACATTATTGATTTAGTGTTACTAGCCCGTCATCATCATCATCACAAGGCATCATGGCTGAATACCTGATACATGAATTCATACCTAAAGGCAGGCAATCATGAGGAAAATAAATACCTGACGACCAAGAACCATCTGCGAGGAAACCCTGTGAGTAACCAAACTTCTTTTACCCTGCAGCTGGATGTTATTTTCCATAAACATGAAGCCTCCAGATTGAGTTGTTCAGTGAGTGAGTTTGTGTTGTTTAGTGAATGAGTTTGTGTTGTTTAGAGTGAGTGAGTGTGTTGTTTAGAGAGTTTGTGTTGTTTAGTGAGTTTGTTTTGTTTAGTGAGTTTGTGTTAAGTGAATTTGTGTTGTTTAGAGAGTTTGTGTTGTTCAGCTGTTGACCAGCAGAGGTCAGCGTGACATAGGAAGCATGCTCAATAAATTCAATGTGTGGAAACCGAAGTGTAAACAGTAAAACTATTATAAAGTACAAAACAGTTATGAATCATACAATACAGATTCAACAAAACACAAAATTACTGCGATCGTGTGACAACCAGCTCAGATCTTCAGGAAAACATTATGCATGTGAAATCATAATTTGTTCCCAGAATAATGATGATAATTGCGTTCTGAACCCCAAGTTTCCCATACTGATATCGCTGGGTCTATATGGTTAACATATTTAGTGATTTGATAGAGTTTTTAGAGTAAACACATGAGTTTTTACCCATGCATTTAATTCACTAACACAGGATTACTTTAAAACTGGCATTTTCTACTGGATTATGTCTGTCAGAAAGTGTTGCTTTAACTGTTTATTTATTAAAGCGCTGCTTGAGGTTGTGAGTTATGGTTATTTATTACACAGAAGGTATAGGCAAGATATTCAAATGCTGTGAAATGCCAAAATCCATTTTCTTGTCTTTGAGGAACATGACCGCAGAAGTAAAGACCGTCTGTTGTCTGTTGTTGTGTTTGGCTGCTGGGCTTTTCTTGGCAGGACTGTGGAGGAGGAAAGAAGTTGAGCTTTCCACCGGTTACCCTTTCCTGGGAATCACCTCTCGAGTTTCCTCAGTATTGCGACTCTTATCTGTGTCAGATAGTCTATAGTCTCTCACACAAGTTTAAGCATTCATACTGTGGAGATTGGGGCTAGTTGTCACACTTTTTACTCCAGGAATATGTTTTAAAATCTTGACCTGTGTGATATATTTCCTGCAGTTGTGTACTTAAAATATCCCAAAAGTTCCCAAAGATTTTTAATTTCAGAGAAATTCACAATTTTAAATAGTGCCCATCTCATTTGGATTCGAATGCATAAATCTTAAATGTGTGACAACCAGGTTGCATTGGATCCCTGGTGTGTTTAAGTGCTTTATTGCCTTTCACTTTGAAAGTTCAGGCACTATGCAAACTTTCTTTCTCTTAGATAAGTGTAGTTAGACGTTCCTAACCTCCTTCAAGCTGGAGAAATATAACCTGCTGTTTCTCAGCCGCTATAAATTACAGTGGCTTTGAAGTCTCAGTCCTACGAGTCAGGATCCTCTGGCCTTTGCTGGTCATTCTGGAGATTCCCTCATAAGCCAAGACCGATGCTCACTGGGTTTGGAGAGGTTTAAAGAGGATCTTTTCCTGCACGCTTGTTTTGTTGCAGGGTGTAAATATTACAAAATTCTATTTTCTGACTTTTTTGGATCTTTCCCCTGACAAATAACCCAAATTACACACAAAAAAGACTAAAACTAGAGCCAGACCGATATATCGGCCGGCCGATATTAGGCATTTTCAATAATATCGGTATCGGCAGTTATAATGGCCGATAAATTAATATTTAAAAAATAAAATAAAAACGGATGAAACACGCTTCAATCATCTCTCCTTGGCCTGTTATATTGAAAATGTATGTTTTACAATTTGCATTATGATGTCATCTATTGCTAAATTATGGCTCATCATAGACTAGCTAACCACAAAGCTAGCTAATGCCACTATCATCAGTGGAAGACCGCTAACGCTAACATTAATGAGCTTGGAAACCACAATGAACTTTTTCTGCCTAAATAAAGTAATGATTACCGTATTTATAACTAGAATATCTCTAGTTACAGTCTCTGCATTGTAAAATGTAAGTTATACTTGCGAGGATTGAACATTTAGACATAGAGAAAAAGTATCAAACGTATCTTGTGCAGAAAAGTTAGCTTTTTTTTTACACGTGTGTGAAATCCAACAATATTTAATAAAAAAAAAAATATCGGCCGATATATCGTAATATCGGATTTTAAAACCCAAAAATATTTGTATCTTTATCGGCCTCTAAAACTAACGCTAAACCTAAGCATTTTCCAAAAATAGAAACTAAACTAAACTAGCAAACCCACTTTAAAAACTAATTAAAACAAAAATTAAAAACGAAATAAAAATAAAAACTAACGAAGAATGCAAAACTATAATAACCTTGAAATGGTTTCGATATTGCGGCATGATGTTTCAAACTCAATTGCTGATGTTAGATGGCATAACAATATAATTTATGTTAAAGATGCACTGATATGAACATTTTAGCCGATACCAATAACGATATTTTTTTTTTTTAATTTGAAAGCCGATAACTTAGCCAAGGTCTTGGGTTTGATTCCCAGGGAAACAAGAACTGATGCGAATGTAAATGTGTACCTTGAAATGCAATGCAAGTCGCTTTGGATAAAAGCTTCTGCCAAATGCATACATTTATGTAATATGGAAGCCCGTTTCCGCCACGGTCGAGTAAAAAAATTAAAGTCTTTTAAGTCATAATAATTAGAAACTTTAATAATGAGAAACTTGTAATAATAATGTCTAGAGCCCGACCGATAAAGAATTTTGAAGGCCGATACCGATACAAATATTTTTGGGTTTTAAAATCCGATATTCCGATATATCGGCCAATATTTTTTTTTTTATTAAATATTGTTGGATTTCACACAAGCTAACTTTTCTGCACAAGATACGTTTGATACTTTTTCTCTATGTCTAAATGTTCACTCCTCGCAAGTATAACTTACATTTTACAATGCAGGGACTGTAACTAGAGATATGCTAGTTATAAATACAGTAATCATTACTTTATTTAGGCAGAAAAAGTTCATTGTGGTTTCCAAGCTGTTAGCGTTAGCGGTCTTCCACTGATGATAGTGGCGTTAGCTAGCTTTGTGGTTAGCTAGTCTATGATGAGCCATAATTTAGCAATAGATAACATCATACTGCAAATTGTAAAACATACATTTTCAATATAACAGTTCAAGGAGAGATGATTGAAGTGTTTTTCATCCGTTTTTATTTATTTATTTTTTTTAAATATTAATTTATTGGCCATTATAACTGCCGATACCGATATTTTGGAAAATGTCTAATATCGGCCGATAATATCGGTCTGGCTCTAATAATGTCCAGCTAAAATGTTCAACATGAAATGTTCCACATTGTTTTACACGAATAATATATTAATAACATTTCTGTGTTCATGTATTGAGAACGGTATAATTTTGAACATTCTATTAACGTTACTGGAATAATGTTTGTTCATAACTATTATATTCAAATCTAATTGCAAGCCTTTGAGATCTTTTGTTTTCTAAGATCTTGAGCAACATGCGTTCAGCCGTGTGTGTCCAAGCGTTCGCTGGTCATGTCATGTGTGTGTTGTGTCGTTGAATCATTTGGATGGATGGGCGACTCACACTCCTGTGGAGACACAAACATGCAGTTTCCCACCCTTATGCTCTTCTCCAGATTAGGTCACTTGTGCCGTTCAGTCATTAGATTAGGACAGTTTGGGGAAGTTCAGGCTCAGCTAGACTTCCTTCTTGACTTATTTACGGCGTTTGACAGAAACCAGGCGGGTTAGGGGTACGTCTGTTTTCAATGGCATCTCAGTGAGCGGAAAAAACCTCGACGCTGTCGGAAGATCAGAAGGAAAAAGTGGATCAGTGCTTAAAGTTTTTAAAGTGCTTTCTATCCTCCTGTGACGTATATTTCCAAGATGAGCCCTTCAAATGTGTTGGATAAAACTCCCTCGAACACACACCTTGAGCAACATAAACATGGATGTTCTTCCACTAAGATTATGTTTTGATTGATACTGTGAAGCTGCTTTGATGCAATCTATATTGTGACTTGACATGCACAACTAGTCAAAAGTTTGGAATAATTCACTTTTTTTGTGTATTTGTCTCATGCTAATAAGCAAGGCTACATTTATTTGAGTAAAATATACAGTAAAAATTGTGAAATATTATTACAATTGAATATAACTGTTTTCCATGTGAATATATAGTAAAGTGTAATATATTCCTGTGATCAAAGCTGAATTTATCATCATTACTCCAGTTTTCTGTCACATGACCCTTCAGAAATAACTCTTTATTATTAGCGTTATTATTATTGTCAGTGTCTGTGAATATTAAACCACAAAAAGACTATTGAAATATAAATCTGGCGTGTCCTGAGGGTCTCTCTTTGTGAATTAATGGCACCGATATTTAAACGTTTTTCTCGGTAATGCGTCAAAATAGAAAAATTGAATAAATTGTGACGGAAATATATTTCTATTGCACAGTAGAATTTAGTCATGTCTGAATGCAATAATAACACTAATAAGAATTAATAATAATAAATTATTTTTAAAATTGTATTATTTTAATCACAATGAAGCCATGTTTTAATGATAACGGAAACTTTTTTTGTTAAGCGGCACAACAGATCTTTAGTTTAATCTCATATGATTTAAAGATTAAATTAATGTTTTATTCCTTCATTTTATTGCTCTACACTGAATTTAAAAAAATTAATTGAAATGAATAATTAATTTTTTATTTCTATGAATTCAATTAATTAGACATTTTTTTATTATTATTAAAATGTAAACCATTAAAATGGAACCCAGAAACTTTTAATAAATTGTCGTTAAATTGTACAAGTTTTGTGATTTTAAATTGATTAGACATGCTTTTTGATTAATAAAATGTAATTTAACCCTTTAAGTGGAGTCAAAAATAATTAAATTAAATCAGAAAAACAAAAAATGTAATTTGGGGAAAAAAATAAAAGGGAAATGACAGGGCCCTAGAGAAACATCAAACAGCGGTCCCCAGTAAGTGTGTGTGTCGCTGTCTGTCCCCCCTGTTGGTCAGTAATGACACACCGTCTCCTGTAAGTGTGTGTGTGAGCTGATGTGCTGGATTTATGAGGTGGGACGTGTCTCTGTGTGTCCGCATGCAGTCTCTGATCTGAGGCTTAATGAGCTCTGGAAACGCTGAGGTCAGGCCCATTTAACCCCTCGCCAGCTGCTGTTACCATGGCGATGAGCATGATGCTGAGTGGCGGCCGGATGTGGTGATGATGATGATGACGACAAGTTAAGACCTCCTTTCTTGTCTTCGTTTTGAGATTTAAAGGAGATCTTCGGTGCAAAATGAACCTTTGATCGGTACCTAGTCAATCGTTCTTGTTTTTATGATCGAATGTAAAGAGTTTTATCTCTAAAAACTGTTTAGTGTATAATGCTAGTACTGGGGGCATTATTAAGTAAAAAGAAATCACTAGTTTATAGGGCTGGGTATTGAGACAAATTTCACAATTCGATTAAATTTCGATTCACAAGCTTGCAATTCGATTTCAATTACGATTCGATTCAATATTGATTATTTTGGATATCGGTTGCAATAAATGGCAATTTTTCTCAAGCGAATCAAATCTCTTAACTAATGCTTACTATGGGAGTCTAGTTGTAGCCTATAGACTTCATTAGCCTAATATGAAGGTAATAATGAACTGTTTTGTAGCCATACAAACTCTTAAATTACACTTATTTATTTTTATAATAAGAAGATTATATGAAATATAAACATTTAAATGGTGGCTGTCATAAAAACTTGCCAGATTTATTCAAATATGCATTAAATATTGAAGAATATTACGATTATAATGCATATGTAATATGGTGTATATATTTAGCAAAATGCTCCTCTTTAGAGTTATTTATTCTTTCACAGCGACAAAACACTATTTATGTTTTTGAATTTCTAAAGAAAATGGACGTAATTTGAAAATTGAGACGTTGTTTCATATCAATAGTAACAAAGTGACAAAGATTATTGAGATTTTTTTTTTTTTTTTTTGGATGCGCACAGCCGCGGTACAATGATCCACTCATTCAAATGAAACAGGATGACTAATCGATTCTTGAGATTTAAGAATCGATATCGGTTCGTAAAAATGAGAATCGATTAATATCGAGAAATCGATGTTGATTACCTAGCCCTACTAAAAACTGTTTAGCGTATAATGCTAGTAATGGGAGCATTTGCTAAGTAAAAAGAAATCGCTAGTTTATACCACTAACAAGGCTCAAAATAGCCCCACACTAACTCCGTAACATAATGAGGGTCCATACATGCAAAACGAAGCATTGAGAACTGTTTAAGGCTACAGACCATTTAATAAGAAGATACTTTATAAAGACAGTTTTTTTTTATTGTAAGTTTATAAAGACAGTTCACTTCGCGTATACAGACAGGAGCCATCTTGGAAAATAGTCTCGATAAGTCGATCCCCGAACGCCGTTCATACAGTTCAGACGTTCGCTGAACTTCATACAGTTCAGATCAGTTCAGATCACTACAGTTCAGATTTCACAATCGTTAATGAGAATAGACTGAAATATTACTTGTAAACATGCACTCTAAAAAATGCTGGGTTGTTTTAACCCAATTTTGGGTCAAATATTGACAAACCCAGCAGCCATTTGGTTACATTTTTAAATTATATTTTTAACCCGATGTTTGAGTTTTTCCATATTTGACCCAAAGTTGGGTTAAAACAACCCAACATTTTTTAGAGTGTGAAGTTTTACCATGAAAAACGGCCGAGCCGAACACCTGAGACCGCAGTTGTTACTTCTACACTGTAGAGGTTGAGAGCTTCTGCTGCATTTGTTCTCCATTAGCAGCCAGTCTTCACGGTGTTCACTCGCTCCCCGGAGAGTTTGTTTTGTGCAGTCGTTCAGCCATTAACCCTAAACCTTCCCGTCTCTGACCTGAGATCCACAGCAATCTGAAACTAACACTTTTTAAATTAGACATCTTGATGGTTTATGGTGGTCATAAATAGCTCGGGTTTAGTGCTGTGAGTGACTGTAGTCATATGTGTTATATGGTGTGTTGCTGGCCAGGATTGTGAGGTAATGAGTGTAATTTCACTCAGGAACGCGCTGGAGTTTTGACTCTGAGACCAGATCAAGCGGGCGAGACTGTAAAACACATCTTAGCTTGATCACTTCTGCATGTTTTATTCTCAGTCGTAATATAACGAACCAGACTTCCAGAAAACCCAGCGCAGGGTCCGGTTGCTAATACCAAACTATGAACAAAAATATTTGTTTACGTTGGAGCATTACGGGTTGCTGGGGCGTTTTGTGTGGTTGTTAGGTGGTTGTTGGGGCATTCTGGGTGGTTGCTAGGGTGTTCTGAGTGGTTGCTAGGTGGTTGCTATGGGCATTCTGGGTGGCTGATGTGTGGTTGCTAGGTTTTTTCTGGGGCTTCTGGGTGTTGTTTGCTAGGCAGTTGCAGGGGCATTTTGTGTGGTTGCTAGGCGGTTGCTGGGGCGTTCTGGGTGGTTGTTGGGGCATTCTGGGTGGTTGCTAGGGTGTTCTGGGTGGTTGCTAGGCAGTTGCTGGGGGTGTTCTGGGTGGTTGTTGGGGCATTATGGGTGGTTGCTAGGGTGTTCTGGGTGGTTGCTAGGTGGTTGCTGTGGGTGGCTGCTATGTAGTTGCTAGTCAATTGCTGGGGGTATTCTGAGTGGTTGCTGGGCTTTTTGGGTGGTTGCTGGGTGTTTGCTAGGCAGTTGCTGGGGCGTTTTGTGTGGTTGTTAGGCGGTTGCTGGGGCATTCTGGGTGGTTGCTAGGTGGTTGTTGTGGCATTCTGGGTGGTTGATAGGGCGTTCTGGGTGGTTGCTGTGGGCATTCTGGGTGGCTGCTATGTGGTTGCTAGTCAATTGCTGGGGGTGTTCTGAGTGGTTGCTGGGTTGTTGCTAGGTGGTTGCTATGGGCATTCTGGGTGGCTGATGTGTGGTTGCTAGGTTTTTTCTGGGGCTTCTGGGTGGTGTTGGCTAGGCTGTTGCTGGGACGTTCTGGGTGGTTGCTAGGCGGTTGCTGGAGGCATTTGCTGGAGCTTCTGAGTGCTTTCTGGGGTGATTTGGGTGGTTGCTGGGGTGCTCTGAGTGGTTGCTGGGGTGTTCTGTGTGGTTGCTAGGCGTTCGCTGGGGCTTCTGAGTGGTGGCTAGGCGGTTACTTGGATGTTCTGGGTGTTTGCCAGACAGTTGCTGGGGCATTTTGGGTGGTTGCTGGGCAGTTGCTGGGTGGTTTATTCTCATTTGTAAGTCGCTTTGAATGGGAGAATAATTATAATGAACCAGACTTCCAGAAATGAGTGTAATGATGAATGGCATTCTCCATGTGCATGTCAAATAAAAATCAATCATAATTTCTGTAATTTCTAATGTCTTTTGTAAAGTTTCTGAATGTTATTTGCATTTAAACATTCTTATTACTAACCCTTAATCCTATATTTCATGATTAAGCAGGATAAATTGAAATTCATAGCATCTGAACAACGTCTGCTCACTAATTTGAAGGCTGCTTGGGTAATTGACGGTAAACATCATGTTACGTAGAGCTTACTTGCTAATTACAAACTTGGCAGTAGTTACTAAACATCCAGTGTGGACCGTGTAAGTAAATTTCAACTGATGTGCACGCACTCGACTTCTGGTTTCAATAAGCAACGTTTTTGCATGCTTATTAACATATAGTTTGATAAACGGCAAGTCACATCAAAGTTTCACATTGCAGATTTAATTTCGTGGTTGCAAAAAAATAAATAAAATCTCATGGTCCAAAACTGTAGAGTTGAGCTGAACGGCTCCACATCTGTGTTAGTCTAGTCTCTCAGTGGGTTTAATCGTGTCTATCCTGAGTTCTCCTGAGTGGGCAGCGTAATGCTTTTCAAAGGCACTGTGTGTGTGTGTGTGTGTGTGTGAGAGCAGCTGTGTTGACACAGATATCAGGACAGAAGGACACAGGCTCCTGCAGTGACACATGGACGTTATTGTCGAGGTGCGTTTCTCCTCATTGAGTCGCCAGGTGTCCTGCTGAACTCCTCTAGAACCGCACAGAAGTATAGTAGCGTTGGGTTTACTCTGAGATTAACTGCTTCTGCCTGTATTATTCTCATTGGATAAAAGCATTCGTGCACTTTTATATTTCTTCTCAGTCTCTTTCGGACGATTAGTAGTTCGGTCATGAATGGCTCTTTGTATAAGACTCTTTTTAAGTTTGTCGAGCGGCGAGTACAGGGTTGTGTGTTATACTGTCCTCAAACACTCACTGGAACACGAGCAAACACTTTAATAACGAATGCACTCACTCAGTCCATTTGTTTTAATTTATTTATTTATTTGTTTAACTAATTTAAGTGTGTTAATATTTTTTTTATTTAA
Organism: Pimephales promelas; assembly: GCF_016745375.1. The sequence continues at coordinate 844,306 of NW_024121158.1, forward strand.
TTTTTATATAGTTTTAATTATGTAGTTATTTTAAACTATGTATTTATTTAATTGCAATTTGTAATTATTTATTTACTTTTTTAGTTGAATTTAGTTTTGTCCATTTTATTTAATTTGATTATTTTTTAATGAATTTTTTTTAATGATATATATTTATAATTTGATTTAATTGAATTTTAATTTAATTTAGTTTTTTACTTATTAAAAAATATTAAAACTAATTTAAGTGTTTTAATATTTTTTATTTAATTTTATGTAGTTGTAATTATGTAGTTATTTTAAACTATGTATTTATTTAATTACAATTTGTAATTATTTATTTACTTTTTTAGTTGAATTTAGTTTTGTCCATTTTATTTAATTTGATTATTTTTTTATGAATTTTATTTAATTATATATATTTATAATTGGATTTAATTGAATTTTAATTGAATTTAGTTTTTACTTATTTAAAAAAATATTAAAACTAATTTAAGTGTTTAATATTTTTTATTAAATTTTTATGTAATTGTAATTATGTAGTTATTTTAAACTATGTATTTATTTAATTACAATTTGTAATTATTTATTTACTTTTTTAGTTTAATTTAGTTTTGTTCATTTTATTTAATTTGATTATTTTTTATTAATTTTATATATATTTATAATTTTATTTAATTGAATTTAGTTTTTACTTATTTGTTTTATTTATTTTATTATGCATTTATGCAATTTTATTTTTCTATTTATTAGAGAGAGAGGGAGAGAGAGCGCTTTAGAACTGACACAAAGCATGACTCAAGTACATGTTTTCACATGACTTTTTCTTCTGTTTTCATGACCCAAAGTCCTAAATAGAGGGATTTACAGTGTTTTGTTTAGTTTCTTAGAGATTTGAAAAATAAACTTTACCTTTTTTAATGCTACGGTTCCAGTAAACAGGTTTTGACAGTGTTGGTTCTTTAGCATAACTTTTAAACTACAGCTTTACTAATGTAGGTTATGGATACAGACACAGCGCTGCCTAAATGTAACTATGTAACCCAATATGAAGGATTTTTTCTACATTTTTCTGTATTTTGAATTATGAATAGTGTTGTATTGTGTTTTAATAATCTGTTTTTTAACAGGATTTTTCTCACGGTGTAGAAATGTTTGTCAAGAAAACACTGTCACTGACTGCTGTCTATAGAAAGTCTGAACAGATTAAAATCCTGAAGTTGAAAGGGTTGAGTGTTAGATGTGTTTGTGTGTTCAGATCTCCGGGATTTGGGTCGTCTGTAGGTCTGATCGCACCAGATGAAACACACTCGGACTGAAGGATGGTGAGGTTTGATGAATGCAGCTCGAGTCAGAAAGAGTTGAAGGATTTACAGTAGCAGTGTGTTTGCCAACACAAATATCCTGATGTTTAAGTTGACCGCTTTAAACTTCAACAGACACTGAAAGATCGAGGTCGAGAGGTTATCAATCACATGACCGATTGGTTATCAGTCACATGACCTAGGGTGAATTCAGGGAAAATGAACACCTGAGTCCCTTCCACAGTCCGTCAGCGAAGGGTTCATGCCGTGGTCACTTTGAGGACATGGTCATGTGACCCGGTGTAGCGAATCCTCGTGACTCCGTTTAAAGCTAAAATGTGTCCATGAAGAACATGTCTGTTGTGTTAAATTTCGGGCTGATGAAGTTAACGAGTAAATAATCCATTAAAGGACAATTGTGCAAAATGAAGCTAGGGGTTAATGACGCACACCGAGTCGACCGTTCTCTGGGTGTGTTTTCATGATAATCGAATGTACCCAGTTTTAGCCCAAACCACTGATTAGCTAATAATGCTAGTATATACACTCTCAGAAAAAAAGGTACAAAAGCTGTCACTGGGGCTGTACCTTTTCAAAAGGTACACTTTTGTGTCCAAAGGCTACATATTGGTACCTTAGTGGTACATATTAGCACCTGAAATGTACATATTAGCTCATGAAATGGACATATTAGCACTTAAAATATACATATTAACACCTAAAATTGACATATTACCACCTAAAGTTGACATATTAGCACCTAAAATGTACATATTAGCACCTAAAATGTACATATTATCACCTAAAATTGACATATTACCACCTAAATGTAAATTTTAACACCTAAAATGGACATATTAGCTCATGAAATGTACATATTAACACTTAAAATGTACATATTGGCACCTAAAAGGTACATATTTTCACATAAAATGTACATATTAGCACCTCAAATGTACATATTAGCACCTAAAATGGACAAAAGTGTACCTTTTGAAAAGGTACAGCCCCAGTGACAGCTTTTGTACCTTTTTTTCTGAGAGTGTAGGGCGTAGAGTAAAAGGAAATCGCTAGTTGATATCTCCTACGTTTTGTAGCTTATTAATATAAATCCACTTTAATAAGTTGCAAATCCAGCAACGTTTTCTTCTGTATGCGTCTATATGTTCGGACTTTCCAGACATACGCACACCAGAACACGTTTTAGGCCAATCAAAATGCAGATACATTAGTTCATGAGTATGTTCATTGTCGTGACCCGAGGTCAAACTAGCAGCGCCTCAGGGAACGTGTTGGTTAATGTGCTTCGTATGAGCTGTAATGGAAAGCACATTACACACCTGCAGGTCCGTCTCTCTTCGAGTTCCTCTAACACTTCCTCGGACCAACGCATGTACACATGCAATTAGGATTGTGGAAACAATTTTATAAAGTGCATCACAATTTTCTAGGCCTCACAGAAGAGTGCAGTTTAGCTGGAGGGCAACAGTGTGTTATTCACATTATTACACAGCTTTCATTGTCCCTCTGATAATAACATAAGAGTTCATTTTATTGCATTTTAGATGTACTTAGAATATTAGAGTCTGCTTTATTTCTATAGCGCTTTGTGCAAAAAAAAGATAGACAGGAAAGTAATGTAAAATTTATCAAAGATGAAGTAAATTTTTTTTAGATGTAATCAGTCAATCAAGTTTTGTTCTCATTCTATTGCATCAGTGCAGTCAGATAATATTAAATATTAGTATATTTCTGAATGTTTAGTCTTTTAAGCAACAAATATCAGCATAGATTGTACTCTGATGAGATATTGAATGAGATATCAGTTGCTATATATATATATATATATATATATATATATACATAGAACACTCTTTTTAAACAAAAGATTTTATTTCACCGGTTCAACCATCCATTTGGTTTTCAGTAATTCTTGTTCTGAATGATTTCTTATCTGTGTGATGTTGTTTTCTTTATTAATTAGTAAATGATTTCCAGAGCAGGGCTGTTTACTAGGGATGCGTTGATACCAATAATTCTTTATATTTGACAGCCAATCATTTATTTAAATAACCAATATATTGGCCGATAAAACTAAATCCAATTTTTTAAATCATTTTTAATTAAAAAAAAAATCAAAGCCTGAAATACAAAAACAAAAGTCTCGCCCAAAAGCCATGTCCCGATCACTGCAACATAAATAAAACGTATACAATATTAGCTGAGTTTGAACCAGTATAAGTTTTAATATTAATTGTACTGAAATTATACTTATATAATTATATTTACTGAACTGTGTATATATATATATGACTTTACATCCCGCAATTCAGACTTTATATCTCGCAATTCTGACTTTATATCTCGCAATTCTGACTTTATATCTCGCAATTCTGACTTTATATCTCGCAATTCAGACTTTATATCTCGCAATTCTGACTTTATATCTCGCAATTCAGACTTTATATCTCGCAATTCAGACTTTATATCTCGCAATTCTGACTTTATATCTCGCAATTCTGACTTTATATCACGCAATTCTGACTTTATATCTCGCAATTCTGACTTTATATCTCGCAATTCTGACTTTATATCACGTAATTCAGACTTTATATCTCGCGATTCAGACTTTATATCTCGCAATTCTGACTTTATATCTCGCAATTCTGACTTTATATCTCGCAATTCTGACTTTATATCTCGCAATTCAGACTTTATATCTCGCAATTCTGACTTTATATCTCGCAATTCTGACTTTATATCTCGCAATTCTGACTTTATATCACGCAATTCTGACTTTATATCTCGCAATTCTGACTTTATATCTCGCAATTCTGACTTTATATCACGCAATTCTGACTTTATATCTCGCAATTCTGACTTTATCACCCAATTCTGACTTTATATCTCGCAATTCTGACTTTATATCTCGCAATTCAGACTTTATATCTCGCAATTCAGACTTTATATCTCGCAATTCTGACTTTATATCTCGCAATTCTGACTTTATATCACGCAATTCTGACTTTATATCTCGCAATTCTGACTTTATATCACGTAATTCAGACTTTATATCTCGCGATTCAGACTTTATATCTCGCGATTCTGACTTTATATCACGCAATTCTGACTTTATATCTCGCAATTCTGACTTTATATCTCGCAATTCAGACTTTATATCTCGCAATTCAGACTTTATATCTCGCAATTGGGACTTCATATCTCGCAATTCAGACTTTATATCTCGCAATTCTGACTTTATATCACGCAATTCAGACTTTATATCTCGCAATTCAGACTTTATATCTCGCAATTGGGACTTTATATCTCGCAATTCAGACTTTATATCTCGCAATTCTGACTTTATATCAGTCAATTCTGACTTTATATCTCGCAATTCTGACTTTATATCTCACAATTCTGACTTTATATCAGTCAATTCAGACTTTATATCACGCAATTCTGACTTTATATCTCGCAATTCAGACTTTATATCTCGCAATTCTGACTTTATATCAGTCAATTCAGACTTTATATCTCGCAATTCTGACTTTATATCTCGCAATTCTGACTTTATATCTCGCAATTCAGACTTTATATCTCACAATTCTGACTTTATATCTCACAATTCTGACTTTATATCAGTCAATTCAGACTTTATATCTCGCAATTGGGACTTTATATCTCGCAATTCAGACTTTATATCTCGCAAGTCTGACTTTATATTTCGCAATTCTGACTTTATATCTCGCAATTCTGACTTTATATCAGTCAATTCAGACTTTATATCTCGCAATTCTGACTTTATATCAGTAAATTCAGACTTTATATCTCGCAATTCAGACTTTATATCTCGCAATTCTGACTTTATATCTCGCAATTCAGACTTTATATCTCGCAATTCAGACTTTATATCTCGCAATTCTGACTTTTTATCAGTCAATTCAGACTTTATATCTCGCAATTGGGACTTTATATCTCATAATTCAGACTTTATATCTCGCAATTCTGACTTTATATTTCGCAATTCTGACTTTATATCTCGCAATTCTGACTTGATATCAGTCAATTCAGACTTTATATCTCACAATTCTGACTTTATATCAGTCAATTCAGACTTTATATCTCACAATTCAGACTTTATATCTCGCAATTCTGACTTTATATCTCACAATTCTGACTTTATATCTCGCAATTCTGACTTTATATCTCGCAATTCTGACTTTATATCTCGCAATTCTGACTTTATATCTCGCAATTCTGACTTTATATCTCGCAATTCTGACTATATCACACAATTCTGACTTTATATCTCGCAATTCTGACTTTATATCATGCAATTCTGACTTTATATCACGCAATTCTGACTTTATATCTCGCAATTCTGACTTTATATCTCGCAATTCTGACTTTATATCTCGCAATTCTGACTTTATATCAGTCAATTCTGACTTTATATCTCGCAATTCTGACTTTATATCTCGCAATTGGGACTATAGCTCGCAATTCAGACTTTATATCTCGCAAGTCTGACTTTATATCTCGCAATTCTGACTTTATATCTCGCAATTCTGACTTTATATCTCACAATTCTGACTTTATATCAGTCAATTCAGACTTTATATCTCGCAATTCAGACTTTATATCTCGCAATTCTGACTTTATATCAGTCAATTCAGACTTTATATCTCGCAATTCTGACTTTATATCTCGCAATTCTGACTTTATATCTCGCAATTCAGACTTTATATCTCACAATTCTGACTTTATATCTCACAATTCTGACTTTATATCAGTCAATTCAGACTTTATATCTCGCAATTGGGACTTTATATCTCGCAATTCAGACTTTATATCTCGCAAGTCTGACTTTATATTTCGCAATTCTGACTTTATATCTCGCAATTCTGACTTTATATCAGTCAATTCAGACTTTATATCTCGCAATTCTGACTTTATATCAGTAAATTCAGACTTTATATCTCGCAATTCAGACTTTATATCTCGCAATTCTGACTTTATATCTCGCAATTCAGACTTTATATCTCGCAATTCAGACTTTATATCTCGCAATTCTGACTTTTTATCAGTCAATTCAGACTTTATATCTCGCAATTGGACTTTATATCTCATAATTCAGACTTTATATCTCGCAATTCTGACTTTATATTTCGCAATTCTGACTTTATATCTCGCAATTCTGACTTGATATCAGTCAATTCTGACTTTATATCAGTCAATTCAGACTTTATATCTCACAATTCAGACTTTATATCTCGCAATTCTGACTTTATATCTCACAATTCTGACTTTATATCTCGCAATTCTGACTTTATATCTCGCAATTCTGACTTTATATCTCGCAATTCTGACTTTATATCTCGCAATTCTGACTTTATATCTCGCAATTCTGACTTTATATCACACAATTCTGACTTTATATCTCGCAATTCTGACTTTATATCATGCAATTCTGACTTTATATCACGCAATTCTGACTTTATATCTCGCAATTCTGACTTTATATCTCGCAATTCTGACTTTATATCTCGCAATTCTGACTTTATATCTCGCAATTCTGACTTTATATCACGCAATTCTGACTTTATATCTCGCAATTCTGACTTTATATCATGCAATTCTGACTTTATATCACGCAATTCTGACTTTATATCTCGCAATTCTGACTTTATATCTCGCAATTCTGACTTTATATCTCGCAATTCTGACTATCACGCAATTCTGACTTTATATCTCACAATTCTGACTTTATATCTCGCAATTCTGACTTTATATCTCACAATTCTGACTTTATATCTCGCAATTCTGACTTTATATCTCGCAATTCAGACTTTATATCTCGCAATTCTGACTTTATATCAGTCAATTCTGACTATATCTCACAATTCTGACTTTATATCTCACAATTCTGACTTTATATCTCGCAATTCAGACTTTATATCAGTCAATTCAGACTTTATATCTCGCAATTCTGACTTTATATCTCACAATTCTGACTTTATATCTCGCAATTCAGACTTTATATCTCACAATTCTGACTTTATATGTCGCAATTCTGACTTTATATCACGCAATTCAGACTTTATATTTCGCAATTCAGACTTTATATCACGCAATTCTGACTTTATATCAGTCAATTCAGACTTTATATCTCGCAATTCTGACTTTATATCTCGCAATTCTGACTTTATATCTCGCAATTCTGACTATATCTCGCAATTCTGACTTTATATCACCCAATTCTGACTTTATATCTCGCAATTCTGACTTTATATCTCGCAATTCTGACTTTATATCACCCAATTCTGACTTTATATCTCGCAATTCTGACTTTATATCTCGCAATTCTGACTTTATATCACCCAATTCTGACTTTATTTCTCGCAATTCTGACTTTATATCTCGCAATTCTGACTTTATATCACGCAATTCTGACTTTATATCTCGCAATTCTGACTTTATATCTCGCAATTATGACTTTATATCTCGCAATTCTGACTTTATATCTCGCAATTCTGACTTTATATCACCCAATTCTGACTTTATATCTCGCAATTCTGACTTTATATCTCGCAATTCTGACTTTATATCACCCAATTCTGACTTTATTTCTCGCAATTCGGACTTTATATCTCGCAATTCTGACTTTATATCACGCAATTCTGACTTTATATCTCGCAATTCTGAATTTATATCTCGCAATTCTGACTTTAAATCACACAATTCTGAATTTATATCTCACAATTCTGAATTTATATCTCGCAATTCTGACTTTATATCTTTAAATCTCGCAATTCTGGCTTTATTGCTCAGAATTGTGAGATATAAAGATATAAAGTCAGAATTGCGAGATAAAAAGTCGCAATTACCTTTTTTATTTTTCATTCAGTGGTGGAAACAAGCTTCCATAGTAAACAGTGTTTTCAGATTTCCGGAGAAATGAAAAGAGAAATCAAAAATCCCCTCGGTAAAGCTAATATGTCAACAGAATCAAACAAGAAAGTTGTTTAAAAATAAAAAGTAAAAATAATTTAGTGTTCTTCTCTCTGCTCTGGAAATGAATGCACATTAGTGCATATTTAAATGCCTCATTTGCTTATTTGAATGTAACATTTCAGAAATGATTGTCTTGCTTATAACAGCGAGTGAAACGGATCCTGGACATTGAGTTTTTGTCTGTCATTGATTTAGTATGAGGCCTTTGATGATGTATTATTACTCAGCTGAATTGTTGTTGCTCTTTCATAGATTTATGTTTTAAACAAAAAACGTATGTGGGCTAGAAAGAAATGGATGCATATCAACAGCAGATTTTCCATCAACACTACATGAGTCAGATATTGTTTCTGATTATCATAAAACATTCAAGATCGAATCCCGCTTTAAAGTTTAAAGAGCAACAGATTAAACCAATTGTGTTGGAGAGATCATGCTGAATATTGTATTTGTTAAGATTTGTGATTGAGTTGATCATTCTGTCATCGTTTTATTTTATGAATGTACTGTTTCTTTAAATGTCAAACAGAAGAGCTTGTCTCCGCTGTAAAGTATGACGGTGAGCATCTAATCTGTGGGCTTTAAGTCTGGGACACATCCGTCCCGTTTCTGATGGGTTTTCAGGGTTGTGTTAGTGTGCCAGGACCTGGTTATGGTCAATGCGTCATGAATATGAGCCAAACCAACTCTGTTTTCACCGTTCAGACGTTGTGTCATTGGGGACCTGAGTTCAGAAAGATCCAGCACTTTAGATGTCGTTCGTTTGTCTAAAAAGGCCCGTTCTAGTTTCGTTTCATTGCTATTTAACCCGTGAACTGTCAGTCGCACCCCTTTCTGAGTGTAGATATGGTCATAAATGTTTACGATTAGAGCCAGACCGATATATCGGCCGATATTAGGCATTTTCCATAATATCGGTATCGGCGGTTATAATGGCAGATAAATGAATATTTAAAAAATAAAATAAAAACGGACGAAACGCGCTTCAATCATCTCTCCTTGGCCTGTTATATTGAAAATGTATGTTTTACAATTTGCAGTATGACGTTATCTATTGCTAAATTATGGCTCATCATAGACTAGCTAACCACAAAGCTAGCTAACGCCACTATCATCAGTGGAAGACCGCTAACGTTAACATTAATGAGCTTGGAAACCACAATTAACTTTTTCTGCCTAAATAAAGTAATGATTACCGTATTTATAACTAGCATATCTCTAAGGTCCCTGCATTGTAAAATGTTAAAGTTATGTAAAAGTTATACTTAATGTATACTTAAAATAATGTAAAAGTTATACTTGCGAGGAGTGACCATTTAGACATAGAGAAAAAGTATCAAACGTATCTTGTGCAGAAAAGTTCGCTTTTCTTTTACACGTGTGTGAAATCCAACAATATTTAATAAAAAAAAAATATCGGCCGATATATCGGAATATCGGATTTTAAAACCCAAAAATATTTGTATCGGTATCGGCCTTCGAAATCTTTTATCGGTCGGGCTCTATTTACGATTCATTACAAACTTACTCATCAAATGAAAAGTGATGAAAGCACTTCAAAAACTGAAAGTGTATAATAGATGTGTTCGGTTCACTATTGGTCCAGACCATAATAGAAGATTACAGGAGGGCTGGGCACAAATATATAGTTTATAGGGGTGGAAATCTTATGTTACCTCAGGATTCGATTCAAAACGTTTCTTGAGGTCACAATTCTATTTGATTCAAATTGTAAAATTCAAGATTTAACATGTAAGAAATACTGCCGAAATTGAATAATCAAATGTAAAAAGAAAACACTGTAGTCTTTACGAAATTAAATATTGATTCATATTAATGTGATTCGGTCAAAGGCATTGTTTTTTTTTCCAATTTTTCAATAAAAAAAAAAACATTAATGAAACATAGGAAACTGTTTATTAGGCTACTGTCCCTTTAAGAATGAATGCGCAGATTTAACTGCACATCCGATTTGAAAATGGATTTTTGAAATTTGTGAATCGACGATAGAAGATAGAATTGTGGTTCATATGCGAGTAGATATTTTGATATGATATATTGAAATAATTGTATATATGATCTAGGATGAGGCAATAGCGTTTATGGATACACAGTAGTTTGATGATCTTAGACACAGAGTGAGCATAATCCAGTTTGTCCCAAACGGTTAAGTTAAGTAAGCCCAGTTAAGTTGTTTTTGTTTGCGTATCTTTAGATTCGGTGTTAAAAATGCTGATGTGAATTGAAACAGAGCTACCAAGTATAAACACACGTGAAGTTTACTGTAAAGAAAATGTAATGAAGTAAACCTGTATTTTTTTAATAGAAAATACATATTTCACAAAATATTTTGGCTTCTAAAATTGCTAAGAAAATCAAAACCATATGTCGGGACTCTCGCAGTTATTTATTTTCCTATGATTTGTTTATCTTCCCTCACTTTTTAATTGTGTGTGTTTCCAAACATGTGTTTGTCGAAGTTCTCCTTTATCGTTATCAGATTCACATCTCTTCTTCTGCACTTCATTACAGTTACCATTGACATCATCATCGTTTTTGCGTGTAATTTGTCATATATGAGTCATGACATCATATCTGGGTGTGTGTGACACAGTTTCGGCTGGTTTTCCTCATGTTTCCCAGTAAAAGCTTCCAGAAGAGCAGCAAAAGTTGTACAAAACATTTTCCCTCTCTATCTTGCTCATTCAAAACAGGGATATTCATCAGTCTGTCAGTCATCACGGCACACACACACACACACACACACACACACTTCCTGACCGCTTGTGATCATGTTTTATTGACGGGCGAGTCTCTGGTTTCATTGCTTCACGCTGTAACACTCATCGACTCTCAGTTGATTTAACCAATGGGATCTCCTTGTGAAGTGTTACTCGTTCACTTGTGCTCTTGTTTCTGAGTCGGTGATTATTAGTGCAGACACACACACACACACACACACACTGCTATTCATCTCACGGCCTGGGAAAATAATACAGACACCACCAGGGCCACACTGTAAAAGAAAAACACAGTCAACTTGTATAAGTAATTTCATTTTTAAAATATTTGTTGAATTTTGTATAACTTATAAAAAAAATTGCTTAAGTTCACTTTTAAAATACTTTTGCTGATAATTTACTTGCCCCCATGTCATCCAAGATGTCCATGTCTTTCTTTCTTCAGTCGAAAAGAAATTAAGGTTTTTGATGAAAACATTCCAGGATTTTCTCCATATAATGGACTTCAATGGGGACCAAATGAGGGTTTCAGTGCAAACTGTTCAAAGGGTTTTAAACGACACCAGACGATGAATAAGGGTCTTATCAAGCGAAACGATCACTCATTTAATAAATAAATAACAAAGTTTAAGTTTTCTAAGCTCAAATGCTCGCCTTGCTCTGTTCTGTGATGCGCGTTCGTGACTCTCCTGTTCGAACTCGTTCATCATCTTTTTCCGAGTCAATCCGTTCATTTCGTTATTATTCATATACACCCTTATTCATCGTCTGGTGTCGTTTGAAGCTGCACTGAAACTCTCATTTGGACCTTGAACCGTTTGGACCCCATTGAAGTCCATTATATGGAGAAAATCCTGGAATGTTTTCATCAAAAACCTTAATTTCTTTTCGACTGAAGAAAGAAAGACATGGACATCTTGGATGACACGGGGGTGAGTAAATTATCAGCAAAAGTTTTTTTTAAAAGTGAACTACTCCTTTAAGTTATTTTGACGAGTTAAAGCAATTCTTCATGGGTGTGAATGTGTGTGATCGTTCAGCGCTCGGATCTGTGGGGATTAGCAGGGATTCGCTGGAGCCGCTGGTGTCCTCGGCATGTGGCGTCGGCTACGCTGCATCTTGACCTTGTGAAGGTCGTCAAACCCCCGTTCTGATGCCAGCGTTTATTGGTTTCAGGCTTCGGCCTCCCATGTGCTCGTCCTCATGACATCATCACCCCTGTGAAACAGAACTAGCATGCTTTTAAATAAATAATGTTCAGAATGCATGAATGCACTTAAATGCATGATAGTTAAGAATCAAATAAATGCATTCTTGCTTTAATTTATGTTAAAAGTTGAACTAAAATGTGTTTTAGCTACTTAAGTATTTATGTACTTTTATAATAGCTTTAGATATATACCAGCTTTAAATATATATCAAACACAGTTAAAAAGACAAAAAAAATTCTTTAAAACATAATGATTTAAGTTGTGTGCTTTAGAGTAAAACTTGTCATTTTTTACAATTGCAAAGTGCACTTTTCTATATTTTTAACGCATACTTTAGATTTGAAGGAAAGCAACAAGCAATAGAATTAAGCTCTACAGTTCTGAGTAACAATCAGTTGCATTTTAATGAACATTATTCACCTTTATATTACACTGTAAAAAAATATTGTTGGTTTAACTTAAAAAAGTAAGTAACGTGGTTGCATTAATTTTAAGTTGATTGAACTGGAAAAAGTGAGTTAATACAATGAAGGAGATTAGTTTAATCACCAGAAACTCAAAATAATAAGTTCTCAACTAAATAAATTATTTAAGTTGAAAATATTTTCAAGATTTGTTATCACAACATTTTTTATTTCGTCAAATCAACTTAAATAATTTATTTAGTTGAGATAACTTATTATTTTGAGTTTCTGATGATTAAATGAATCTCCTTCATTGTATTAACTCACTTTTTCCAGTTCAATCAACTTAAAATTTTAAGGCAACCCAGGTTTTAAGTTAAACCAACAATATTTTTTTTACAGTGTAGTAATCACAACATTTTTTCTTTTGTCAAATCAACTTTATAATAATTTATTTAGTTGAGATAACTTATTATTTTGAGTTTATGATGATTAAATGAATCTCCTTCATTGTATTAACTCACTTTTTCCAGTTCAATTAAAATTTTAAGGCAACCCAGGTTACTTACTTTTTTAAGTTAAACCTACAATATTTTTTACAGTGTTGTTTTAGCCCAATTTTGGGTCAAATATGGACAAACTCAAACATTGGGTTAAAATATTTAATTTTTTATGGCTGGTTTTGCCAGCATTTTTTAGAGTGTATAAATAGGCTAAACTTAAAAAAAAACTAAAAAACGAGGAAGATCCAAAATAAACTCTGATCAAATATATGAAAAATGGCATTTTAAAATACAATGTTTTGGCTCAAAAACAACAAAACTTTGCAAAAGGCAATAAATTATTATTTTTAACATGCAATTATGCACTGTATTTTGAAAGGTGTAATTATTTATTGGTGTCTTGGTGTTTTTTTGTTGTTGTTGTTGATTCGCATGTATAAAAGTTTCTGGGTTTGGAGTGATTTGATAAAGCCAGTCAACCTCAAACAGATACACCTCCATTTCCACTCGATGAATTTTACGTTGTAGATAATGATAGTTAATTAACACCATGTGTGTGAGACATCACATCCTGACACTATTTTGCAGGTTTCTGTTGTCAAAGGTATGAAAGGTTCGTCTTGCAGCTGCTTCCCATTTAGTCCCATTTAACCTCACCGAGCTCGTGTGTCTGCCCGGACGAGGAAGCGGTGTTGTTTTCTGTTGCCCATTTGGGGATCACAGCCTAAATATCGTCATGTAAACAGAATACACACTTATAAATGGTGTGCTTCCTTTTAAAACATAAACTCTCACTGGTTTAATTTCTTTTCTTTAATCAGAACCATCATGAACATTCTTACCCTTTAACATCACCAATAACTGTGTGGTGGAAACTGCATTTGAAATAATGGCTTTTGTCTTTTGAAGGCTATTTTATAGCTAACATTTCAAGTGTGAGACGGGGTCAAAACTGTAAAATCTGTACATAAAAGGCATTTTTGAACTTGGAAGGGTTAAATTTGAGCAGATGCTTTTTAACTTCATCAGAGCTCATTTTTCCCAGTACATTTAGCATCTGGCTCATATTCTCAAAACTATTGTTTGCAACATCTTCAAAATCAGTAATTTAATCGCTGACTTGATCTTCGCTGAGACTTGTGAATGGTATTTGCTGAGCCATTTCATGTTTTCCTGATATTTATGTATGCTTTTGTTTTATTCCCATGGTAAACATCATAATTATTCAATTATTGTTGCACAGAAAAATATACTTTATTTTATAGTGTCCTTAAAATCCTTAAAAAGTAAATTATGCATATTAACTTTAACCCCTTAAGTTTCATAGTGATTACATAATTAAAACAGTAATATCCTAAACCTAAACTAATCTTGACAAACTATTTATCATTTGAAAGCTTACAATCTCTAGTTTCCATATTTACAGAAGAGCAGTAATTTATCAATTTGCAACAAGAATATTTTTTTGTGTTTAGACCTTTATTTTGAAAATCATGAAAGAAGGGTAGAAACCCTTTTCATGCCAGTAGTTCAAAAGATGAATAATGCAATTTTCACATTTTCATAAACTCAAACTGTTTCACGTTCTTAATTCTTTTAACTTCTACAAAAATCTGCCACTTGTCTTCTTTAAAACTTGCATCTAAATTACAAAGCATTCTTGAATTACAACCATTAAGTTTGGATTGTGCATTTTCAGGTTTATTCAAAAAAGGGGGTGCGAAACTTAAGGTGTATTTAAATATATAATTAAACTGTAAAAATGACACAGTGTAACCAAAAACACTTCGGGTCATTAGTGACCCAAGACACCTTTTACGAAACATTTTATTAGAAAACAGACCTTCTTTTATAGTTTTTGTCTGATTATTTGTTTGATTGAGACTCCTCGAGACCCAAGGAATGCATTTAAGGGTTAAAAGTAGAGCCAGACCGATATATCAGCAGACCGATATTATCGGCCGATATTAGGCATTTTCCAAACTATCGGTATCGGCAGTTATAATGGCCGATAAATGAATATTTCAAAAATAAAATAAAAACGGACGAAACACGCTTGAACCATGTCATGAGAGTTGGAGTTGTATAGTTTGTCCACCAGAGGGCGCTCTACACCGTTCCTGTTGGCAACACTCGTTGAGTTGGTCACGATACATGCAATTAAAAGATCATCCCCATCAGTTCTCTAAACTCAAATAAGCAGGACAAAATTTGTGACTATCATGTCCAGTTTAAAAAATAAATAAATAAAATATCGGCCGATATATCGGAATATCGGATTTTAAAACCCAAAAATATTTGTATCGGTATCGGCCTTAAATTCTTTATCGTTCGGGCTCTAGTTAAAAGTGCCGATATTTGAAGAAACACCCATCAGTATTTTCTGAAATCCAGCAGTCCCATTGAACTGGAAGATACGTTTAATAAGCACTTGCCTATATTGCAGCTGATGGTTTTGTCATAATGGCTGGTCTCTCGGGTTCCTGTATTTGGCAGGAGCGAGACTCAGACATTCCTCTAGACTCAGACTCATCTACAGCAGAACGGGAGAGTAAATATTTATCTGTCATCTCAGAGTCTGTCTTCACTGCCAACAACTGAATATCTTCTCTCATTTAGTCGTTGCGCTTAATGAATGTTTGTCCATTTGAAAGTTAATCTGTCATCTGCTCAACTCAAATCAAATCTGTTTTGAGTTCCAAATGAGGACTGTGTCTGTTGGTCATGATGAGAGATTCCATAAATTCCTGGAATCTTTAATTAGAATTTAGAATCGTTAGAATTGAGAATGTTTAGACTTCAGGCCTCTGTGTCCATCTAAGCATATTCGAAATCATATTCAGACGGAACTAGTTTTCTATACAAAGAGTTTCAATTTATAACACCAAACGTCTGAGATATATATGTATATTATATATTTTTGTATATTATATAAAATGTATTTAAAGTTAGATAAGTCCATACATACCTTTTTCATCTCTGTGCGGCTGTAACTCTGTCTGACACACCCATCGCTAGCCTAGCTTAGCACAAAGACTGGATGTAAATGGTTGCAGTAGCATACTAATTAGAGCCAGACCGATATTATCGGCCGATATTAGGCATTTTCCAAACTATCGATATCGGCAGTTATAATGGCCGATAAATGAATATTTCAACAATAAAATTAAAACGGACAAAACACGCTTCAACCATGTCATGAGTGTTGGAGTTGTATAGTTTGTCCACTAGAGGGCGCTCTACACCGTCCCTGTTGGCAACACTCGTTGAGTTGGTCACGAGACATGCATTGTTTGAATAACTATTAAAAGAACATCCCCATCAGTTCTCTTTACTCAAATAAGCATGACAAAATTTGTGACTATCATGTCCAGTTTAAAAAATAAATAAAATATCGGCCGATATATATCGGATTTTAAAACCCAAAAATATTTGTATCGGCCTTCAAAATCCTTTATCGGTCGGGCTCTAATACTAATCCCAAATAAGTAACAAAATAATGCAAATATTTTTCTATTTACATGTTGTGATTTGTATAGTCACATAGAATACAAATAACAAGGTCATATGAGACACAGCCATCTTTTAATCGTATATATATTGGGAACTCTATTCTCTATTCTATTCTGTTATATCTATATAAACTCAAACTCACTGCTACATGTACTGTGCTAGACTAATAGACTGGGACTAGTCACAACAACTGTACACTGTAAAAAGAATATTGTTGGTTTAACTTAAAGTAAGTAACCTGGTTGCCTTAAAATTTTAAGTTGATTGAACTGGAAAAAGTGAGTTAATACAATGAAGGAGATTAATTTAACCATCAGAAACTCAAAATTATATGTTATCTGAACTAAATAAATTATTTAAGTTGATTTGACAAAAGAAAAAATGTTGTGATTACACTGTAAAAAAATATTGATGGTTTAACTTAAAAAAAAAGTAAGTAACCTGGTTGCCTTAAAATTTTAAGTTGATTGAACTGGAAAATGTGAGTTAATACAATGAAGGAGATTAATTTAACCATCAGAAACTCAAAATTATATGTTATCTGAACTAAATAAATTATTTAAGTTGATTTGACAAAAGAAAAAATGTTGTGATTACACTTAAAAAAAAAGTAAGTAACCTGGTTGCCTTAAAATTTTAAGTTGATTGAACTGGAAAATGTGAGTTAATACAATGAAGGAGATTAATTGAATCACCAGAAACTCAAAATAATAAGTTATCTCAGCTAAATAAATTATTATAAAGTTGATTTGACAAAAGAAAATATTTTATGATAACAAATCTTGAAAATATTTTCAAAAATAACCAAGGACTGTTTAATTCCTATTGAGTCTTACTGTTTTACAGTTGGATTACTGACTGAACCTGGTGAACTTCACTGTTGCATCGAAGGGAGCGGCGGCTCTCAAAACTAGGCCATCCAACAACCAGCGGCTGACGACACGAGATGATGTTCATGACCATCTGCACGAGTCTCGGTGAAACTGCAAGGTCAGCTGTGTTTCACGCCCATCTTCACACTGCAGAAAATCCCAGAGCTGTAAAACTCAATTACACCCAAACACACACCCACTGCAAAGATCATCTGACCTCCAAAACCCAGTTAAACGCTTGTCCAGTCACTATTGACTTACACTCAATCCAAATCAATGATGTTCTGGGCCCAGTTGTTCAGTTTAATCTGGATCACAATGATCTGGAATTTGAAATCCAATATTTTGCTATCTAGGATCAGTTACCTTTGTGTTTTTGGATCAACTATTTACTCAATTTGGATTTACAGTGCTCTATATAAAATTGCATATCATAATGTAGATGTTTTTTGGCTAAATAAAAAACTTTCTGTGCTTTGGTTTATTTGAAGAGACAGAAAACAGCACAATCAAACAACACAACCATCCTCTGTCATTTTCACTTTCTTCTACACGGTCAGTTCCCTCGTCTGACCCACAACAGATCATTAAACCAACAGTTTTAACACTAATGGCTAGAAGTTAGGAGTAATATTTCCAATGTTTTGAGAGAAGTCATTTATGCTCGCCAAGGTGGCATTTATTTGATCAAAAAGCGAGTCAAGTCACATTTATTTATATAGCGCTTTTCACAATACAGATTGTCTCAAAGCAGCTTCACAGTGATAACATGAAAGTAGTACAACACAGATCAATAATATTGTTAAATATTAAATATTAAGTAACCCCGACTAAGCAAGCCAAAAGCAAGGCGACAATGAAATCTGCATATTAGAGTGATTTCTGAACGGTCATGTGACACTGAAGACTGGAGTAATGATGCTAAAAATTCAGCTTTGATCACAGGAATAAATTACACTTTACTATATATTCACATAGAGAACAGATGATTTACATTATAAAAATATTTCACAATTTTTACTGTATTTTTGATCAAATTAATGCAGCTTTGGTGAGCATAAGTGACTTCTTTCAAAAACATGAAAAAAATATAAATTCCAATATTTTCCCAATCTTTATGCTATACAGATCGTTTTGAAGCAGTTAATGTTGTCAAATTAATAAAGTATGATATTTTTGTTCTCATCTGATAGTGTCAGTGCTGTAAAATATAATAAATTTGTGCAAAATATAAATGTTTTTTTTGTTTTTTTTAACAACCCATTTTCAAGATTTGGCAGACTAGATTTGGACAACTAGTCCATGATGTTCAGCATGTTTTTTTTCCATTCAAAAAAAGTAGACTGTGGCCTTAAATGTGAGTCTGTTCATCACACACATCATAGAAGAGACTTATAGATATAGATTTAAATAATCATTTTTCAAAGTTGCAGAAATCTCAAACGCTCTGCCTAGAACTGGATGATTGGGGTAAATTCAGTAAGTTTAAAGTCTGTAAGCCATGTGTCTAGTATGTTGGTCAATGAGTTTCAGATGCTGTTGACTCTTGGTGCTTTTATCTTTTGGAGATCGTATGGTTTATGTGTCCAGCATGTTCCCATTAACTCTGTCTTTAGGCTGGAGTTTAGAGTTTAAGGTGAGGTCAGATAAAATACAAATATGGCACAATTTTAATTCGCAATTTATCAGGTATTTAATTCGCAATTTATCAAGTTAGGAGTAATATTTTCAATGTTTTGAGAGAAGTCATTTATGCTCTCCAAGACGGCATTTATTTGATCAAAAAGTGATATTATAATATTGTGAAGTCTGCATATTAGAGTGATTTCTGAAGGATCATGTGACACTCAAGACTGGAGTAATGATGATGAAAATCACAGGAATAAATTACACTTTACTATATATTCACATAGAGAACAGATGATTTACATTATAAAAATATTTCACAATTTTTTTGACAGTTATCGTCACAAAATGTAAACTATATTGTCGGCCAGCTCTAATCTGTTAAATGCTACTATAAGGCATGGTGAGAATCCAGCTCTTAATCTTGTTTATGTGTGTATGTGGTGTTTTTAATCCGCTTTAACACACACCGTGTGTAAGTTGATAAGTGGACAGCATTGCTGAGTGTTTCCTCCTTAAAACTGCAGTGAACCAAAGACAGTCTCAAAAACACGCTTTGAAATCGCTGGTGTTCATGAGCGCTAGATTATTGTAATGCTCTAATAAACAAACTCCAGCTGGTCCAATACACGTCACAAACGACCCTGTAACCAATCAGATCAACGTGTGATCGTCAACCAGTGGATCTCTGAGTGAGGGAGGGAGTGGAGGCGGGGCTCATTTGCGAAGGTGTCGAGTTGTGACCTTACATCTAAATCTGATACAATAGATCAATATAAATCTGTATCTTTACAGCTGTAATTAGGGATGCACGATATATCGGCCAGCATATCGGTATCGGCCGATATATGTTCATTTTTAATGTTATCGTTATCGGCCTGGTAAGAAAATGTGGCCGATATATTAAAACCGATAAATAATGTATTATTCCCTTCAGCTGAGACACTTGTTGAGCACTGTTTATGTTTTTGAATTTCTTGAAATATGATTGAAATCTCTTCAAAAAATTAATCTGGTTCGGGACAACATGAGCAACGCAAATCTGTCATATCGGCTATACAACATTATAATGAGAACATCATGGACGTGGATTTAATTGTGAGACTTTTGTTTTTGTAATCAGGGTCTCAAAATTAGATAAAAATTTTGATTTAAGTTTATCGGCAGATATATCGGTTATCGGCTTTCAAATCTAAAGAATTATCGGTTATCGGTATCGGCCAAAATTTTCATATCGGTGCATCCCTAGCTGTAATCCTTTCATAAGGACCTTGTAATGATTTCACAATCCATATTAAATAATTTCACTTTTAAAATGAATATTCGTAAAGATCTTTAAACAATCCGTGATCTGCGGTTGTGCTTCTGTGGTTGATCGAACATCTTTAATGTGGTTCGCTTAATTATGTTGCTGATTATGAAATCTTTCACTGTTGGAGAACAGACGCTCATCTGGACGTATAACACATCTTTAATGCTCCGCAGATGCAGCTGTTTTTGGACAGGCTCGTTAGCAGGTGCTCAGGATCTCAAGAGGACGTTTGAACTGTAAACGATCTTTCATGATTAGGTCCCGTGATCCAGAATCAAAATGGTTTTTATTTTTATGGAATATTGGAGTATTTATTATCAGTGCACATCATTTATTTGTTTTTTGTCATTTTGAATCTTGCAGCATCTCATCTCTTCTCTGGATGAATGATGTGGGCGGGGCAACCTGTCACTCACATGAGATCAGCCAATAGCAAACCACAGCCATCAAAAACAAAATCAAGCCCCGCCCACATTTGTTCTTGTTTCACTCAGATGATCGCAACCTCTTTATTACACACACTGACAGATATTATTTTCTACGATCGTACAGATTTTTTAATAGTTTTAGCCCGTTTAACGAAGGCATATTTGTCTGATTTGAAAAGGCCTGGTTAATATACTTCTTTCGTTTAAAGGTGACCTCTCAGTGATTGTCAATTTGTCAAATATCAATCTGTTTTCTGTGCAGAACTTATTTTTAATATATATTTTATGCTGTTTTAAGTCATATTTGATTGAGATTGATTTGTCAGTTTTGTAATATCACATTATGAGGATTATGCTGGAATCGAGTGTCTCTTTTGAGAAAGAATAACAACTTCAGTAATTATACTAATAACGTCTGCAGTTCATTAGTTTTATTAGTTGGAGATCTCTGTGAATTTCCTCTAGTTCTTCTAAGAAGATGTTGGCCATCTGCAGGTTTCAGCTCATCTGCCAATGAGACGAGACCGAAATAACAATCATAACATCAAATGAAAGGACACCAGTTCTCTGTCATTTCATTTCGAGTATAAAACGATTTAATATAAACAAGCAAATGTTTTGAATGCTGAAGCTGAGGGATTGTTTTCATCCAGCAGGTCTATAATACCGGGGCGTCCTATTCATCTCATCTTTTACATACATTCTGCTTACATAAAGTATCCCTATTATGCTTTTTCAAAAATTACATTTCATATAGTGTGTAATAGAGCTGTTTGTGATTTGTAAAAGGTCTGCAAAGTTTTAAAGATAAAAGTGGACAATGAATAATGTAATTTTCTCCTTAAAACTCTATTCTGGACTGCCAAAACGAATTGAATACTGAGCCATCTGACCAATCAGAGCAGAGTAGACCAATCACAACAGACTGGGCCATCTGACCAATCAGAGCAGAGTAGACCAATCACAACAGACTGGGTCATCTGACCAATCAGAGCAGAGTAGACCAATCACAACAGACTGGGCCATCTGACCAATCAGAGCAGAGTAGACCAATCACAACAGACTGGGTCATCTGACCAATCAGAGCAGAGTAGACCAATCACAACAGACTGGGTCATCTGACCAATCAGAGCAGAGTAGACCAATCACAACAGACTGGGTCATCTGACCAATCAGAGCAGAGTAGACCAATCACTCACAACAGACTGGGTCATCTGACCAATCAGAGCAGAGTAGACCAATCCCAACAGACTGGGTCATCTGACCAATCACAACAGACTGGGTCATCTGACCAATCAGAGCAGAGTAGACCAATCACAACAGACTGGGTCATCTGACCAATCAGAGCAGAGTAGACCAATCCCAACAGACTGGGTCATCTGACCAATCACAACAGACTGGGCCATCTGACCAATCAGAGCAGAGTAGACCAATCACAACAGATTGGGCCATCTGACCAATCAGAGCAGAGTAGACCAATCACAACAGACTGGGCCATCTGACCAATCAGAGCAGAGTAGACCAATCACAACAGACTGGGTCATCTGACCAATCAGAGCAGAGTAGACCAATCACAACAGACTGGGTCACCTGACCAATCAGAGCAGAGTAGACCAATCACAACAGATTGGGTCATCTGACCAATCAGAGCAGAGTAGACCAATGACAACAGATTGGGCCATCTGACCAATCAGAGTAGAGTAGACCAATCACAACAGATTGGGCCGTCTGACCAATCAGAGCAGAGTAGACCAATCACAACATATATGGCCATCTGACCAATCAGAGTAGAGTAGACCAATCACAACAGATTGGGCCGTCTGACCAATCAGAGTAGAGTAGACCAATCACAACAGACTGGGTCTTCTGACCAATCAGAGCAGAGTAGACCAATCACAACATATATGGCCATCTGACCAATTTAGAGTAGAGTAGACCAATCACAACAGATTGGGCCGTCTGACCAATCAGAGCAGAGTAGACCAATCACAACATATATGGCCATCTGACCAATCAGAGTAGAGTAGACCAATCACAACAGATTGGGCCGTCTGACCAATCAGAGCAGAGTAGACCAATCACAACATATATGGCCATCTGACCAATCAGAGTAGAGTAGACCAATCACAACAGATTGGGCCGTCTGACCAATCAGAGCAGAGCAGACCAATCACAACAGACTGGGTCATCTGACCAATCAGAGCAGAGTAGACCAATCACAACATATATGGCCATCTGACCAATCAGAGTAGAGTAGACCAATCACAACAGATTGGGCCGTCTGACCAATCAGAGCAGAGTAGACCAATCACAACATATATGGCCATCTGACCAATCAGAGTAGAGTAGACCAATCACAACAGATTGGGCCGTCTGACCAATCAGAGCAGAGCAGACCAATCACAACAGACTGGGTCATCTGACCAGTCAGAGCAGAGTAGACCAATGACAACAGATTGGGCCATCTGACCAATCAGAGCAGAGTAGACTAATCACAACATATTGGGCCATCTGACCAATCAGAGCAGAGTAGACCAATCACAACAGACTGGGCCATCTGACCAATCAGAGCAGAGAAGACCAATCACAACAGACTGGGCCATCTGACCAATCAGAGCAGAGAAGACCAATAGGGTCACTTTAAATTTAGCACAGTTTGTTCTGGATACAATATAATCAGACGTTAGCAATTAAAATGTTGTAAGTAATGTTTAATGTCAGGGCAGGTCAAAACACCTCCAAAGCCCATTAATATTGTATGCATAGTTAATGCTTTAATATTAACTAATGGGACCTTAGTGTTCCACATTTTCATTAATAATATGGATATGCAATTAATTTACCATGTAATACAGTTTATTATTATTACTATAACTTTAAATGGTTAAGTTGGTGCATTGCATTCACAGATCTGCATTTTACAACAAAACTCTGGATGCTTCTGTGCAATAAAATGTGAATTCCTTCAATCTGAATTACTAATTAAAATGCGTATAAATCAGAAAATGTCTTATGTAACTCCTTATAAAATGGTGCATTGTCTGCCAGGAACACGAAGGCAAATAAAAGTCAAACAAACGGCTTGTGTATTAGTTCGATGGAGCTTGAATTGACACACCGTTCTGTTGTTGTGTTTGTGTAAAATAGCCAATAAAAGCAGCAGTCCAAGATATTTTTAACTGACTCGGGCCTTGAATTGAATGCTGGACCAGGACCACCCCGAAACCGTGTCCTGTGAGCTGTGTTTACTGAACCGCTGACTAAACAATCTCAGCCCTCACATTACACACACGAGGAGTCGCCGCATCTTTTCATGCATCAGGACAGTGCATACTTTAATTTACACACTGTATTTTAAAAAGATGCAAATGCTTTGGGTGTTTGCAACAAATAGTGACAAATAGTTCATTCTTTGCCATCATTATTTATAGTAAAGAATGGTGTCGGATTGCAGGAGGCCAGAAGACGGCTCTTAAAATAGACTGAGGACTTATTGGCCAGAGTAAAACCATGACAATCATGCTAACCTCAATCAGGTCATTGTCTATGCATAGATGTTTAAATGTTTGAAAACGTCAATTTATTTCCATTTCATCTATATTTAATCTGTATATATATTGTTTAAAAAAATCCATTATAGTTTTATTTTTTCCCCACAGCAGTGCCATCTTTGGTTCCCCATCCAAAATAATTCATAAAATATTTATTTTTCTCTTATTCTGCGTCCGAAATCAAATACTGTCTGAGTAGGCACTGCATTTAGTTTGAAACTTTCTTCACAACTGTTAAAATATTTTTGTTATAGCATGAATGTATGGAAGCTTGTTTCTGCCACAGAATAAAAACTAGGTAAAAAAAAAGGTAATTGCGACTTTATATCACACAATTCTAAAAAGTCAGAATTGCGAGATGTAAAGTCCGAAT
Source organism: Pimephales promelas (assembly GCF_016745375.1). The sequence goes on from NW_024121158.1 coordinate 869,140, forward strand.
TGCGAGACGTAAAGTCCGGATTGCGAGACGTAAAGTCCGGATTGCGAGACGTAAAGTCCGAATTGCGAGACGTAAAGTCCGGATTGCGAGACGTAAAGTCCGGATTGCGTGACGTAAAGTCCGGATTGCGAGACGTAAAGTCCGAATTGCGAGACGTAAAGTCCGAATTGCGAGACGTAAAGTCCGGATTGCGAGACGTAAAGTCCGGATTGCGAGACGTAAAGTCCGGATTGCGTGACGTAAAGTCCGAATTGCGAGACGTAAAGTCCGGATTGCGAGACGTAAAGTCCGGATTGCGAGACGTACAGTCCGGATTGCGAGACGTAAAGTCCGGATTGCGTGACGTAAAGTCCGGATTGCGAGACGTAAAGTCCGAATTGCGAGACGTAAAGTCCGGATTGCGAGACGTAAAGTCCGGATTGCGAGACGTAAAGTCCGGATTGCGTGACGTAAAGTCCGATTTGCGAGACGTAAAGTCCGGATTGCGAGACGTATAGTCCGAATTGCGAGACGTAAAGTCCGAATTGCGAGACGTAAAGTCCGGATTGCGAGACGTAAAGTCCGGATTGCGTGACGTAAAGTCCGAATTGCGAGACGTAAAGTCCGAATTGCGAGACGTAAAGTCCGAATTGCGAGACGTAAAGTCCGAATTGCGAGACGTAAAGTCAGAATTGCGAGACGTAAAGTCCGAATTGCGAGACGTAAAGTCCGGATTGCGTGACGTAAAGTCCGGATTGCGAGACGTAAAGTCCGGATTGCGTGACGTAAAATCCGAATTGCGAGACGTAAAGTCAGAATTGCGAGACGTAAAGTCAGAATTGCGAGACGTAAAGTCAGAATTGCGAGACGTAAAGTCCGGATTGCGTGACGTAAAGTCCGGATTGCGAGACGTAAAGTCCGGATTGCGTGACGTAAAGTCCGAATTGCGAGACGTAAAGTCAGAATTGCGAGACGTAAAGTCAGAATTGCGAGACGTAAAGTCAGAATTGCGAGACGTAAAGTCAGAATTGTATATAATATCCGATATAATGTCCAATATAATTCGGACTTTATATCTCGCAATTCTGACTTTATAATACACAATTGTGAGAGAAAACATCAGCCATGTTGTCACTGTCATGTGATGTCAGGCTTCACTGTCATTCACAAATCCTCTCCTGTGGCCTCATGGGATAGCCAAGTGTCCATCAGATGTGCACGTCAGAGTCTCGCTGGAAGTAGCATTTTATCCTTCTTCATGAATGCACACTACTCTGTTGGCGTACTGTTTTTGTATGTACTACTACATAGTAGGAAAGTATTCGATTTTGGACAAAACGTCAGTTTGAAGATCACTAACAATCTTTTCCCCACTATAAAGACGCTTTAGTGGTTCTTCATGGAGTAATCAATGCTAATGAAGAAGGTTTATTGTTATTAATAGTGTAGCAAACGCAGTCCTCTGTTGTGGTGACGCAGTGGATTAGACGGAGCAGCTGCGACGGGCCGTTTTTAAAGGAGGGCCAATAATCCGAGGGGTTTTTCTCCTTTAGTCCCTCCTCACTCAAGCTTGGGTTTCACAATCTCTCTCTTCCAGCTCTACTCACAGTTCCTCTCAGACGCTGAACACCTACAACTGGATCCTCATGGAGGAGGTCATTTATTACACAAGCCTTTGAATAAGAAACCCATATTTATCCGCTTTTATATTCAGCTCTTTTTTTATGCTATTAGCTGTTGCGTTTATCAAGTATGAAAGCCTGGTGAACATTTAAAAAAGGATGCTGTGATATAATGGTGCATTTTAGGAGAAGCTGGTCTACTTTAAGGAAATGAAGGCTCGACAAGTGAACTTTAAGGTGAGTTTCATTTTGTTTTTAAGAATCTGAAAACTTGAACAGAACTTTATATATATATATATATATATATATATATATATATATATATATATATCTTAAACTTGTTATTCTTTTGGTTTTGTTCTTGTGCTGCATATAGAGAAAATATACATTTAAAATTAAAATGCTACTCTTGCTTTGCTTATTCTGAACTTATTACTATATATATATATATATATATATATATATATATATATATATTCATATATATATAACAAGGATATTCGATATTTGGATTAGTTATATATATATATATATATATATATATATATATATATATTGTTATTTAGATATATTAAGAAAAGTCGTCATGCATTCATCATTAAACATTAACTGTTAGGCTGTAATTTGTCTTCATGCTTTCTTAATTTAATTCCAAAAAAAATAATTTTAATTGAGTAAGGATAGCAAAAGGAATTTGATTATAATTTGGAGCTAATCCAGATCTCATGGACGAATCAAAATTGAAAAAATAAGCTTGAAATATTCAGTTTATCCTGCAGGAATAAGAAACCCATATTTCTCTGCATATCTGACCCCATAGATGTGATTTTTTTGTGAACACCTGTGGGCTGTGTAAGATGTGTCTCTGTGTCTCAGTGATAGAGGAACGAGAAGGTTTGAGAAGCGCACACACACTCTGGCGTTCAGCATGGGCTCTCCTGTGTGTGTCGGGCTGATGCTGATGCTGCTGGTCAGTTCTCGCGGCTCCAGTGGTGTGTGCCCTCGTCAGTGCGCGTGTTCGGTGTCCGCTGAAGTTCACTGCACCTTTCGTGCGCTCGCCACCGTGCCCGCGGGCATCTTCAAACAAGTTCTGCGCATTAATTTCGGGTAAGTCACTTCTAATCGTGTTCTTTAGTATAATGCATGGCAGGTTTATGTTACGATCATATATTTGACTATGGAAAAATTATGCAGTTATTATAACTCTTTGAGACATCATATTGAGCAAGTTGTCAAAATGGAACGAGGCTTATGTATTCTTTATAGTTTATATAAATTTTTTCACAATTTCAAGTTTATATCTCACAATTCCAAGAAAAAACATCATAATTCTAAGATTTGCAATTGCAATAGAAAAGTATTTTTTTCTCTTTGAATATATATCTCTGTTTGCGAGATATAAAGTCAGAATTGCGCGATATAAAGTCGGAATTGCGAGATATAAAGTCGGAATTGCGAGATATAAAGTCGGAGTTGCGAGATATAAAGTCGGAGTTGTGAGATATAAAGTCAGAATTGCGAGATATAAAGTCAGAATTGCGAGATGTAAAGTCGGAATTGCGAGATAAAAAGTCGGAATTGCGAGATATAAAGTCAGAATTGCGAGATATAAAGTCAGAATTGCGAGATATAAAGTCAGAATTGCGAGATATAAAGTCAGAATTGCGAGATATAAAGTCAGAATTGCGAGATGTAAAGTCGGAATTGCGAGATAAAAAGTCGGAATTGCGAGATATAAAGTCGGAATTGCGAGATATAAAGTCGGAATTGCAAGATAAAAAGTCGGAATTGCGAGATATAAAGTCGGAATTGCGAGATATAAAGTCAGAATTGCGAGATATAAAGTCGGAATTGCGAGATAAAAAGTCGGAATTGCGAGATATAAAGTCAAATTGCGAGATATAAAGTCGGAATTGCGAGATAAAAAGTCGGAATTGCGAGATATAAAGTCAGAATTGCGAGATATAAAGTCAGAATTGCGAGATATAAAGTCAGAATTGTGTGATATAAAGTCAGAATTGCGAGATATAAAGTCAGAATTGCGAGATGTAAAGTCGGAATTGCGAGATAAAAAGTCGGAATTGCGAGATATAAAGTCGGAATTGCGAGATATAAAGTCGGAATTGCGAGATATAAAGTCAGAATTGCGAGATATAAAGTCAAAATTGCGAGATATAAAGTCGGAATTGCGAGATAAAAAGTCGGAATTGCGAGATATAAAGTCAGAATTGCGAGATATAAAGTCAGAATTGCGAGATATAAAGTCAGAATTGTGTGATATAAAGTCAGAATTGCGAGATATAAAGTCGGAATTGCGAGATAAAAAGTCGGAATTGCGAGATATAAAGTCGGAATTGCGAGATATAAAGTCGGAATTGCGAGATAAAAAGTCGGAATTGCGAGATATAAAGTCGGAATTGCGAGATATAAAGTCAGAATTGCGAGATATAAAGTTGGAATTGCGAGATATAAAGTAAACATTGCGAGATATAAAGTCAGAATTGCTAGATATAAAGTCGGAATTGCGAGATATAAAGTCAAAATTGCGAGATATAAAGTTGGAATTGCGAGATATAAAGTCAAAATTGCGAGATATAAAGTCAGAATTGCGAGATGTAAAGTCGGAGTTGCGAGATGTAAAGTCGGAATTGCGAGATGTAAAGTCGGAATTGCGAGATATAAAGTCGGAATTGCGAGATGTAAAGTCGGAATTGCGAGATATAAAGTTGGAATTGCGAGATATAAAGTAAACATTGCGAGATATAAAGTCAGAATTGCTAGATATAAAGTCGGAATTGCGAGATATAAAGTCAAAATTGCGAGATATAAAGTTGGAATTGCGAGATATAAAGTCAAAATTGCGAGATATAAAGTCAGAATTGCGAGATGTAAAGTCGGAGTTGCGAGATGTAAAGTCGGAATTGCGAGATGTAAAGTCGGAGTTGCGAGATATAAAGTCGGAATTGCGAGATATAAAGTCGGAATTGCGAGATATAAAGTTGGAATTGCGAGATATAAAGTAAACATTGCGAGATATAAAGTCAGAATTGCTAGATATAAAGTCGGAATTGCGAGATATAAAGTCAAAATTGCGAGATATAAAGTTGGAATTGCGAGATATAAAGTCAAAATTGCGAGATATAAAGTCAGAATTGCGAGATGTAAAGTCGGAGTTGCGAGATGTAAAGTCGGAATTGCGAGATGTAAAGTCGGAATTGCGAGATGTAAAGTCGGAATTGCGAGATATAAAGTCGGAATTGCGAGATATAAAGTCAGAATTGCGAGATATAAAGTTGGAATTGCGAGATATAAAGTCAAAATTGCGAGATATAAAGTCGGAATTGCGAGATATAAAGTTGGAATTGCGAGATATAAAGTTGGAATTGCGAGATATAAAGTTGGAATTGCGTGATATAAAGTCAGAATTGCGAGATATAAAGTTGGAATTGCGAGATATAAAGTTGGAATTGCGAGATATAAAGTTGGAATTGCGTGATATAAAGTCAAAATTGCGAGATATAAAGTCGGAATTGCGAGATATAAAGTTGGAATTGCGAGATATAAAGTTGGAATTGCGAGATGTAAAGTCGGAATTGCGAGATATAAAGTCGGAATTGCGAGATGTAAAGTCGGAATTGCGAGATATAAAGTCGGAATTGCGAGATATAAAGTCAGAATTGCGAGATATAAAGTTGGAATTGCGAGATATAAAGTTGGAATTGCGAGATATAAAGTAAACATTGCGAGATATAAAGTCAGAATTGCGAGATATAAAGTCGGAATTGCGAGATATAAAGTTGGAATTGCGAGATATAAAGTAAACATTGCGAGATATAAAGTCAGAATTGCTAGATATAAAGTCGGAATTGCGAGATATAAAGTCAAAATTGCGAGATATAAAGTTGGAATTGCGAGATATAAAGTCAAAATTGCGAGATATAAAGTCAGAATTGCGAGATGTAAAGTCGGAGTTGCGAGATGTAAAGTCGGAATTGCGAGATGTAAAGTCGGAATTGCGAGATGTAAAGTCGGAATTGCGAGATATAAAGTCGGAATTGCGAGATATAAAGTCAGAATTGCGAGATATAAAGTTGGAATTGCGAGATATAAAGTCAAAATTGCGAGATATAAAGTCGGAATTGCGAGATATAAAGTTGGAATTGCGAGATATAAAGTTGGAATTGCGAGATATAAAGTTGGAATTGCGTGATATAAAGTCAGAATTGCGAGATATAAAGTTGGAATTGCGAGATATAAAGTTGGAATTGCGAGATATAAAGTTGGAATTGCGTGATATAAAGTCAAAATTGCGAGATATAAAGTCGGAATTGCGAGATATAAAGTTGGAATTGCGAGATATAAAGTTGGAATTGCGAGATGTAAAGTCGGAATTGCGAGATATAAAGTCGGAATTGCGAGATGTAAAGTCGGATTGCGAGATATAAAGTCGGAATTGCGAGATATAAAGTCAGAATTGCGAGATATAAAGTTGGAATTGCGAGATATAAAGTCAAAATTGCGAGATATAAAGTCGGAATTGCGAGATATAAAGTTGGAATTGCGAGATATAAAGTTGGAATTGCGAGATATAAAGTTGGAATTGCGTGATATAAAGTCGGAATTGCGAGATATAAAGTCGGAATTGCGAGATATAAAGTCAGAATTGCGAGATATAAAGTCAGAATTGCGTGATATAAAGTCCGAATTGCGTGATATAAAGACAACAATCATTTACATCACGTGAATTTTGACTCAAAACCTTGCTGAATTACTAAAATGTAGACCTTGAAACAACTTATCCATGTGGCAACTAGCCCAGGTCATCCCCGATATATGTGTGCATAAAAATAGAGCATTTTTGGTTATAATATAACTTCAATGTAAAGAAATAACTAATTTGGAAGCTTGTTTCTGCCACAGAATAGAATAAAATAAAAGGTTATTTTTCTCACTGTTGTGGTGAATGAGTTATAAAAAAAGTCAGAAATTTGAGAAGAAAAGTTGCAATTCCCTTTCAGTCTGTGGCAGAAACAAGCTTCCATGCTGATGATAAAATGCAACTTAATTTTAAAATATGATTAATAACAATGCTTTTACTATTTAACAGGTTCAACGCTATAAATCACATCACAGACGTCTCTTTTGGTGGCCTTCGGAAGCTGGAGCTACTGATGATGCACGGCAACAATGTGCAGAAAATATCAGATGGTGCTTTTCAGGACCTGGTTTCGTTGCAGGTAAAAGAAGCAATCTAGCACTCAATTTAGTTGTAATTCATTAGTTCTGGCTAGTAAATTAAAAGTGTGCACTTGGGTTGCTCATAGGACATAATAACTCCGAGTTCGCTGCCAAAGAGTGAATGTGTATTTCCTGCAGGTTTTAAAAATGAGTTACAACAAACTGAGAGTCATTACCGGGCACACCTTCTCTGGTTTGACGGGCCTCATTAGGCTTCATCTGGACCACAACCGCATCGAGTTCATCCACCCGGATGCGTTCAGTGGGATGACGTCGCTTCGTTTGCTCCACCTAGAGGCCAACTTTCTCCAAAAGCTCCATCATGCTACGTTCAGCACCTTCTCGCTACTACAGCGCTTCCCCGTGTCCAGCCTGAAGCATCTGTATCTCTCGGACAACCTCCTGCGCTCGCTACCCCCAAACCTGCTGGAGAACATGCCTCAGCTGGAGAACCTCTTCTTATGCGGGAACCCGTGGAGCTGCGACTGCCGGATGAGCTGGTTACAGGACTGGAGCGCAAGAAATGCAGGTAAATCATCTGTATGTTAGGGCTTCAGATGTTCACTCTGTTATCAAATGCATTTGAATTTCCTGAAGAAAATCTCAGTGTTTGTGCAGCGGCAGAAGAATAATGTTCAGGTTGTACTCGAAAAATTAGAATATGGTGCAAAAGTTTGTTTATGTCAGTAATTCAACTTAAAAGGTGAAACTAATATATTATATAGACTCATTACATGCAAAGTGAGATATTTCAAGCCTTTATTTGTTAGAATTGTGATGATTATGGATTACTAATTTTCATAAACTGTAAGCCATAACCCTAAAACCGTATTCTGGGCAAAATAGTTTTGATTTATTTAAAAAAAAAATACTTCCCTTGATCTGAGCGGTACAAGACTTGGCTACTTTTCCTAAGTTTGCATCCTGAACACACACAATTTTTTTTGACTCAATTCTACAAATGTTAAGTGGGTGAAAAAAACTCCTTAATCTTGTATTTGGGTCAAAAATGGGCACCCATAGAAATGAATGGGAAAAACTGTAATTTAGAGCATTCTAAAATAAGCCAAAATAACAGCAAAGTCACTTCATCTTTAGGTTTTAGCTCTAAGAACTTATTGGAATGATATTTAAATAATAAAACACAAAATAAGCATAATTTACATATAAAATATGGTACTTTTTGATGTAAATAAATTCAAAAATACCCCCAAAATAAAAAAAAAACTCTATAAATGGACAGACAAAACTTAATCGAAGATAGTGATATAACATTATAATAAATAAAAAGTCCTCTGTGCCCACATTTGTCCACAATTACAGGATTAAGGGCTATAAAGTGAATACGGTTTGAGGGCTACTCATCAAATTATAACAAATAAAGGCTTGAAATATCTCACTTTGCATGTAATGAGTCTATATAATATTATTAGTTTCACCTTTTAAGTTGAATTACTGAAATAAATGAACTTTTGCACAATATTCAAATATTTCGAGTTTCACATGTCATGTGTAATGAAAATGCTTACAATTTAAATTCAGTATGATTAGAATTGATCATTTTTAAAAATCCGACGACCTCATCACTGTGTGTTGCATTTTAAATGCTTAACACTCTATGAATGTAAGCAGGGCCTAAAAAATGTCTATTTTTTTACCAGCCATGAAACAAAAAAACGGGCAGTAATGACTCCAAAATGTTACTGTAGATACCAGAGAACATTCAGGTCAAGTCATCCTCATTTATATAGCGCTTTTAACAATGTAAATTGTCTCAAAGCAGCTTTAACAGAGATAGGTTTGTTTTTATAGCGGTTCTTGAATAATGTTATTTTCCAGCTAAAGTTAGTTTTGATTGATTCACTTCCGTCGAAATGATCATTTGCTAAGACGACACCGTTCTCTCTAAACAGACTTTAAACATGAACCTGTGATAAACGCTGATGGCGTTCACATGCGCATTAAGAACTGATCCTTAATTATGCTCGTTTTAATATATGTGTGCAGGTTTGTAATTCCCTACAAACCATGCCTGAACAAACTACTTATCTTGCCTATACATTTTGATACAGAATTTGATTTGACCGAATTTCACAGTTCTCTATTTCAATTTTGGTAACACAGCTAAAACTATTAGCCTAACTAATATAAATGTAAACATTATTTAAGACAAGTAAACAGTCAGTAATAAAAAAGAAAAAATAATCATATAACAGCAAAAGAACAAATAAAATACAATATAACTAAGATACAAGAGCTTTTCAGCTTTTTCAGGTTGATTTGACGAAGTTTCCAGGTCAGGAATTTAAATAACGCAAGCAAATAGAGAAAGTATAATAAG
>NW_024121159.1:0-27226 GCF_016745375.1 Pimephales promelas
AGAAACACTGCTTGCTTGTGTGTTTGTTTGTTTGCCAGACTATGTATTTTCATAAGAATACAGCAAGGTCACTTTAAGCCTCAGGTACACACACACACACACACACACACACACACACACACACACACACACCACGCACACACACACAGGCCATCCATTATCCCAGTCAAAAGATGTTTTCTCAGCTTTGTTTTTGTTCTCAGTGATGAATATCAGTCTTCAGACATATGCAGTTTGTCTCTCTCTCTCTCTCTCTCTGTGTGTGTGTGTGTGTGTGTGTGTGTTTGTACTTCCAATTACCTTAAAAGCTAGAAGTCAATGAAGATGACCTTACACACACACACACACACACACTGGTTTTTGTCCTTGAAATCTTTATTGTGCTATACAGTTTTGTTTTTGTAAAATATATGATGATGGTCTTTTTTGTTTAGGATCCAGAAGAACCGTGTGTGTGTGTGTGTGTATGTGAATGAGTTAGTGAGTGCGCGAATGTGTGTGTATGTCTGTAGTTTATCATGTACACTTTTACACAATCAACACAAAAATTCTTCCATTTCATAGTGATGAAAAGGCACAGAAAGAAAAAAAATGTAACCACCCACACACACACACACACACACACACACACACTCTCTCTCTCTCTCTCTCTCTCTGTCTCTCTCTCAAGTGTACTTTACTGGCATGTCTAAATAAAACTGTGTATTTGTTCTGCAGTGGCTGCATTCAAAATCTGCATTCAATAACATTAGAGCAACATGAAGTGAAATGAAAGGTTGATGTAGAAGAATAAAAAGATGAGCAGGACTGGTTTCTTTGCTCAGCTCTTGGGCTTTACGGTGTTATGAGTGAGTCTTCAGATTCTTCCAGATATTGATTCTGCCTTCAGGGAATATTTGCTCTATTCTGTCCGAGTTATGACTTATGATGAGTTATGTGTGTGTGTTGATGTTCTTGTAGGAGGTTTTACACACTTCTGAATGAAGGCTCTCACTGAGATGTGCTTCCCGTTTGGTCAATTCTTGACTTCGGATTTTCTGGCATACCGGCATGGATTATTGCCTTTATCTAATATGTATGTAGATGTTTTCAACACTGATGATAATCAAATGATTCTTCCTCATTTGTGAAGGATCATGTGACACTGAAGACTGGAGTAATGATGATAAGTTCAGGAATAAATTACACTTTCCTGTATATTCACATAGAGAACAGATGATTTTCACTGGAGGAATGTGTGTTTGATTGAGTAAATGCAGCTTTGGTGAGCAGAAGACGCTCTTTGTATCTGATTTCTGTCCGTCAGAGTTTTCTGAATCTGATTGTCTCGTCTTTTGTCTGTTTCGTCCGTTCTCATTCGCTTCACGTCTGCTCTCTCATTTATCAGAGATTGAATTCTGCCCCGTCACTCCAGAACAATTTAGATACGCTGTTGAACTTAATTGAAATATCCTTTCTCTGTCTCCCCATGCTCTCTCTCTCTCTCTCTCTCTCTCTTTATCTTTTCACTCCGCTGCACTTTTTCTCTCAGAATTCTCTGAGAAATGAAAGAAAAACATGTAAAATCCAATTATTTATTTTTCTGAGTGTTTTTGTCTGTTCTGCTGTCAGGATCTGTTGTTTTCTCACTCGTTTCGTTAATTAGCGTTTGTTCTGTGTTCTCTAATGAGAGGTGAAGGTCCTGTCACACACACACACACAGACACACACACACGTCATGTCCTTCATCGCCATGGCAACTACACATTATATTCCCGCCTCGAAACGCTATTTTCACACCAGGGCAGATGCACAAACTTATGGAGCGTTTCAATAGTTCGTTTTCGTTCTTTTATGGACTGCATGAACCTGAAGTTAAACACACACACACACACATATGCATTGAATCTCTCTCACACACTCACTCACGCACACACACACACTAACTGACTCTTTCTCTCACACACGCACACACACACACACACACGCACACACACATACATCAGAGTGTTTGTAACATCAGACACAGTGACGGATGAAGACGGGTGTGTTTGTGTGTTTAATGGAAGTGTCACTCTGTCTTGTGTGTTTTTTAAAATGATGACACACACACACACTCACACAAGTGTATATGTACATTTTAAATGAAAGCAAATGTCAGTCTGTGACCCTTTGTGAGTTTGTGATGAAGAGAGTCAGATGGAGAAATGCTTCTATGTTTTTTAATCTCTGTGTTTCTTGCTTATTTTAATCCAAAATTGGTTTCAGTTGGCTTTAATTTAAATTGTAATATTAGTTTGTCTTTATACTGGTGTGTTTATCATCTCTTAGAGTGTTTATCTCAGTCTGTGTGTCCTTCAGACTAAAGGATATAGATTAAAGTTACTTATGAGGGTATTATTTGTGTTTCAAAGTGACTGTAGTTTTTCATGTGCGACTGTAGTATATCATGTCAGTAGTGTGACTGTAGTATATCATGTCAGTAGTGCGACTGTAGTATATCATGTCAGTAGTGTGACTGTAGTTTATTATGTCAGTAGTGTGACTGTAGTTTATCATGTCAGTAGTGCGACTGTAGTTTATAATGTCAGTAGTGCGACTGTAGTATATCATGTCAGTAGTGCGACTGTAGTATATCATGTCAGTAGTGTGACTGTAGTTTATCATGTCAGTAGTGTGACTGTAGTTTATCATGTCAGTAGTGCGACTGTAGTTTATCATGTCAGTAGTGCGACTGTAGTATATCATGTCAGTAGTGCGACTGTAGTATATCATGTCAGTAGTGCGACTGTAGTTGATCATGTCAGTAGTGTGACTGTAGTATATCATGTCAGTAGTGCGACTGTAGTTTATCATGTCAGTAGTGCGACTGTAGTATATCATGTCAGTAGTGTGACTGTAGTATATCATGTCAGTAGTGCGACTGTAGTATATCATGTCAGTAGTGTGACTGTAGTTTATCATGTCAGTAGTGTGACTGTAGTTTATCATGTCAGTAGTGCGACTGTAGTATATCATGTCAGTAGTGCGACTGTAGTATATCATGTCAGTAGTGCGAATGTAGTTAATCATGTCAGTAGTGCGACTGTCGTATATCATGTCAGTAGTGCGACTGTAGTTTATCATGTCAGTAGTGTGACTGTAGTTTATCATGTCAGTAGTGCGACTGTAGTTTATCATGTCAGTAGTGCGACTGTAGTTTATCATGTCAGTAGTGCGACTGTAGTTTATCATGTCAGTAGTGTGACTGTAGTATATCATGTCAGTAGTGCGACTGTAGTTTATCATGTCAGTAGTGCGACTGTAGTATATCATGTCAGTAGTGTGACTGTAGTTTATCATGTCAGCAGTGTGACTGTAGTTTATCATGTCAGTAGTGCGACTGTAGTTTATCATGTCTGTAGTGCGACTGTAGTTGATCATGTCTGTAGTGCGACTGTAGTATATCATGTCAGTAGTGCGAATGTAGTTAATCATGTCAGTAGTGCGACTGTCGTATATCATGTCAGTAGTGCGACTGTAGTATATCATGTCAGTAGTGCGACTGTAGTTTATCATGTCAGTAGTGCGACTGTAGTTTATCATGTCAGTAGTGCGACTGTAGTATATCATGTCAGTAGTGCGAATGTAGTTAATCATGTCAGTAGTGCGACTGTCGTATATCATGTCAGTAGTGCGACTGTAGTTGATCATGTCAGTAGTGCAACTGTAGTTTGTCATGTCAGTAGTGCGACTGTAGTATATCATGTCAGTAGTGCAACTGTAGTTTATCATGTCAGTAGTGCGACTGTAGTTTATCATGTCTGTAGTGCGACTGTAGTTGATCATGTCTGTAGTGCGACTGTAGTATATGATGTCAGTAGTGCGAATGTAGTTAATCATGTCAGTAGTGCGACTGTCGTATATCATGTCAGTAGTGCGACTGTAGTTGATCATGTCAGTAGTGCAACTGTAGCTTGTCATGTCAGTAGTGCGACTGTAGTATATCATGTCAGTAGTGCAACTGTAGTTTATCATGTCAGTAGTGCGACTGTAGTTTATCATGTCTGTAGTGCGACTGTAGTTGATCATGTCTGTAGTGCGACTGTAGTATATCATGTCAGTAGTGCGAATGTAGTTAATCATGTCAGTAGTGCGACTGTCGTATATCATGTCAGTAGTGCGACTGTAGTATATCATGTCAGTAGTGCGACTGTAGTTTATCATGTCAGTAGTGCGACTGTAGTTTATCATGTCAGTAGTGCGACTGTAGTATATCATGTCAGTAGTGCGACTGTAGTTTATCATGTCAGTAGTGCGACTGTAGTTTATCATGTCAGTAGTGCGACTGTAGTATATCATGTCAGTAGTGCGACTGTAGTTTATCATGTCAGTAGTGCGACTGTAGTTGATCATGTCAGTAGTCAGGCTGTACAAGAATGATGTCTCTGTTGTGGCTGTATTTGGTCTGGCTGTATTCTACAGTGCATGTGTCTCCAGTGTTTCTATGGCGACTGGGGAGGCAGTGCTGTTGGAATAACAACCAGAACCTCTGAACACCGACCGGCCGCAGCAAACAACTTACAAACACCAACATGAGTGAAGCTACACCGCTAGAACAGAATAAATGCGGATGTATAAAACGAGTGAGAAAATCACAGACTCTGAACATATATGTGTCAAGTTAGTGATTGTTTTCATCATATTATTATATATATTTATATTTTAAAAATCTAACAAACAAATCTTAAACAACTAAACTAAAGCTAAAGCTAAACTAAAATTTGAATATGTACCATGCATGTAAACTAGGCTTGTTTGCTCTGTGCTTGTGTGTGTGTATTATTCTCATCTGAGTGTGTGGGTTGTGTAGGCACAAGAATCTGTGATTAGCACGCTCTCTCTCTCTCTCTCTCTGTCTGTGTGTCTCATTCTTCTCTGTTCGTTAGGGTATAAAAATACATGCTGTTGTCAGGTGTTTCATGAGAAATGTTGCACATGATTGGAGCAGCTGTAAGTCACAGACTATAGACGTGAAGTGTGATTCTGATGAAAAAACTATGTTTTTCTGAGCAATTACACACAAGCACATTTCCATGTTCTTGTCATTTTACTTGGTCATTTTAGAGGATAAAGGGAAAATAGAGACTGTCCTGTGTGTGGTCACAGGTGTTGTGATTGTCTGTGGTTGTTTTGTCTTTCCCTTGACATTTCTGTAATGTAAATGAGTTAGAAAAGGTTAATGAACTCAGCTGCACTTAATAATGAACCTCTCTCACACACACACACACATTTACACTGCTGCATTACGCATCAAGTGCAAGACAAATGTTCAACATCTTTGCTGGTTTTCATCATCTCAGCGGTCGTAATCGTCCACTCACTGCTTTATTTGCACGTGTCTTGCAATTCCCTCTTCCACCCTTTCATCTTGTTGTCCGTTTCATCCTTTATTTCTCTCCTCGTCTGCCGGACTCCCCCTCACTCTCTCTCTCTCCGCAAACACTGTTAATCCTCCTCTTATGAAGGATTTTCTGCAGCAGGGAATCTGGCAACCCTACGCCCTTTAATTGTGAGTGCTGTTCTCAGATCAGCTTCGTTTTCTGACCTGCTTCAACTAAATGGCCACTTGAGTCTTGTGGAAATAATTTATTCTAGGTTTTTTTTCTTCTTCCGTTTAGTTACATTTCGCTGTTAAAGCCAGAACCATTACACTCGTGTAGTTGGAAGTGTTTGAGAAAACAGTGCCAACATGTTCTTGTGTTAACGAGTCAAGAGTTTCCTTCGGATGTCATTAAACTATGGGTCATTATTAAGGTTATTATAGTTAAATACAACTAAAAACATTAAATATATTACCTTAAGTACAATAATTTAAAAAAAGCAAGTTGCATACAAATGTTTTCTCAATTTTATATAGTTTAACTGGATTTACTAAAATAACTCAATTTCATTTTAATTAATACTACATTAAAATATTTGAATAACAATGACAAACAAAATTAGTACAACTTTTACTAAAATTTAATTAAAATGGAAATTATAAAAATACAAAATAACTCAAAATATGAATAAATGCTATAAGAGTATCTCAGTTATAGTAAAATAACACTGGTCATTATTAAGTAGCTGTAACATATTAATTAACTAACCTTAACTGTCGCTGCTAATCACTAAATAGTGTTTAATAATTTTTTATTCACATTAAATATTTTAAAAAAATTGATATTTGAAAAAAAAAATCTGATATTTATTAGTTTGCAATTTGCATATTCATTTTTAGTTTCAGTATTGTACTACTGATGGTTTTGTGTTATGTTGTAGGTTATTCCCTCTCCTGTGTTGTGCAATTAGCAATAAAAAAAAACTATTATATATATATATATATATAAAAAAAACATTCAAGATTGACATGGAAGAAACATACTACTTACTTAAAATATATTTATAAATTACATTTTTTTACATTTTGTTTGTACATTTTTACCTTTAATATTGTGAATTTCGTAAACCTTGTATATCGAATAATAATAATTGTCTATAAATAATTGGATTGTCTAATAAAAGCATTCATTTGAAATGAAATTATTATGTCTTTTTGCAGCCTGATGACAGACGCAGAGACAATGGGATGTTTACGGGACCCTCTGGCTTTTAGTATCGGATGAGTTTTATATTAAATTTAGTGTGAATCATGATTTAAAAACGTCTCTTTGACAAAGTGCTCGCCAAGAAAGAGAGTTAAAAATGAGACTTTGAATGAATGTGTTTCTCACGTCTCTCATGTTGTGCTTCAGAAGTGAAAACCTTTGACCAAACTCACAGCGTTTCTAATGATCCCACAGACGGACAGTAAATCCTGACGTCTCAGCTCACGTTCATCTATCATCCGAGAGTCACGGCATGTTTCACATGCTCGGATTAATCAGACCAATCAGACAAGCTCGAAGCGGTTCACAAACATCATCTCATCATAAAAACGTTCTGTTTTTAAAGTTAATTAGAAACGTTTGAACAGTAACTCATCGTGTTTTGTCGTTCAGGCAGAAATATTCACCGTTTGATGCATGAGAGTAATATATATGCTAATTTAATGAACATACATTTTATCATATATGTGGAAATTGGAATTCAGTTTCATAATTTATTAATCCCCATTATGCATAATGAGTGTTTCAAACAGGTGTAGTAAAATGTATGTTTCTTGTAGTGAGATATTGCATTATGAAGATATTAATTCTCACATTGCATATACATTTTGGTTTAAAGGTGAAACTATAAATAATATATATAGAGATATATATATATTCAAATACTCTCTATATTATTATAAGGCATTTGACCACATCATGCATTATATTGACGTGTTTCCAGTAAAGTGTTGGCCTTCTCTCTGATATTTTAAGCGTCAGGATTTATGAGGCATTGCTGTATATTTAAATGTTAAAGGTCTCATTGTGCCCCTGCTTTTATTCTTTTGGTTAATTTGAAATGGTAAAATAACACAACTTGACCTCGGTCCCAGAGGACTTGTGGGTAATAAAGCTGTGAGAACACACACTGAGATCAGTGTCGTCTTAAATTCCCATCATGCCCTGCTGCCGAGAGATTTATCCTGATTCTGGAGGAGAGAAAGTTATTTAGACCGTCAGACGCTGGATTAAACATCCAGTACACTTTAATAAACACTCTTCTTTTTTAGAAGAAATGGTTCTATTTAGAACCAGAAATGGTTCCATTCTCCGCTTCATATATGGAAACCATATATAAAACCTTTTTTTTTTTTTTGGTAAAAGGTTCTATTGGCCAAGTATGGAACCCCAGGGTTCTATATAGAACCCAGAGGAACCCTTTTTTAAAGAGTGTATAGAACCTTTTAGGGGTTCCAAATATGTAGCGCTGATAGAACCTTTTAAGGTTCTATATAGAACCTTTTCTTCTAAGAGTGCACACTCAATCAAAGACAGCACGGATGAATAGAGTAAAAAAAGTTATAGATATCACCATATTTACCCAGATTATTGAGACCATTATGTTTTACAAAAAAAAAAATTGTTTTATTTAAAAAAATGCAAATGAGGCATTATCTAACAAAATATGCGTTTCTACAATCTGAACATTGGATAAAGTCAAGAGATAAAGAGATAAAGTTTTTTTTTTTGATATCTCTTTTTATCAATTTTAGGAATAAAATTATAACAAAAATCTGATGAATGATGTTATGAACAAACCCCTCAGTAAAATCCTTCAGAATATAGATATGAATAAAACTGTAAGTTTTGGTGTATATATACGTGCTGCTGAAGGACAAATCTCATTTTTGAGAACATCTAATCTTCCAGAAGTTATTCAACATCTTATTGTTCGTTGGACGTCATCCCAGCACGTTTGTTAATGGGGTCTATGGTGGATCAGAGCCTTAGAGAAGTTATTTAAGTGAAGTCTTAATCAACTCTCAGCTTTTATGAACAGAAACAGAAATGTTTATGTCTCAACTTCTCAAAGTGACATGGTGTGCTGCTGTTGTAGACTCTGGGGAGAGTGTGTGTGTGTGTGTTTAGCTGTGGATCATGGAGTGCTTCTTGACTGATGGAGGAGTGGGATTAGGGGGCTCTATTCCTCTGTCTCGTATTCTCAGGGGATCCTCGAGGTTCATGTCTTGGTCCTGTTTTATTTTCCGTATATACGCTCCCTCTGGGATTAATCTGACAAAAATATAATGTGTCTTACCATTGATATCCCAACGCATTCTCATCATATAGTGACGCTATTAATATTTCGTCTAAATCCAACGCATTAGCGCTGGGGCGAAGTGGGACCAAAAAATCTACCGGGAAATTTCGTAGGCCCTCGTCGCCGGCACGATTAATATTATTAATAGCCGATAGCATTTACAGTTTTGTTGTACTAGTATGCTGGAGTAAAGTTCATAAATGCTCGTTCTTTCCCATAGTGATTTCTAAAACTATGTTGGGATGACTCTGTGCCTCTAGGGGGGCGCAAGAAAATGTTGTACATTTTAAGGTTAAATGCATCAGTCTCGTGCTCTCTGAGAGATCACAATTAAGAGCTTCAACCCACGAACTGCTCGTTGAACAAAGATAAAGCATTAATTTGTACCAGGACAATAAAGAGGGCTCAAACATCTTTTTAGTTATGAGAGTCTCAGTCTCATATGGTGTTTTAGGATGCCAAACAATTATTATAATAATGTAATAATGATGTATAATTATTCCTATGACGTACTGTAAAATCCATATATAGCCTATACATGTACTATGCAAATGAGTATTTCTAAAAGTATATTTTAACCTACATTACACTATAGTATAGGAAAATTAAAATACTTTTGTCCTAATTTCTTCACTTGCAAGAAATAAACCCTTGAGCTTTTATTTAGGAGAAAACACCAGACCATGATGATCGCGTGAGACGCAGAACAAACTGGATGCTATATGTCAGTTATTATAATGGCGCAACGCCATATCATGGTTTCAATTTTAGTTCGTTGGCAAAATATAACGCTAGAGACCTTAATGTTAGGTTTTACATTTTACATCTTTACATCTGTGTTGGGAAAAGGGAGAAGAGAGAGTTCGGCAAAAGGCGGATTCAGCGCATCTAAAGCTGCTTTCAAACACTTACGCCCTACGACCTACGCCACTGTTTCAAGACGGGCGTCTTTTTGCTGTAAAGACAGGCACTTAGTGCAAATATATGCTCCGTTATGTTTTCTTCCCTTAGCTTGGGCCCCAAATGCACATGGCGAACTTCCAATAAATACATTTTACCTGGTTTAGCGTCAGTATAACACGCTCAGAGCTTTGTTCGGTTATGGTAGGTTTAGGTCTGGGGTAGACCACTAGGAGGCGCCTTCTGGCCCGTATATGTCTGCGTCTCATATTGACGCTAAAGTGCGTTGGATGTAGACGAAAAGCCAAAAGCGTCAGTATTGAGATGAGAACGGGCTGGATATGCGCCCATGAGATGTAATGTAATTTTCTGCAGCTCAATCAGTCAATCTGAAGTGGTGATTGTTGGTTATCCAAACAGCTTTCTTTACATCGTGACCCCTTAAACACCCAAGCGAGGAACCTTGCTAAAATTTGACAAACAAGTCAATGCCGTGGTTCAGTTGCGGAGCATCACCAAATTCGGAGAGAATTGTGTCTTTTAAGCATAGACATATACACTAGACCTCACCTTGGGGTTCTAAGCATGCGTCAAAACCGCCGCCATCTTGGAACAGGGGTCTTGTCATAGGAAGTAGCTAGGTAACGCTGCTATCTCTGCCTTTACTTTGAGTTCATTGATGGTGGCGGACTTTTGTGCAGCGTACGATGTTCACGGATGAAATCTGAACTAGGAAGTATGTTTTTTTAAAAAAAAAAAAATTTTTTTTTTTTTTTTCTTTCTGGAATCAATGATAAATACATGTCTGACCGTTGGAACAAACCAAAAAAACAAGAAAAATCGCATTCATGATGATTTATGGTGATTTTATTTGTGTCTACTACATTGACGCTGATGCATTAAAGTGGAGGGGCTCCCCTGTTTCAAGATGGCGGCTCTATTGACGCATTCGTTCCAATGAACTGCCGTAGCCAAGGTGACGTCTAGTGTATATGTCTATGTCTTTTAAGGACATGGAAACTGTCATTCATGCTTTTATTGAATCCACATTGCATTATTGCAACTGGTTATAGTCTAGAATGCTGCTATCGAGGCTGCAGTTGACGATGGTTTGCTCTGCATCATTATTCCGCTCGACCGCTAAGATCATCCCAGAGTTTGCTCTTACATGTTCCCAAATCACAGCTGAAACCAAAGGATTTTCTGTGGCAGCTCTGATGATCAGTGTTGTATGCTGAGCCTTTGTTTTGTGTTAATGTTTGTTGAGTAATATTTAGACACGTGCAACACTTTGGCCAACTTGTGTTGTTTTTAAATGTGCTTAAATAGATGTTGATATAGATAGCAGCTTTTAATGAATCTACTGTCACAAACAGATGCAATAAAACGTGCAATGTTCTTTTTATGAGCCTGAAACAACCCTCTAATCTAAAAATTCACCAGTGCATGAACACACTGTAGTGTTGGCTGAAGTACATGAACACGACGGTTGCAGACACACAAGCTCCATTTCATTTCACGTGCCGCTGCATTTTGCTGCATTACAACAATGAGTGCAGATTCACAATGCAACACACACACACTCAGCACAGCTTATACAGCAGCATTATTAGTGTAAATAGGCTTCATCTTCGAGTGTGTGTGAGAGAGAAACAGAGAGACACGTGTGTATATACTGTAACATACAATTTCTAAGTTCTGTTGTTAC
The DNA here is from genome assembly GCF_016745375.1 of Pimephales promelas. The sequence goes on from NW_024121159.1 coordinate 11,300, forward strand.
ATGATTTCTGTATTATAATCTTATTTATTATTGTTCCCTATTTATTTTGTTAATATTATTATTATTCTTTTTTTGATTCAATTAAAAAAAGATTCTAATACAGAAATCATGAAACAACTGAACTTAGAAATTGAACATTATATACACGTGTCTCTCTGTTTCTCTCTCTCACACACACACACACACGAAAATGAAGACTATTTACACTAATGCTGCTGTATAAGCTTTGCTGAGTGTGTGTTGCATTGTGAATCTGCACTTATTTTTGTACATTTTTGTATATATATATATATATATATATATATAATAGTTTTATTATTATTATTGTATGTACATAAACTTCACCAAATGTTCATGTTTCTAAATAATTTTCTATTGTTTTAATGCTTTGGCAATACAAAATTCATATTTTCGTCATGCCAAGAAATCCTTCTGAATTAAATTAAATTCAATAGAGAGAGAGAGAGAGAGAGAGAGAGAGAGAGAGAGAGAGTGTGTGTGTGTGTGTGGTGTGTGAGAGAGACAGAGAGAGAGAGAGAGAGAGAGAGAGAGAGTGTGTGTGTGTGTGTGTGTGAGAGAGAGACAGAGAGAGAGAGTGTGTGTGTGTGTGTGTGTGTGTGTGTGTGTGTGTGTGTGTGTGTGTGTGTGTGTGTGTGTGTGTGTGTGTGTGTGTGAGAGAGAGAGAGAGAGAGAGGTAGAGAGTTGCACCTGCATCTGAAAATCACCTCTTCTTCTTGTAAACATTTTTCTTCTATAATTAAGATTTTGATGTTGAATGCAAACCCATTTTCGTTCTTTTGAACGATCTGAAGATAATTGCCGATAATTATTTGTAATTATCTACAAAAAACAGTCTGGGTAATTATAGTTACCTGAAAGTAATCTTAAACCATAAAAACATTGTTGTTGCTTTAAATAAAATAAATGACTTAAAATATATATAAATATTGTTTAATTTAATTTCTTGTTATTATGTTCTGCATCATCGTGATAAACAGGGTAAGCGTGTGTTTGTGTGTTTTTCAAAGCTCTCTGCTGTTCCCTCTTCAGAGAATTGAAAGTGGGATCAGCGCTGTGGGAATGATCTCTGCTTCCGTAAATGATGATCCAACAAGAGAGAGAAACTGCAGGGCGTCTCTGCTTCAGCTTGAGTGTGTGTGTGTGAGAGAGAGAGAGAGGGAGAGTTGCACCTATATCTGAAATCTCTTCACCTCTTCTTCCAAACATATTTTTTGTCCTATTAATTGAGATTTTGATGTTGAGTTTAAACTCATTTTCTTTTTTTCGGAATAGGCCTAATCTTAACATAATTGATGATCATTATTTGCTATTATCTATAACCCAGTTGTAGTAAGGCCAACACACACACATACACGCAAACACACAAAATACTAATTGGTTGAGTGTAGTTTTCCTTTCATCAGTTCAGAGATGGAGAGATTCATTTAAAGAGTGTGATCGCCTCTTCATCCACATCAAAATATGAAAACACGAGGGAAATCATTGTTGTGTCCATGGACCATGGCGATGGGAAAAATAGGCATAAAGCTTACACATTTACTAGGGGTGTAACGATGTTCGAACCGAAAAATCGTGATACTGAACTCACGATTCGAATCGCGATACTGTCATTGCGTACCGAACACGCCCCGCCCCCTGCTACCCCGGCCCCGCCCAGCCCGGCTCAATGGACCTCATGTCTTATGTACAGTACACAATGAGCTCAGTTTTGTAGCCTAACCACCATTAACACCAAATAACAAGCTCCGTGTTTTGTTCCTTTCGATAATAAGCAAGGTGTAATCTTTCAAATTCTGTCTATTTGATCACGAAATTCAAACAATAAATGGCGTTTTGGCGCTCTTTGATGTGACGTGACAGATCGCTGTAGGCTAACTAAGTTAGGCTCGTCATTTCAAGCGGCAGCGCGGCGCGCGAATAAACGCGATCATCTTTTCCTCAGTGACAGAAAAGACATCTGAAGGTATGTTGAAAGATACAGTATACTTACTGAAAGGCATCATAACTCGTGTAATCGCTCAATCCGTGTTTCAGCAGCGGAAAGACGTCAATAAAACAGCTTGTCACTAGCATTATTTACCTCAGCAGGCAAGTGATTCAGTGTCCACAACTTCCTATAAATGAACTCTTGCACTACATAAATGCTCTATTATATTTTACTTAACCTATTCATGATATCTTGATTATTTAATGTGTGTTTAAAATATCTTTCATGAAAATGACAGCTGTGTAAATATTTTATTTCAATAGCTACCAAATTAGAGTAAAAACACAAGTTAATGCAAAAACTTTCTTATGTTCAGCTTACATGTTTTCATACAATGAATGTGTTGTGTGTTGATTGTTATATCTAAAAAATAAATACCATCTGAATTTAGGTTAAAAGTCTAGGGCTAGGCTACAACCTTTAATGTTATAGTAATGTGCGGCTCCCTATATAGTTCACTGCATAGCAGATTTTTTTTTTTAATCCTTGTGAAATGTTTAATTGTAATTGAATTAATTTAAAGACAAAGACCATTTTTTTCATTAAACCACTGTTGGTAATGGCAAAAAAAAAGCCATTTTAGCTTTCTAAACCGAATCGAACCGAGACGTCAAAACCGTGGGAAAACCGAACCGTCAGTTTTGTGTATCGTTACACCCCTAACATTTACCCAGATTATTATATGCATGTTTAACCAAAGCTAATTTAGGTGTGTTTGTCCTATCCGCGATGTCCCTTCTCTTTCTTTTACGGGCCTGACGAAAACAGGGATCTCCTCGGCTGTGGACCGATGCTGAAGCGCGTCTGGTGAATGCGCCGACGCCGTTATAATAGTATTGCTCCACGGAACAAGCGCTCGGCGTTCATCACGCTCTTAAAGGGAATGTGATATGACGCTCTGATTGGTTTATTTCCCGTTACGCCCAAACCACACCTATGAATAATGAAGCCACTTCAGACCAACCCCTTTTAGATTGGCGTCGAGCGCAAGAGTCGTTTATCCCGCCGTTTATCCCGTCGACACTTGCGTTTCAGATCGTTAAAATAGGGCCCAGTTTGTCTCGCTCTCGTCGCTGGTTAATGGGTCTTCTCTTTATGGATTTCTCTTATGCGGATGCGCTAATGAGCCGTGCTGACGAGGTCAGTGTGCTGGAGGTCAAAGGTCAAACCCCTATCAGCTTCATAGAGAGATGCGCTGCAGAACCATCAAAGTGAGAGAGTGGGAAACGAGAACATTCATTTCCGTAATGCTGTGACATTTCCAGAGGCTTGGGGTTAAACTCATCATAGCTGTATTTCCAGACGATTCATTAACCTTTGACCTTTCAAATGCGGCGCAGATGGTATAAACGATTTATTTATCTGCGTGTCTGTGTTTTATTTTCCCAGGATGCATTGCTGCAGTTGGCCTCCATTGTTGATGTCAGCAGCCTTCAGACGACCATCAAAGATGTGCTCAGAGTCGTCCTGCCAAACGTGGTGCGGTAACACACACACACACACACACAATCCATTTTTAATAATTAATTTCTTTCACAAAAATAAAATATGAAAATTTTTACATTAAAAAGATGACTACATGCAACGTCTGAACAACTGTTGTGTAAAACGCTCTTCTCCGGTCCTCAAATACAGTAATCATCAGCCTTTATTACAGGAACAGTGCAAACTGTATTTAAACTGTAAAGTGTTTATTTGGTCGTTTTACGGTTTAATCCTGTACGCCTCATTCATACACTATTGATTTTATTTGTGCAGGTCTTCAAAAAGATCTTAAAATGTGATTTCTGAAATACGAGCAGAGCCCATGATCATCTGATCAGATTTAGATGTCCGGTGTGTGTGTGTAGATGTTCAGTGTGTGTGTACGGTGAGACAGGAGGGTCAAAACTCATTCCGATTCAGCTTCAGAGGTCTGGGCTGCGATCTTCATCATCATTCTGAGTGTGTTCTAAGGGAAATAGATTCTCCTGTAGGGTTTATTGATGTTGCATTTGCAGCAGTCTCACGAGGGCTTTTGCTGGGAGTGCTGAGAAAACACACACACACACACACACACACTGACGCAGTCATATCTGAGTGCTATTCCTTTTATTGATTCTTTTCCAACGGCGATACACACACACTCAAAGGACACTTCAAACAGATGACAGCATTTCTCTCACACACACTCATTTCATTCTGCGATTCGGTTTCGTACTTACAGTACGGAAGCCCATCTCGTCCACACACGAAAATACACAAAAGTGGAAATTATGAGACTAAATCATTATAAATTAAAAGTCATTATGGCATACAAAGTCGAAATTCGAAATTCGACTTTGAAAAAAAATATTATGAAATACTAAATTGATATATGACCTTAAAAAGTCACACTTATGAAGCTGAAAGTATGAGTTTTTATCTCATAATTATGAATTTTAATTTAATTTTGGCTTTAGTATCATCATTTCGAATTTGTATCTCATATAATTATGATTTAGTATGATCTCATCATGTTGTTACAGTATATCATTTCAACTTTTTATCTCATAGTTATGACTGTCATAATTTTGACTTTTTATCTCAGTTATGACGGTCCTAATTTCAAATTTGTATCTCACAATTATGATTTAATATGTCATAACTTCACATTTTTAATGATTTATTTTCATCCAAGTTGATTGTGCTTAAACATTTAAGGCAGTAAGTTTTTTCTTCTTTTAACAGTGTTAGACTTTCCTGTGTGATGATGGGATGGCTTAGCCAGCATGTTAAAGTCAAACTGGGAATGAAGTCCTGAAGAGCCGGATATAGAGCATCACTTCATGCAGCCAGAGGGGTTTAAAGCCCAATCATGTCCAAAACTTCCCCTGACTCTGTGTGTGTGTGTGCAGGAGTGTGTGTTCGTGTACCTGTTGGAGGAGGAGTCTCGGCTGCGCTGTGAAGATCCGCCCCATGAGGTGCCGATGGAGGGGAAGCTCAGGTAAGGGGCGGGACTTCTGCTGCTCACCTGTGGCGGTGACTTTTTGTAACTTTTTTATTTTTAATGTACAATTATAGCACTATATTTTACGTTGGCATTGAATTACAGAAAACTAGTTATAGTTATATAATTTTTGTTATTATTTTTTTTTTCTAATTTTGTTGTCATTTTGTTTTTAAAATATTTCTGATTAGTTTCTTAAGTTAAAATTTTGATAATAATTTAAAATAATTTAAGTTAATGTTTTTATTTCAATTAATAAAAACTAAATCATAATTATGAGATGCAAAAATTGAAAGTTATGACGTTAAAACTCAATATTATTTTTGAACAAAAGTCAAAATTATGATATAAAAAGTCAGAATTGTGAAAAACTAAATTGATATTTAAGATTAAAAAGTCAGACAGTTGATAGTATGACATACTAAATTTAAATTATGGCTTAAAAAGTAACAATTGTGACTTAAAATGTAGAAATTATGACATGTTAATTTACAATTATAGATGATAATTTAAATTATGACACGTCAATTCTGACTTTTTATCTCATAATTATGACTTGTACAGTATATAATATATAATTATGTTATAATTTAAACTTTTTAAACATTTTTATGAACACAAAAGACAAGATAAAATATGTAAGTACAAAATACACAGCAAGTTTGTAGGTGCATTTGAGGATGATTTGTGTGTGTGTGTGTGTGTGTGTGTTATATGGTTGTTCTGAAGACAGATGAAGAGATGTTCAGATGTTGTGGTTGTATCTCTCTCACCCCTGATGAACACACTGATTCCTCTTGTGTGAGAAATGTCAGAATGGTCTGAATGATCACACACGCCAATCACATCTGACCTCTGACCTCTGCTCCCGTGCCTCATAATATTGTAAAAGTCAAAGCAGTTTCTTGTGTTTGTGTGCTCAAATTCTTATGGAAGCTTGTTTCCGCCACGGAACATAAAAATAAACTTTTTTCTTACAATTGTAAGTTCATATTTATATTAGCATACTTCCATTTTTCTCATAATTCTGGAAATAGAGTCACTTCTGCACTTCACCGTGGATATTTTCATTTCTGCTAATGGTTCTGATGTCAAGTTGTCAATCAAATCGAAAGCACCCCACCCCTGAAGTTAGGTCCGCCCACTTCTCCCCCTCTCTAATTAATTGCCCGCTTGCAGTGATTGACAGTTATATTCCTGGTTGCCCGGGGAAACCAGTTCCGAGTGTCAGACGGTTTAAAAGTGCTGAGCATTACATCATATATATATATATATAGAGAGAGAGAGAGCTGCAAATTATTAAACCGAAACGGCCACGCAATGACATTTCATGACAGTTCTGCTTATAAAAACATCACATTTCTATTGAGAATGTAAAAATTAAGCTATTTTTGCTGTTGCCTTCGGATCTGGTCGTAGAAATGACACGCAGGAGCTTTAATAAAGCGAGACCGACAAACACACACACACATTTACTTAGCTACCTGAATGGTGAGACACCAACTCACAAACAAACACACACACACACACACACTCCTAGGGAGCGTTGACCTTCTCAGAGATCCGTGTGATCAGTCAGTCTTCAACACTTGAGCTTGCAGTCGCTCACTCACACACACTCAAACACACACTCAAACACACACACACTCATGGCGAGCGTCAACCTTCTCAGCAATTCCCATCCAAACTGCGGGATTATCCGTGTGATCCGTCAGTCTTCAACACTTGAGCTTGCAGTCGCTAACTCACACACACATGCATGCACACACAAACACACACACACACACATACACACACACACACACACACACACACATAAACACACACACACACATACTACTTGATCCTGCAGTGGCTCACTGACTCTATCTGTGGCTCTCATGTGTAAATATGTGATGTAAATATGAGGAAGATGATCTTCACACTAGTTGGACACGGATATGGTGTAATCTTCATTTTACGTGTGTGTTTAATCTAGGGCTGTACGAGAAACCGCATTATTATACCATTTTCTAAGGATGCACGATATACTAAAACCATTTAAAAATCATAATATATTTTCTTTTCTAATATAGCGTCTCCGAGTGGCTCAATTCAGGCTCTGCAGATGTGTGCTTTACAGTGTTACAGATTTGTAACGTTAGGGTTAGGAATCGTTTTTTGATCGAAAGTTCAAAATAAAACATATCTTATTTTTAACATGCCCACATGTTCTAGGGCCCTATAAAATCCGTTTAATTTTTTCCAAATTCCGTTTTATTTTTTCCCAAATTCCGTTTTTTCCGTTTTAATTTTTGCAAATTCCGTTTTTTCCGTTTAAATTTTTAGGAATTCAGGTTTTTTTTTTTTACCCTTTACTGTTATTTTAGTTGTAAAAAGAGCTTTTAATGTTGCGTTTAATGTTAATGATTAAAATGTACACAAATAAAATAGGCATTTACTCTTAAAATGACAAATACTGCATGATGCAAGATAACACTGCACTCTAAGTACTTCAAGTAACAACAAAATATGGTTATGAGCTTTAAACTGTCCTGTAAAATAAATTATATTATTATTATATTATTATTAAGTTAAAATAAGTCACATTCTAGCTGCGTCGTATTGTGCGTACTATCCATCCTTGTTCTGTATATGTATTTTAAGTCATTTTAAAGGCTATTGTTCGCTTAGGTCTATTTTTTTAATCCCCAAAAAATATCCTATTACTCGATTAATCGCCAAAATAATCAAACAATTCCTTGATTACAGAAATATCGTTAGTGGCTGCCTTGATTTATTCATTTGAAAATTCAAATTCTACAACAATTTTTTTCTAGTTTGCATTTTTCAACAAAAAAAAAAAGAGTCTTTTTTTAGGGCTGGGAAACGATTAATCGCGATTAATCGCATCCAAAATAAAAGTTTGTGTTTACATAATATATATGTGTGCAGTGTGTATAATTATTTTGTATATATAAATACACACACATGCATGTAAACATTTAAGAAATATTTGCATGTATATACTTTATATATATTTATTCACAATTTATATTATACATAAATATAAATATTTGATATATTAATAACACATTTTTCATGCATGCGTGTGTATTTATATATACAAAATAATTATACACACTACACACATGTAAACACAAACTTTTTTTTTTGGATGCGATTAATCGCGATTAATCGTTTCCCAGCCCTAGTCTTTTTACTTCAAAATTTCATCTTCACTTCAGTTTCTTTGTAAATATTTGAGTAAAAATTGTTTCAGAGCCAATCTTACGCCAATTTATTTACAGTATATTTTTACTTTCAACATATCATCTATCAAGATGCTAATTTCAACATAGAAATATTCAACCGTGCACAGATTTGGCTCCTGAAGAAGGAGGTTGTGTAAATCACCGAGACTCGCAGCAGTGAGTCATTCAGAAACTCGATCTATAGATTATAAACAGCGACGGTAGTCCGTTACTATGGTAACGCTGTGAAAATATCACCGATAATCTGTCTGTCACGCTTCAGCATATCTGTGTGTGGAGGAGAGTGACGAACACGTGTGGAATTGCATTATTCAGTGTGTGTTTGTGTGTTAATTCCCTGCAGAAAGTATTTAAAAGATAAGAGTGTAGAAATGAAGCTCTACGTGTATTCAGGGATTTATTTTATTAATTATAATATCTGCTCATTATTCAGACCTCACACACAGGCTTAGTGTACTTGGCATTGAAATGGGTGTGATGATAATGCGATTGAAACGAGGCGACACCTTTGATTGTAGTTATTGTAGTGTGTGTGTGTGTGTGTGTGTGTGTGCAGTAACATTCAGAGAAGAAAAACACATTTAACCCCCACTGATCAGAGCGACAGGTCAGTGTGTGTGTGAGAGAGAGAGAGATTATACAGAAAGAAAAGAGAAGCACCGAATAATAGAGACGTGAGCATTTGAATGCCATTAGATGTGTGTTGTGTGCAGGTGTTCAGAGTAAAGCCATTTATCAGAAACACCGCTTTCATTAGCCATTAACATGAGAAAACACACATTTACATGAAACCAGAGAGAGAAACATGAAAGAGAGGACGGACAGAAAGGTGAATCTAATGTCAGGTGTGAGGGTTGCCAGATATTAAAGCAGTAATTCACTCATAACTCAGTCAAGCTATTTATTATATAGTCTCTAAAGATAGATATCGGATTTTCCCGCATAACTTTCAGCAATAAACAGATGATGACTCGCATTACACTTCGGTATAATAAAAACAGTGAAATATTGTTATAATGTAAAAAAGTGTAATTTATTGCTGTGATCAAAGCTGAATTTATCATCATTACTCCAGTCTTCAGTGTCACATGATCCTTCACAAATCACTTGTACACATGTATTATTTAAACAAAAAATGTGTTTTTGTCTTATGGTTGTGAATTTCAATACGATTTTCCAATCATTTTAAATTTAAGGCAGAGGTCTGTTGCCATTTTCCAAATAGAAAGTTGGACATGTGAAGTGGAATAGAGAATAGCTATCACCTGTCACTGATGGCGAAGCCGAGGGAGAGATCTAGCATTAGCGTTTCAATACAGAAGTGAACATGTCTAGAGAAAACAGAGATACAGATACATATTTAAACATATAGAGGTTGGCGGACAGGGTCGTAAACATTCAATCATAATCTATTATTACCTGTCATTTTAATTCTCATATTGTAATGATAATAAGACTTTTGATAGCCTTGGGTTTTGTTTAGTTTGATTCCTCCCCATTGTGTGTGTTTTGTATATTAGCTCTGTAATGGTGTGAATTAAAAGGGTTTTAGAAGTCTCTCTCTCCTGAAGAATGTTCCGGAAGTCTGGAAAACTGCAGAGCAGGAGGACAGACGTGATGACAGATTGTTAAACACACACTGCTCTGTCCAGTATGAAACTCTATTCGATACTGAAGGAGAAACAATCAGTCTTTGGCCTAAAGGGATAGTTCACCCAAAAATGAAAATTACCCCATGATTTACTCGCCCTCAAGCCATCCTAGACAGATGACCATCCCATCCTTCTTTCAGACAAACACAATCACAGTTATATTAAAAAATGTCCTGGCTCTTCCCAGCTTTATAATGGCATTGAATGGGCGTTTCTATTTTGAAGTCCTTAAAAGTGCATCTGTCCATCATAAAAGTGCATCTGTCCATCATAAAAGTGCATCTGTCCATCATAAAAGTGCATCTGTCCATCATAAAAGTGCATCTATCCATCATAAAAGTGCATCTGTCCATCATAAAAGTGCATCTGTCCATCATAAAAGTGCATTTGTCATCATAAAAGTGCATCTATCTATCATAAAAGTGCATCTGTCCATCATAAAAGTGCATCTGTCCATCATAAAAGTGCATCTGTCCATCATAAAAGTGCATCTGTCCATCATAAAAGTGCATCTATCCATCATAAAAGTGCATCTATCCATCATAAAAGTGCATCTATTCATCATAAAAGTGCATCTGTCCATCATAAAAGCGCATCTATCCATCATAAAAGTGCATCTGTCCATCATAAAAGTGCATCTATCTATCATAAAAGTGCATCTGTCCATCATAAAAGTGCATCTGTCCATCATAAAAGTGCATCTATCTATCATAAAAGTGCATCTATCTATCATAAAAGTGCATCTGTCCATCATAAAAGTGCATCTATCTATCATAAAAGTGCATCTGTCAATCATAAAAGTGCATCTGTCCATCATAAAAGTGCATCTATCATCATAAAAGTGCATCTGTCCATCATAAAAGTGCATCTATCTATCATAAAAGTGCATCTGTCCATCATAAAAGTGCATCTGTCCATCATAAAAGTGCATCTATCATCATAAAAGTGCATCTGTCCATCATAAAAGTGCATCTATCTATCATAAAAGTGCATCTGTCCATCATAAAAGTGCATCTGTCCATCATAAAAGTGCATCTATCATCATAAAAGTGCATCTGTCCATCATAAAAGTGCATCTGTACATCATAAAAGTGCATCTGTCCATCATAAAAGTGGATCTATCCATCATTTTTAATTTCAAATAAAATATTTTAAAGTTTATTAGTTTATTAATTTTCATTTATAGTTTTAAGTATTGCTTTATTGCAAACATTATTTGCTTAATGTTTTTATCTTATATTTAGGGCCCAAGCCCTGAAAGGGCGAAGGCCCTATTGTTTTCCTTAGGATTATTCTTTTCTATTATTATTATTAGGGGCCAAGCACCGAAGGTGCGGAGGCACCTATTGTATCTGTGCCGGTTCTTATTATTATTATTAGGGGCCAAGCACCGAAGGTGCGGAGGCACCTATTGTATCTGTTCCGGTTCCTATTATTATTATTATTCTTCTTCCGACTGGGCGTCTATGGCAGCCCATAGACCGGTTTGCGGGAAAGTTGTTTTGGTTTGACATTCTGATAGAGGACAGTCCCAACTTTAAATACACCAATTTTGGTGTCTCTAACTCATTCCCTCTAGCGCCACCAACTGTCCAAAGTTTCACTATTATTATGCTAATAACTTTTGAACCGTAAGGCCTATCAACAAAATTCCTTTTGCTTCTTATTCCTGAGCTCATGCCGATTCGATCGGACCCTATGACGTCATTTTCCGTCATAAAAAAACGGCCGCCATTTTGAATTTTCTAAAAAACGTACTTTTGCGAACTCGTCCTAGACGGTTTGTCCGATTTTCACCAAAATCGCACCGGATCATCTCCAGGCAGTGCTGACAAAAAGTTATGGAATTCAAGATGATTTGCTTAACGGTTTTTGATAAACGCACAAACAAATTTTACGTAACGCTTGCAAAAACAGACGTGAGGCAGTATCTCCGCAACGCTTAATCCTATTCAGACCAAACTTGGTACATGTTATCACAAGCATGACCTGAGGCTACATGCAGCGTTTCGGCGCAGCGCCACCTAGTGGTCTGGAGATATGAAAAATGGCTATTTTTGCTCGTAACTTCTGAACGGTTTGTCCAAAAATCATAAACTTCATCTCGTTAGATTCAGGGAATCATGCCGAGTCGACTGATATCCAATTTTCCCAGATCGGCCATTTTGGCTGTCGGCCATTTTGAATTATGTGCTAAAATGCTGTATTTTTTGAACGCATGAACGAATTGTTACGAAACTCGGTATGGGTCATCAGTACGATGCCCTGAAGAAGCCTGAGAAGTTTCGAAACAGCGCCACCTAGTGGTGAATTTTTTTTTTCAAATGCTTATAACTTTGGGTGTGGTACACTTATTTTCACGGGAGTCATCTTTTTGAGTTCCTGAATCGTTGCCGAGTCCATTGATACTAAACATGCTGGGTTTCGTGTTACGGTTGGTGTAGCGTAGCGATTTAGCGCGAAAAAAACACTTGGCGATATCTTCAAAACCGCTGTTCCGATCGAGACGAAACCACCGCCAGAAACACGGAATCATAGCTTGTTAACTATACGCTAATGCCCAAATGCGAAAATATTGATAGTAAGGGGTAGTAAAATTCAAACAAAGTCATGTGTCAGTCATTTTTTACGTGTTTTTTCATATAAATGTTTATAACTCGGAAGTAAATTGAGATATTTGCACCAAAATTGACACACATATGTATGGGGTCACCCTGAGGACACATACAAAAAATTGTGGGACTGAGCCTCTTGGTGGCGCTATAATAGAAAAAAACGTGAAATTCCCATTGACTTCAATACAGTTTTGTGAAATACAATGCTATACTAAATAAATGCTTTGGTCTAACATTACGAAACTCAGTGTGTGCCATAAGCAGCATGCCTTGAAGGTACTCAAAAGATTTTGAGACAGCGCCACCTGTTGGTCAAAAGTTATAATTCATTTCTGAGAACGCTAATAACTTTTGAATAAATTTGCCTATTGCAATGAAACTGATCTTAATAGATTCCTTGGGTTATGCCGAAAACATAGATATCAGGTTTTGCATAATCAGCAAAACTTCCTGTCCGCCATCTTTATTTCTTTGAAAAACCTTCTTTTTCGAACTCCTCCTAGACCGTTTGTCCGATTTTCACGAAAATTGAATGGTATCATCTCCAGACCGTGCCGACTAAAAGTTATGAATTGCACGATGATTGACGAAACCGTTTTCGTGTAACACAACATCAAAGTTTAGGCATGCTGCCAAAATTACTATTTAGGCTTTATCTCTGCAATGCCTTCACATTTTGACACCAAACTTTGCATGTGTCATTGTCACCTCACTCTGACCACATCACATCTATTTCGTAACTGCGCCACCTATTGTTCGAAAGTGATAACCCATTAAATCATCTTATAAGTTAATGTTTATGTGATTTTCTTAGCCATTTGCCCAAAGTTCGCTCAAAATGCCCTTAATTGCTCCTTGCTGCAGTTGGTCTGCCACTCCTTGCCATTTTGGCATATGTTGCCGCTTATTGCGCTTGGCCCCGGTAATGGCTGCTTGCAGCTATATTTAGGGGCCAAGCACCGAAGGTGCGGAGGCACCTATTGTATCTGTGCCGGTTCTTATTATTATTATTATTATTATTATTCTTCTTCCGACTGGGCGTCTATGGCAGCCCATAGACCGGTTTGCGGGAAAGTTGTTTTGGTTTGACATTCTGATAGAGGACAGTCCCAACTTTAAATACACCAATTTTGGTGTCTCTAACTCATTCCCTCTAGCGCCACCAACTGTCCAAAGTTTCACTTTTATTATGCTAATAACTTTTGAACCGTAAGGCCTATCAACAAAATTCTTTTTTCCTCTTGTTCCTGAGCTCATGCCGATTCGATCGCACCCTATGACGTCATTTTCCGTCATAAAAAACGGCCGCCATTTTGAATTTTCCAAAAAACCTACTTTTGCGAACTCGTCCTAGACGGTTTGTTCGATTTTCACCAAAATCGCACCGGATCATCTCCAGGCAGTGCTGAAAAAAAGTTATGGAATTCAAGATGATTCGAATAACCGTTTTCGATAAACGCGTAAACAAAATTTACGTAGCGCTTGCAAAAACAGACGTGAGGTTGTATCTCCGCAACGCTTACTCGTTTTCACACCAAACTTGGTACGTGTTATCACAAGCATGACCTGAGGCTACGTGCTGCGTTTCGGCGCAGCGCCACCTAGTGGTCCGGAGATATGAAAAATGGCTATTTTTGCTCGTAACTTCTGAACGGTTTCTCCAAAAATCAAAAACTTGGTCTCGTTAGATTCAGGGCGTCATGCCGAGTCGACCGATATCCAATTTTTCCAGATCGGCCATTTTGGCTGTCGGCCATTTTGAATTATGTGCTAAAATGCTGTATTTTTTGAACGCATGAACGAATTGTTACGAAACTCGTTATGGGTCATCAGTACGATGCCCTGAAGGAGCCTGAGAAGTTTCGAAACAGCGCCACCTAGTGGTGAATTGTTTTATTCAAACGCTTATAACTTTGGGTGTGGTACACTTATTTTCACGGGAGTCATGTTTTTGAGGTCCTGAATCGTTGCCGAGTCCAACGATACCAAATATGTCGGGTTTCGTCTCACGGATGGCGTAGCGTAGCGATTTAGCGCGAAAAAAACACTTGGCGATATCTTCAAAACCGCTGTTCCGATCGAGACGAAACCACCGCCAGAAACACGGAATCATAGCTTGTTAACTATATGCTAATGCCCAAATGCGTAAATATTGATAGTAAGGGGTAGTAAAATTCAAACAAAGTCATGTGTCAGTCATTTTTTACGTGTTTTTTTCATATAAATGTTTATAACTCGGAAGTAAATTGAGATATTTGCACCAAAATTGACACACATATGTATGGGGTCACTCTGAGGACACATAAAAAAAATTGTGGGACTGAGCCTCTTGGTGGCGCTATAATAGAACAAAACGTGAAATTCCCATTGACTTCAATACAGTTTTGTGAAATACAATGCTATACTAAACAAATGCTTTGGTCTAACATTACGAAACTCAGTGTGTGCCATAAGCAGCATGCCCTGAAGGTACTCAAAAGATTTTGAGACAGCGCCACCTGTTGGTCAAAAGTTATAATTAATTTCTGAGAACGCTAATAACTTTTGAATAAATTTGCCTATTGCAATGAAACTGATCTTAATAGATTCCTTGGGTTATGCCAAAAACATAGATATCAGGTTTTGCATAATCAGCCAAACTTCCTGTCCGCCATCTTTATTTCTTTGAAAAGCCTTCTTTTTCGAACTCCTCCTAGACCGTTTGTCCGATTTTCACGAAAATTTAATCGCATCATCTCCAGACCGTGCCGACTAAAAGTTATGAATTGCACGATGATAGACAAAACCGTTTTCGTATAACACAACATCAAAGTTTAGGCATGCTGCCAAAATTACTATTTAGGCTTTATCTCTGCAATGCCTTCACATTTTGACACCAAACTTTGCATGTGTCATTGTCACCTCCCTCTGACCACATCACATCTATTTCGTAACTGCGCCACCTATTGTTCGAAAGTGATAACCCATTAAATCATCTTATAAGTTAATGTTTATGTGATTTTTTTTAGCCATTTGCCCAAAGTTCTCTCAAAATGCCCTTAATTGCTCCTTGCTGCAGTTGGTCTGCCACTCCTTGCCATTTTGGCATATGTTGCCGCTTCTTGCGCTTGGCCCCGGTAATGGCTGCTTGCAGCTATATTTATTATTATTATTCTTCTTCCGACTGGGCGTCTATGGCAGCCCATAGACCGGTTTGCGGGAAAGTTGTTTTGGTTTGACATTCTGATAGAGGACAGTCCCAACTTTAAATACACCAATTTTGGTGTCTCTAACTCATTCCCTCTAGCGCCACCAACTGTCCAAAGTTTCACTTTTATTATGCTAATAACTTTTGAACCGTAAGGCCTATCAACAAAATTCTTTTTTTCTTCTTGTTCCTGAGCTCATGCCGATTCGATCGCACCCTATGACGTCATTTTCCGTCATAAAA
>NW_024121159.1:27726-45226 GCF_016745375.1 Pimephales promelas
GTGTGGTACACTTATTTTCACGGAGTCATGTTTTTTGAGGTCCTGAATCGTTGCCGAGTCCAACGATACCAAATATGTCGGGTTTCGTCTCAAAGGATGGCGTAGCGTAGCGATTTAGCGCGAAAAAAACACTTGCGATATCTTCAAAACCGCTGTTCCGATCGAGACGAAACCACCGCCAGAAACACGGAATCATAGCTTGTTAACTATAAGCTAATGCCCAAATGCGTAAATATTGATAGTAAGGGGTAGTAAAATTCAAACAAAGTCATGTGTCAGTCATTTTTTACGTGTTTTTTCATATAAATGTTTATAACTCGGAAGTAAATTGAGATATTTGCACCAAAATTGACACACATATGTATGGGGTCACTCTGAGGACACATAAAAAAAATTGTGGGACTGAGCCTCTTGGTGGCGCTATAATAGAACAAAACGTGAAATTCCCATTGACTTCAATACAGTTTTGTGAAATACAATGCTATACTAAAAAATGCTTTGGTCTAACATTACGAAACTCAGTGTGTGCCATAAGCAGCATGCCCTGAAGGTACTCAAAAGATTTTGAGACAGCGCCACCTGTTGGTCAAAAGTTATAATTAATTTCTGAGAACGCTAATAACTTTTGAATAAATTTGCCTATTGCAATGAAACTGATCTTAATAGATTCCTTGGGTTATGCCGAAAACATAGATATCAGGTTTTGCATAATCAGCCAAACTTCCTGTCCGCCATCTTTATTTCTTTGAAAAGCTTCTTTTTCGAACTCCTCCTAGACCGTTTGTCCGATTTTCACGAAAATTTAATCGTATCATCTCCAGACCGTGCGACTAAAAGTTATGAATTGCACGATGATAGACAAAACCGTTTCGTATACCACAGCATCAAAGTTTAGGCATGCTGCCAAAATTACTATTTAGGCTTTATCTCTGCAATGCTTCACATTTTGACACCAAACTTTGCATGTGTCATTGTCACCTCACTCTGACCACATCACATCTATTTCGTAACTGCGCCACCTATTGTTCGAAAGTGATAACCCATTAAATCATCTTATAAGTTAATGTTTATGTGATTTTTTAGCCATTTGCCCAAAGTTCTCTCAAAATGCCCTTAATTGCTCCTTGCTGCAGTTGGTCTGCCACTCCTTGCCATTTTGGCATATGTTGCCGCTTCTTGCGCTTGGCCCCGGTAATGGCTGCTTGCAGCTATTTTATTATTATTATTCTTCTTCCGACTGGGCGTCTATGGCAGCCCATAGACCGGTTTGCGGGAAAGTTGTTTTGGTTTGACATTCTGATAGAGGACAGTCCCAACTTTAAATACACCAATTTGGTGTCTCTAACTCATTCCCTCTAGCGCCACCAACTGTCCAAAGTTTCACTTTTATTATGCTAATAACTTTTGAACCGTAAGGCCTATCAACAAAATTCTTTTTTCTCTTGTTCCTGAGCTCATGCCGATTCGATCGCACCCTATGACGTCATTTTCCGTCATAAAAAACGGCCGCCATTTTGAATTTTCCAAAAAACCTACTTTTGCGAACTCGTCCTAGACGGTTTGTCCGATTTTCACCAAAATCGCACCGATCATCTCCAGGCAGTGCTGACAAAAAGTTATGGAATTCAAGATGATTCGAATAACCGTTTTCGTTAACGCGTAAACAAAATTTACGTAGCGCTTGCGAAAACAGACGTATGGTTGTATCTCCGCAACGCTTACTCGTTTTCAGACCAAACTTGGTACGTGTCATCACAAGCATGACCTGAGGCTACGTGCTGCGTTTCGGCGCAGTGCCACCTAGTGGTCCGGAGATATGAAAAATGGCTATTTTTTTGCTCGTAACTTCTGAACGGTTTGTCCAAAAATCATAAACTTCATCTCGTTAGATTCAGGGCATCATGCCGAGTCGACCGATATCCAATTTTCCAGATCGGCCATTTTGGCTGTCGGCCATTTTGAATTATGTGCTAAAATGCTGTATTTTTTGAACGCATGAACGAATTGTTACGAAACTCGGGTATGGGTCATCAGTACGATGCCCTGAAGGAGCCTGAGAAGTTTCGAAACAGCGCCACCTAGTGGTGAATTGTTTTATTCAAACGCTTATAACTTTGGGTGTGGTACACTTATTTTCACGGGAGTCATATTTTTTGAGGTCCTGAATCGTTGCCGAGTCCAACGATACCAATATGTCGGGTTTCGTCTCACGGATGGCGTAGCGTAGCGATTTAGCGCGAAAAAAACACTTGGCGATATCTTCAAAACCGCTGTTCCGATCGAGACGAAACCACCGCCAGAAACACGGAATCATAGCTTGTTAACTATACGCTAATGCCCAAATGCGAAAATATTGATAGTAAGGGGTAGTAAAATTCAAACAAAGTCATGTGTCAGTCATTTTTTACGTGTTTTTTCATATAAATGTTTATAACATGGAAGCGAATTGAGATATTTTCACCAAAATTGACACACATATGTATGGGGTCACTCTGAGGACACATAAAAAAAATTGTGGGACTGAGCCTCTTGGTGGCGCTTAATAAACAAAACGTGAAATTCCCATTGACTTCAATAGAGTTTTGTGAAATAAAATGCTATGCTAAACAAATGCATTGGTGTAATATTACAAAACTCAGTGTGTGCCATAAGCAGCATGCCCTGAAGGTACTCAAAGATTTTGAGACAGCACCACCTGTTGGTCAAAAAGTCATAATTAATTTCTGAAAACGCTAATAACGTTTGAAAAAAAATGTGCCTATTGCAATGAAACTGATCTTAATTGATTCCTTGGGTTATGCTGAAAACATAGATAATTGGTTTTGCATAATCAGCCAAACTTCCTGTCCGCCATCTTTATTTCTTTGAAAAACCTTCTTTTTCGAACTCCTCCTAGACCGTTTGTCCGATTTTCACGAAAATTGAATCGTATCATCTCCAGACGGTGCCGAATAAAAGATTATGGATTGCGTGAGATAGAACAAAACCGTTTTCGTATACCACAGCATCAAATTTGAGGCATGCTGCCAAAATGACTATTTAGGCTTTATCTCTGCAATGCCTTCACATTTTGACACCAAACTTTGTATGTGTCATTGTCACCTCACTCTGACCACATCACATCTATTTCGTAACTGCGCCACCTATTGTTCGAAAGTGATAATCCATTAAATCATCTTATAAGTTAATGTTTATGTGATTTTCTTAGCCATTTGCCCAAAGTTCGCTCAAAATGCCCTTAATTGCTCCTTGCTGCAGTTGGTCTGCCACTCCTTGCCATTTTGGCATATGTTGCCGCTTATTGCGCTTGGCCCCGGTAATGGCTGCTTGCAGCTATATTTATTAGGGCCCAAGCCCTGAAAGGGCGAAGGCCCTATTGTTTTCCTTAGGATTATTCTTTTCTATTATTATTATTATTATTATTATTATTATTATTATTTTTCTTACGACTATTCGGGCACTTTTGGGGCCCTTAACATGCTCGAAAACTCTTGAAACTTTGCACACGGGTCAGAACCCGCGGCCATCAGAGCCGGGCTGAAGATGGTACCCGGGCGTGGCAGGGGGGCTCGTCAGCGCCCCCTGGAATGGGGTCCGAACACTTGGTCCATAACTCAAACACGCTTGCATGTAATAATATGAAACTCGGTACGCATGTTGATCTCATCGTTTCATCTATACCTCGCGCTTTTACTTTTTACCCCAGCCCAACAGGAAGTCGGCTATTGAGGTTTGTTTGTAAAACGCTCGCAATGTTATTTGAAATACTCCTCCTAGAGCTTTGATCCAAATTCGACGATACTCGGTCAGCGTAAAGTGAAGACATTGAGGATGAAAGCTTGTGTGGGGATTTTTGATATCTCGAACGGTTTGGCCGTGGCGAGGAAACGAAATCATGGCGAGAAACGTGAAACAGGAAGTTTGTTATAACTTCAGCATACATTAACTGATCTTGATGAAACTTCAGCAGTATGTTCGCTGTAAGAGGACGATCACATGGATGTGACTATTGTGAGTCAAAGTTATAGCGCCACCAACTGGCAGCAGGAAGTGTGTCACTTTCAAAATGCTTTGATATCACCCTTTTATTTTTACCCGATTTGCTTCAAACTTCATATGTATAATGTAAACATACGGCAGATGTAGACCTGTGAATGGATTCTTGATATCTTTGAAACTGTTGCCGTGGCGACGCATCAAACTTTACCCTTCTTTTAGGATGCTTTTAGGATGCTTTTGAGACCCTTAGCATGCTTCAAAATGCATGAAACTCGACAGACACATCACATTTATTAGCCAGTAGACACGTGCAATGTTTCAGAAACGGGCGTGGTGAGGGCTCAGTAGCGCCACCTTTTGACAAAAGTAGGGTTGTTAGTTTTATCTACAGTTACAAAAATCGGTATGTATATTGTACTCCTCGAGCCGGACAACTTTCTAATTGACACTCATTAGCTAGGACCCACAGAAAGTCAGATATGTTTGTTTGAATGTGGTCTTGCTTAATCTGAGCCTACATCTCTGTCTTTGCCTGTCTGTGTATGTGTGTGTGTTTGTAGGGGGAGGGGTCTTAACCATTTCACTCCTGTGTGTATGGCCTGCATAAAAAATAAATGCCTTAAGCCTGGTATTTTTTTAAATAAGTTTTTTATTTTTTATAAGTAAAGGCATATAACCAGTTTAATTGTAGTGCATTAATAGTTTTTATAGGTTTATTAATTAAATTAACTTGGTCCATAAACTTGATCTGAAAATTTGGTCCATAAATCAAACACACTTGCATGTAATAATATGACTTGAGTGTTAATCACATCATGTTTTCAGTTTGAATATAAAATATATAAATTATGTAAAAAAAATAAAGTTGATCCAGCTGGAGCGCAGGCTGAGAATAGCGCTGTCATGACTGGATCACGAGATCATCAGTCATGCCCTCTCATACCTTACGCGCACACCACGCCCACTTACATCAGATCACATCAACATGTCAGCCGGAGGGATAACGAGGGTCGTCGTCGCTTTTGGATTCAAGAATTTCTTACAACAAGATGGCAAAAGAACAGCGCTTTGCAAGACATGCAACGTTAAGATCGCGGACAGTCAGATGACAACCTCCAATTTCGTCCGTCATTTGAAGAGCCATTCTGCCCACTGTGCCCAGTAAGTGCTTGTCAATTTGTTAATGTTATCTGGTTAGCTCGTTCGTAGTTAGCTAGCTAATGTAAGTTAAAGGAGAACTCCGGCGCAAAATTACACATTGTTACCTAGTCAACCGTTATCTGAGATTTGTTTTCATGACTGCCGAATGTAAATAGTTTTATCTATAAAAACAGTTTAGCCTATAAGTGACGTCCGACATTCTGCATATTGTGTTATTTTGTTAAGCCCCACTAAAGGCATAAAAAACTGTAAAGCACAATCAAGTTTTCACACTATATTCCAAGACTTCTAAAGTCATTCAATAGCTTAATGTGTGGTAAAATTAATATTTTAGTCTCTAAGTTAAAGTTAACGGAAAGTCATCTCGCCTCAGTCATTCTCCATGCATCAGCATTAGCGCGTCGCGTTCGGTTGCGACAGTAACACGACGACACTCTCTTCAAGATCAATGTTCCCAATATTATACTTTATTTGTAGATAAGGCATAAAGGTCTATGATTTGCATAAAATGACTATCTTGCTGGAGTGGAGTTTATTGCCCTTTAGAATACACTAAGCATTAGTGCTGCACGATTAATTATATCGCAGTCGTAATAGCGATCTCAAACCTATGCAATTATATAACGCAAAATGCCGCGATTTTATATGAAATAAACAAAGTAGGGCTATTAGCGCAGCATCTCTTCTTTTTTGTCATCCTTTGACTAGTGTTACAAGATCCCCCTCTTATTGGTTCAAATGCCTTTTCGCATTTTGCACGACAAGAAGTGAAAAGCTGCCTGTGAGTGCCCTAGATTAGAATAGATGAGACTCGCATAATGCGCATGCACTGACCGTGTGCCAGCCCAGAATAAACAGTTCTCTTTCGAGCTTGAACGAACAATAGCACACACAATTATGCCAAAATGTGATTTTGTCTAGTATCTTCATAACATAAGAAAAGTCTATGGATGAAAAGAGTTGTGCTATGAGGCGCGTGTGAGATCCGCGTCTCGGCAACGGGTGCTCTTAAAGGGCCAGCAGCGAATAAAGCGTTCTTTCAGTAAAGTTAAAAGAACAAAGGGAAATTAGAAAATTACTCACTGATCTTGAGTAAAGAACTTTTGTAGCTTTAATAAGGATTATTATATATATAATTTATGATTCAGGCAGCGCAGACTGTTTGATAACTTTATTCAATTTCTGTACCTGTTAAGACAGGAAGGGCACAGGTAAATATGTTTTTTATTATGGGTTTATGTGGGGATTGTTTGAAGTTCACTTAATTTAAAAGCTGTTATATATTTTTTTTAAGCGTAATAATTTTTTAAAAAGTTGATGGCTTTCAATTGATGGAATCACTGTAATGTTGGTTTGGTTGATGGTTTATTGATCATTATAGGTGTTATCAATCATTTATTGTTGTTGTTGTTTTTAGTTTGAGTTGAGAAATAAACATTAATCTGTGTGTGCATTTTACTTTAGAACCAAGCAAGTTGGACTCATGAAACCATTTTATTATATCGGAGTCGCAAATCGCAATTGCAATCGCAATCGCAAATCGCAATCACATTTTCCCAAATCGTGCAGCCCTACTAAGCATAGATTATAGATACCATCCCTTCGCTATGTTCTTTTCAATGTGAAGCGTTGCGTGCTGTGACTTGGTGTTGCTTCAAGTGCATCATTCTGCACACGGGATGCGCATGATTGCTTATAATACTTTGGGGAGACAAGGGGGCGTGGCCTAAGGGAATAGCACTCGTGATGTTAAGTGATGTTACCCCGCCATCGCTGATACAACCTTTAGCAGTCATGTTTTTGCTTCTTGAGAGAGAGAGAAAGTGTGTGTGTGTGTGTGTGTGTGTGTGTGAGCAATGGCGGTTCTAGGCGGGGGCCTGGGGGGGCAGTGCCCCTGCGACAACAAGCTTGGACCCCCTTGTGGCCCCCTAAATGTGGAGTCAGTGTGAAATATTTTTTTATAGTGTGTCACGCATTGAGCATGACAGTCACTCGTTTCAGTCTTTTGTCTCACACTCCCGTCACACATTGTATTTCTCATGCGGAAAAACTATTAATAATATATTTAATATACGCAATTTCTCTGGCCGCGCCGCTCTCACGTGAGAATCAAGCGCGTCTCGCCTGGAGTTCAGCAGTCGACCCTGCTACGCATCAGCCAATCAAAAAAGAGAAGTGCTACTACATTGGTTGTTAGTTTTATCTACAGTTACAAAAATCGGTATATACATTGTACTCCTCAAGCCGTACAACTTTCTAATACATAGTCATTAGCTCGGACCAAGAGGAAGTCAGATATTTTGGTCTGAATATGGTGAGCCTCTCTCTGAGCCTACGTCCCTGTATGGCAAGCCCTTTTAACATTTAAAAGCTAAGTTTGCCTGTCCGGAATTAACATTGTAGATATCAACAACGTCTTTCTGTCTAGTCGTTACACTTTGGATAGTTTGTATTATCATTTAAGATATCTGTAACATAATTGTGACTAGTCGAAATGACAGAGTATGGCAAGCCGCTTTAACATTTAATCATGAAAGGGCCAAAGCCTTCGGCACCGCCACCCGGGTGCCTTTAGGTAACTAAAGGAACCGGGGTTGCGGTGCCTCCGGCTTGGGCCCGCCATCGCTGCTCGCAGCTATATTTATTATTATTATTATTTTTCTTACGACTATTCGGGCACTTTTGGGGCCCTTAACATGCTCGAAAACTCTTGAAACTTTGCACACGGGTCAGAACCCGCGGCCATCAGAGCCGGGCTGAAGATGGTACCCGGGCGTGGCAGGGGGGCTCGTCAGCGCCCCCTGGAATGGGGTCCGAACACTTGGTCCATAACTCAAACACGCTTGCATGTAATAATATGAAACTCGGTACGCATGTTGATCTCATCGTTTCATCTATACCTCGCGCTTTTACTTTTTACCCCAGCCCAACAGGAAGTCGGCTATTGAGGTTTGTTTGTAAAACGCTCGCAATGTTATTTGAAATACTCCTCCTAGAGCTTTGATCCAAATTCGACGATACTCGGTCAGCGTAAAGTGAAGACATTGAGGATGAAAGCTTGTGTGGGGATTTTTGATATCTCGAACGGTTTGGCCGTGGCGAGGAAACGAAATCATGGCGAGAAACGTGAAACAGGAAGTTTGTTATAACTTCAGCATACATTAACTGATCTTGATGAAACTTCAGCAGTATGTTCGCTGTAAGAGGACGATCACATGGATGTGACTATTGTGAGTCAAAGTTATAGCGCCACCAACTGGCAGCAGGAAGTGTGTCACTTTCAAAATGCTTTGATATCACCCTTTTATTTTTACCCGATTTGCTTCAAACTTCATATGTATAATGTAAACATACGGCAGATGTAGACCTGTGAATGGATTCTTGATATCTTTGAAACTGTTGCCGTGGCGACGCATCAAACTTTACCCTTCTTTTAGGATGCTTTTAGGATGCTTTTGAGACCCTTAGCATGCTTCAAAATGCATGAAACTCGACAGACACATCACATTTATTAGCCAGTAGACACGTGCAATGTTTCAGAAACGGGCGTGGTGAGGGCTCAGTAGCGCCACCTTTTGACAAAAGTAGGGTTGTTAGTTTTATCTACAGTTACAAAAATCGGTATGTATATTGTACTCCTCGAGCCGGACAACTTTCTAATTGACACTCATTAGCTAGGACCCACAGAAAGTCAGATATGTTTGTTTGAATGTGGTCTTGCTTAATCTGAGCCTACATCTCTGTCTTTGCCTGTCTGTGTATGTGTGTGTGTTTGTAGGGGGAGGGGTCTTAACCATTTCACTCCTGTGTGTATGGCCTGCATAAAAAATAAATGCCTTAAGCCTGGTATTTTTTTAAATAAGTTTTTTATTTTTTATAAGTAAAGGCATATAACCAGTTTAATTGTAGTGCATTAATAGTTTTATATAATTAGTTTATTAATTAAATTAACTTGGTCCATAAACTTGATCTGAAAATTTGGTCCATAAATCAAACACACTTGCATGTAATAATATGACTTGAGTGTTAATCACATCATGTTTTCAGTTTGAATATAAAATATATAAATTATGTAAAAAAAATAAAGTTGATCCAGCTGGAGCGCAGGCTGAGAATAGCGCTGTCATGACTGGATCACGAGATCATCAGTCATGCCCTCTCATACCTTACGCGCACACCACGCCCACTTACATCAGATCACATCAACATGTCAGCCGGAGGGATAACGAGGGTCGTCGCTTTTGGATTCAAGAATTTCTTACAACAAGATGGCAAAAGAACAGCGCTTTGCAAGACATGCAACGTTAAGATCGCGGACAGTCAGATGACAACCTCCAATTTCGTCCGTCATTTGAAGAGCCATATTCTGCCCAGTAAGTGCTTGTCAATTTGTTAATGTTATCTGGTTAGCTCGTTCGTAGTTAGCTAGCTAATGTAAGTTAAAGGAGAACTCCGGCGCAAAATTACACATTGTTACCTAGTCAACCGTTATCTGAGATTTGTTTTCATGACTGCCGAACGTAAATAGTTTTATCTATAAAAACAGTTTAGCCTATACGTGACGTCCGACATTCTGCATATTGTGTTATTTTGTTAAGCCCCACTAAAGGCATAAAAAACTGTAAAGCACAATCAAGTTTTCACACTATATTCCAAGACTTCTAAAGTCATTCAATAGCTTAATGTGTGGTAAAATTAATATTTTAGTCTCTAAGTTAAAGTTAACGGAAAGTCATCTCGCCTCAGTCATTCTCCATGCATCAGCATTAGCGCGTTGCGTTCGGTTGCGACAGTAACACGACGACACTCTCTTCAAGATCAATGTTCCCAATATTATACTTTATTTGTAGATAAGGCATAAAGGTCTATGATTTGCATAAAATGACTATCTTGCTGGAGTGTATTGCCCTTTAGAATACACTAAGCATTAGTGCTGCACGATTAATTATATCGCAGTCGTAATAGCGATCTCAAACCTATGCAATTATATAACGCAAAATGCCGCGATTTTATATGAAATAAACAAAGTAGGGCTATTAGCGCAGCTAATGTCATCCTTTGACTAGTGTTACAAGATCCCCCTCTTATTGGTTCAAATGCCTTTTCGCATTTTGCACGACAAGAAGTGAAAAGCTGCCTGTGCCCTAGATTAGAATAGATGATACTCGCATAATGCGCATGCACTGACCGTGTGCCAGCCCAGAATAAACAGTTCTCTTTCGAGCTTGAACGAACAATAGCACACACAATTATGCCAAAATGTGGTTTTGTCTAGTATCTTCATAACATAAGAAAAGTCTATGGATGAAAAGAGTTGTGCTATGAGGCGCGTGTGAGATCCGCGTCTCGGCAACGGGTGCTCTTAAAGGGCCAGCAGCGAATAAAGCGTTCTTTCAGTAAAGTTAAAAGAACAAAGGGAAATTAGAAAATTACTCACTGATCTTGAGTAAAGAACTTTTGTAGCTTTAATAAGGATTATTATATATATAATTTATGATTCAGGCAGCGCAGACTGTTTGATAACTTTATTCAATTTCTGTACCTGTTAAGACAGGAAGGGCACAGGTAAATATGTTTTTTATTATGGGTTTATGTGGGGATTGTTTGAAGTTCACTTAATTTAAAAGCTGTTATATATTTTTTTTAAGCGTAATAATTTTTTAAAAAGTTGATGGCTTTCAATTGATGGAATCACTGTAATGTTGGTTTGGTTGATGGTTTATTGATCATTATAGGTGTTATCAATCATTTATTGTTGTTGTTGTTGTTTTTAGTTTGAGTTGAGAAATAAACATTAATCTGTGTGTGCATTTTACTTTAGAACCAAGCAAGTTGGACTCATGAAACCATTTTATTATATCGGAGTCGCAAATCGCAATTGCAATCGCAATCGCAAATCGCAATCACATTTTCCCAAATCGTGCAGCCCTACTAAGCATAGATTATAGATACCATCCCTTCGCTATGTTCTTTTCAATGTGAAGCGTTGCGTGCTGTGACTTGGTGTTGCTTCAAGTGCATCATTCTGCACACGGGATGCGCATGATTGCTTATAATACTTTGGGGAGACAAGGGGGCGTGGCCTAAGGGAATAGCACTCGTGATGTTAAGTGATGTTACCCCGCCATCGCTGATACAACCTTTAGCAGTCATGTTTTTGCTTCTTGAGAGAGAGAGAAAGTGTGTGTGTGTGTGTGTGTGTGAGCAGTGGCGGTTCTAGGCGGGGGCCTGGGGGGCCAGTGCCCTGCGACAACAAGCTTGGACCCCCTTGTGGCCCCCCTAAATGTGGAGTCAGTGTGAAATATTTTTTTTATAGTGTGTCACGCATTGAGCATGACAGTCACTCGTTTCAGTCTTTTGTCTCACACTCCCGTCACACATTGTATTTCTCATGCGGAAAAACTATTAATAATATATTTAATATACGCAATTTCTCTGGCCGCGCCGCTCTCACGTGAGAATCAAGCGCGTCTCGCCTGGAGTTCAGCAGTCGACCCTGCTACGCATCAGCCAATCAAAAAAAGAGAAGTGCTACTACATTGGTTGTTAGTTTTATCTACAGTTACAAAAATCAGTATATACATTGTACTCCTCAAGCCGTACAACTTTCTAATACATAGTCATTAGCTCGGACCAAGAGGAAGTCAGATATTTTGGTCTGAATATGGTGAGCCTCTCTCTGAGCCTACGTCCCTGTATGGCAAGCCCTTTTAACATTTAAAAGCTAAGTTTGCCTGTCCGGAATTAACATTGTAGATATCAACAACGTCTTTCTGTCTAGTCGTTACACTTTGGATAGTTTGTATTATCATTTAAGATATCTGTAACATAATTGTGACTAGTCGAAATGACAGAGTATGGCAAGCCGTTTTAACATTTAATCATGAAAGGGCCAAAGCCTTCGGCACCGCCACCCGGGTGCCTTTAGGTAACTAAAGGAACCGGGGTTGCGGTGCCTCCGGCTTGGGCCCGCCATCGCTGCTCGCAGCTATATTTATACTTAAGTTTTAATATTTGTAAATGTTTTAGTTAATGAATTTAACCCTTTTAATACGTCACATAACAACGTAACATACGCGTTATTTCATGTTGTTTCATGTTCATTTTAACAAAGATATTCTATGAGAAAGTGTGTGTTTCTTCAACCTTTTAGGAATTGATGTCTTTGCCAAAGATCTAAACACACACACACGCACACACACACACACACACACACACAGACTGAGTGTAAAACCTTTTTAAAAGGGTCCGGCAGTGGTCAGCCTGTAATCAGACTTCTGGACCTTTAACTTCTCAACACACTCTTCAGGTTGAGGCCAGAGGCAAGAGACACACGCACACACACACACCCACACACACTCACACACAGAGAGAGAGACAGGGTGCAAATTGGTTTTCAGCAGCTGAATAGCTCAGGCTGTAAAGAAGCAGTGCATGATGGGAAACCCGTCAGCTGGAGCTGTGCTTTGCTTTCTTCCTAAAGCCCTTTAAAGTGGAACAGATCAAACTTTCCCTCTTTTACTGATTCCTTCTTTAATTCCCTGCAGAGTCCGTGTTGAGAATCAGACACCAGCGCACTGCGACAGCACTGGAGCGTTACAGTAAATCAGTGTACAGTAAAGCACTGCGACAGCACTGGAGCGTTACAGTAAATCACTGTACAGTAAATCACTGCGACAGCACTGGAGCGTTACAGTAAATCACTGCGACAGCACTGGAGAGTTACAGTAAATCACTGTACAGTAAAGCACTGCGACAGCACTGGAGCGTTACAGTAAATCACTGCGACAGCACTGGAGAGTTACAGTAAATCACTGTGACAGCACTGGAGCGTTACAGTAAATCACTGCGACAGCACTGGAGTGTTACAGTAAATCACTGTACAGTAAAGCACTGCGACAGCACTGGAGCGTTACAGTAAATCACTGTGACAGCACTGGAGCGTTACAGTAAATCACTGTGACAGCACTGGAGCGTTACAGTAAATCACTGCGACAGCACTGGAGTGTTACAGTAAATCACTGTACAGTAAAGCACTGCGACAGCACTGGAGCGTTACAGTAAATCACTGCGACAGCACTGGAGCGTTACAGTAAATCACTGCGACAGCACTGGAGCGTTACAGTAAATCACTGCGACAGCACTGGAGTGTTACAGTAATCACTGTACAGTAAAGCACTGCGACAGCACTGGAGCGTTACAGTAAATCACTGTACAGTAAATCACTCTGAAAGCACTGGAGCGTTACAGTAAATCACTGTACATTAAATCACTGCGACAGCACTGGAGCGTTACAGTAAATCACTCTGACAGCACTGGAGCGTTACAGTATATCACTGTACAGTAAAGCACTGCGACAGCACTGGAGTGTTACAGTAAATCACTGTACAGTAAATCACTGTGACAGCACTGGAGCGTTACAGTAAATCACTGTACAGTAAATCACTGCGACAGCACTGGAGCGTTACAGTAAATCAATGTACAGTAAAGCACTGCAACAGCACTGGAGCGTTACAGTAAATCACTGTACAGTAAAGCACTGTGACAGCACTGGAGTGTTACAGTAAATCACTGTACAGTAAATCACTGTGACAGCACTGGAGCGTTACAGTAAATCACTGTACAGTAAAGCACTGCGACAGCACTGGAGCGTTACAGTAAATCACTGTACAGTAAAGCTTTGTGACCACACTGGAGCGTTACAGTAAATCAATGTACAGTAAAGCACTGTGACAGCACTGGAGCGTTACAGTAAATCACTGTACAGTAAATCACTGCGACAGCACTGGAGCGTTACAGTAAATCACTGCGACAGCACTGGAGAGTTACAGTAAATCACTGTACAGTAAAGCACTGCGACAGCACTGGAGCGTTACAGTAAATCACTGCGACAGCACTGGAGAGTTACAGTAAATCACTGTGACAGCACTGGAGCGTTACAGTAAATCACTGCGACAGCACTGGAGTGTTACAGTAAATCACTGTACAGTAAAGCACTGCGACAGCACTGGAGCGTTACAGTAAATCACTGTGACAGCACTGGAGCGTTACAGTAAATCACTGTGACAGCACTGGAGCGTTACAGTAAATCACTGCGACAGCACTGGAGTGTTACAGTAAATCACTGTACAGTAAAGCACTGCGACAGCACTGGAGCGTTACAGTAAATCACTGTACAGTAAATCACTCTGAAAGCACTGGAGCGTTACAGTAAATCACTGTACAGTAAATCACTGCGACAGCACTGGAGCGTTACAGTAAATCACTCTGACAGCACTGGAGCGTTACAGTATATCACTGTACAGTAAAGCACTGCGACAGCACTGGAGTGTTACAGTAAATCACTGTACAGTAAATCACTGTGACAGCACTGGAGCGTTACAGTAAATCAATGTACAGTAAAGCACTGCGACAGCACTGGAGCGTTACAGTAAATCACTGTACAGTAAAGCACTGTGACCACACTGGAGCGTTACAGTAAATCACTGTACAGTAAAGCACTGCGACAGCACTGGAGTGTTACAGTAAATCACTGTACAGTAAATCACTGCGACAGCACTGGAGCGTTACAGTAAATCAATGTACAGTAAAGCACTGCAACAGCACTGGAGCGTTACAGTAAATCACTGTACAGTAAAGCACTGTGACAGCACTGGAGCGTTACAGTAAATCACTGTACAGTAAATCACTGTGACAGCACTGGAGCGTTACAGTAAATCACTGTACAGTAAATCACTGCGACAGCACTGGAGCGTTACAGTAAATCACTGTACAGTAAAGCACTGTGACCACACTGGAGCGTTACAGTAAATCACTGTACAGTAAAGCACTGCAACAGCACTGGAGCGTTACAGTAAATCACTGTACAGTAAAGCACTGCGACAGCACTGGAGCGTTACAGTAAATCAATGTACAGTAAAGCACTGTGACCACACTGGAGCGTTACAGTAAATCAATGTACAGTAAAGCACTGTGACAGCACTGGAGCGTTACAGTAAATCACTGTACAGTAAAGCACTAAAGCGTAAAGTAAAGCAGTAAAGCGTGGTCAGTGAGGGTGTGTGTGAACATTGCATTGTGGGATACAGTATCTGTCTTCCACTGTATTTCATGATGAATGTAGAGGAACATAGAATACAATCACACACACATTATAATGTTAGAACAGCTTGTGCAGGGTTATTATAGTGTTAATTTCACTTGTTAACTGATTTTTTGCTTTTGTGCAATTAAATGTTTATTCATTCATGCGATGAGATGATCATTATTGTGTGTGTGTTTCAGAGACGCGGTTAACCAGCAGAAAAGACTCGTGTGTGTCGGCCTCTCGCCATCAGAACTACACGAGAAACACAGAAGCGCACTGACCACACCACTGCCTCCTGATAAACGAGGTGTGTGTGTGTGTGTGCGTGAGCAAATTAACCTGATTACACGCAGCACCGTTAAATCAGAGAAATGAAATGTTAATGTAAGAAGTTTTAAGTGAGAAATGTTCATTTACACTGCTGAACTTTTAGCCCACTTTCATCAGATCTTTCTTTCTTTCTCTTTTCTAGTTCCCATGGTGACTATCGCTATGTAGTGCTATTTTTACCAGTGTAACAATGCAGTCTTCACACAGCAAACATAAAGAAACTGTGTGTGTGTGTGTGTGTGTGTGTGAGTGTGAGTAAATGCCAGTAAATTGACTATTTTAACATTTAACATCCATCTCAGTATCTTTCCCTTTAGATTCATTCCTGTAAATGTGTTTTTTTGTGTGTTTTAAACATAAATCTGAAATAAGTGTGCACTTACATGTGAAGCGTCTCTCTCTCTCTCTCTTTAGTTCTCATCATACCGTTAGTGGACCTTGAAGAAGCCATGGTCATATCGCTGATTTTGGTAAGTTCTCTCTCTCTCTCTTCACCTCTTCGGCTCTGAACGAATGAATCCTGGGTTTAGACGAATCAATGTCAGGGTTTTTTTTGCGTGTGGAAATATATTATTGCTCGTTATTTTTAACGAGTGGCCCAATGTTGCAGCTTTACAGGCGACATTAGTCCAATTAAAGTGTTTATTTCTAATTGAGTAATAAAACTATGATTTTATGAGATTTTTGAGTGCCGAGGAGAAGTTTTATTGCAGCGACAAAAAGAATAGTTTGTGACCGATTATACCAGATCAAGAAGGAAGTTATGGATTGTTTAGCGCTTACCAGGTTACTGATGGACGACAACAAAACGAGAAACATTCGTTTGAGCTGAGTTTAGTTACCGTAATGTAAATCCAAATTCATCCCGTCACCATCAAAACACAGCTTTTGCTTCAAATTCTCCACCTTTTCTCAAGACATTTCGTGTCAAACTCATGTGTGTTGAATGAATAAAATGTAAGTAATAATATATAAATATAGCATTTAATTGCACAAAATATAAGCAAGTAATTTTCACCAAATATCAGCAGATATTAAACGAAGAGGTAATATTAAATGATGTGCTAGTATTTTTTGCTCTATTGTGCCACTAAAGCCCCAGCACAACGACACACAGCTGAGTTTCGCTAGTGGACGAACCTGCGGCTTTAAATGTCAACGATTCAATGACTCGAACATAAACACAGCTTTTGCTTCAAATCCTCCACCTTTTCTCAAGACATTTCCTGTCAAACTCCATATATTTGTGTTGAATGAATAAAATAAATATAGCATTATGCAAATGACAATATAGCAAATGTCA
Source organism: Pimephales promelas (assembly GCF_016745375.1). Next base: position 44,607 of record NW_024121159.1, read on the forward strand.
ACGATTCAATGACTCGTTCATAAATACAGCCACTTGCTTTGTTACTGAGTGAACGAACGAATGATTCAACGACTCACTCATTAAGACTAGTTAATTGTCGCCACCTACTGGCGGTTTTAGTTTATTATTTAAAAGTATCACTTCGTTTTACCATCATTTCACAATTTTTATGCCATTGTAATTGCATTCATGCTCCCTCATTTGATCAAAAATACAGTAAAACAGTGTAATATTATTATTATAATGTAAATCATCTGTTTTCTATGTGAATATACAGTAAAGTGTAATTTATCATCATTACTCCAGTCTTCAGTGTCACATGATCCTACACAAATCACTCTAATATGAGGATCTGATGATTAAGAAACATTTATGATTATTATCAGCATTGTACTCTGTCATAATTTTGTAAAAACTGTGATACATTGTAGTTTTCAGGATTCTTTGATGAATAGAAAGTTCAAAACAACAACATTTATTTGAAATATAATCTTTTCTAACATTATAAATGTCTTTACGGTCACTTTTGATCAATTTAATGCATCCATGATGAATAAAAGTATTAATTTCTACAATATTTGGATCAGATTCACTTTATTTCAGTCCTTTAGTGTTGATGC
>NW_024121159.1:50226-83369 GCF_016745375.1 Pimephales promelas
AGTTAAAGCTAGTAACTACAACAATTTTTACAGGGAATATTGAAAATCCTTTAAAATAGCGAGGCCTGGAAATGTCATGGAAATCGATCAGTTTTTCTGTATATTTTTGCCATAAGTTTCATTAACAAATAAAGATATTTATTGGGATTTTACGGCTGCAACCATTAACCCTCATATGGTCTTAGTTTCCTGTTTACACTCATATGACCCCAAAGATGTACAAAAAATATACATTTTAGTAATACAAATTATATATCATTTTTTTTTCAGTTACTTCTCATCTATATTTTTGATATGAAGTACTTTTGTAGCTATTTACTGCAGAAATCCTCAACTACAGCATTAGCATAAATATGAAAAAAAAAAACATTAATGATGATCAAATTTAAATATGAGTTGTTTCTGGATATTGATCTAGGTGTTTGATTAGATTTTTTTTTGTAGATAATATAGTTTTAGGCAGAAAGTGTAATTACCATATACTTCCAGCAGAGGCCCCATTGAGATCCATTCATTTTTCTAAATGTGACTTACTGCTCTTATAACAGCTTTTGTTATGCATATATATATTTAAACATTTAAAATACATTAAATGAAAAAAAAATACATTAAATCAGTATTTTGTCAAAGTTTAGAATTATTTTTGTTGTTGTTCGAGGTATTTTTAAGTAATGTTTTATACATTTGCAGTAATCCCAAATAAATTTGCAATAATGCCACATAAGTTGCCACTAAAAGAAAATACAAACAAATTGACACAAAAGGTCAAGTCAAGTCACATTTATTTATATAGCGCTTTTCACAATACAGATTGTACCAAAGCAGCTTCACAGTGATGGTGTGTCTTTGATAACGCTGAGTGTGTTTGTGATTACGTATATTTCAAGTTCATTTTATGTAGTATACTTAAGTAATGTTCAAGTATATTTTTAAGTATACATTATGTAGTAAGTATACTAATGTCACTATGTACTAGTAGTAAACTTGTAAGTGTACTATTTTAATACCACTTTGGACTAAATTGGCTCACTTTTAGTACATAAAAGTATATGTTTAAGTGTATTATAAGTGTGACAGTAAGTGCACAACTAGTGCAAGTGAATTTATGGGTATGCTAGTAGTTTACTTTTTTACTGTAATACTTATACAAGTATACTTTGAATACTTAATTATACTTTTAAGTATTTCTGGAACAAAAGATTGAGTACCAGAACAGGACAAATATACTTGCTTTTCTCTCAGTATAAGTCAAGTACCCTTAAGTGTAATTTGAAGTATATTTCTGAGAAGTACAGGAAAAATAAACTTAAAGTATACTTTCTTATTTTTAGTTTAAAAATGTATACTAATGGCACACTTGAATAAACTTCTTTTTCGTAAGGGGGACTCTGATGTGTGTGTGTTTCTATTTCAGTTGCAGAAAGAGACTCAGTCGCAGTGCTGCTGTTTACTGCTCGTGTCTGAAGACAATCAGCAGCTCTTCTGTCAGGTAACACACACACACACACACAGGTAAACAGACACTCTTACAGTGTATTTTCTCTGCAGGTTGTTGGTGATAAAGTTTTGGAAGAGGAAATCAGTTTCCCCGTAAGTTTCTCTTTTCTGTTGCGAGTGTGTGTTCTCTGGGTTTGAGTCAAATTAAACACACACCTTGTCCTTGAATTCAATGCAAGTCGCTTGGGATAATTGCATCTGCAAATAAACCTAAATATAAATGTGTGTGAAAATGGTCTGATTGTCTGTCTCTCTGAAGCTCATGTTCGGCCGCTTCGGGCAGGTGGTGGAGACAAAGAAATCCATTACATTACAGGACGTCAGCCAGGTCGGTACACACACACACACACACACACACACACACACGGACACACAGCTGTTGCTAGTAATAATGCTTTTCATTCATTCCCAGCTGACAGCTCTCCAAAACCAGCTAATTATGAGCACAGACAGATCATGTGTGTTAAAGAGCTGTGTTCAGCTGGCGGAGAAGCTGTCACTATCCTTCACTTTAATCCGGATCACACACACACACTGATCCGCGTGTTTGGTTGTGTGTGTGCAGGAGGAGCGTGGGTTATTGAGCAGTCTGCTGGGGTTCGAGCCGAGCTCGATGCTGTGTGTTCCCGTCGTCAGTCAGGCCAGAGGTCAGGTGGTGGCGCTAGCGTGCACTTTCAACAAGCTCGGCGGACTGAGGTGTGTGAGTCAACACTGAATCATGCTTTATCACTATATATGAGATATTCCTGCAGTGTAAATCATCTGTTCTCTGTGTGAATATACAGTAAAGTGTCATTTATTCCAAGCCCATGCCAGACCTTATGGATAAAACAGACATATTTGACATTTTTGATTTTTTATGTCTTCTTATACAGTGATTCTATTAATTTTAGAGTCACTTGTGAATTATCAACTATTAAAATAATACTGAATATGTGAATAAAACATTGAATTTAAAAATGTCCTCATGTACTTAACATTCTCTCAATTAAATGTAACTTTTTTACGTGACTTTTAAAAGTTTTTAAAGAAAGTAACGCAGAGATATGTTAACTCTTTAACGACTCTAAACATCTCTACACATCATACACAGGTGTGTGTTCATTAATAAACCTGTCCAACACTGAATATTAGTCCTAGAAGAAATCAAAGTAAGCAAAGTTTCAAAAGCCTTCGCATTGGTAAAAAATACTAAATGATCTGCAAACATCTTCTCTTGAATCTAATCTTGTTACATTATAAATTTCTTTACTGTCACACATATCAAATTGTATTATATATTATAATTAGGGCTGTGCAAAGATTAATTTGCAATTCATCGCATCTAAAATAAACGTTTGTGTTTATATAATATATGTGTGTGTGCTGTGTATAATTATTTTGTAGATATATATATATATATCAGGTGCTCTTCGGTCATTTCTGAACGAGAAATTTTCTGTTTTGAATTTCTAAAAATCACAGCTTCATCGCAATGTTATGAAACTTGGTGACTTTTATGGCATTATGTATGTGAATACAAAAAAATTGAGGTCATGATCTGAGCATGTTAAGTGGTCTTAAAAAACAAAAATCACCCCCATAGGAAATGAATGGGAAATTGACAAAAACACAAAAATTCACAAATTTTTATTATTATTTTTTTGAGATCGTTTCAACAATGTATTCAAATCCACAAAAAAGCTGGGGAATTCACATGCTTCTCCATAGAAAGCTGTACATGCCATCTAGTGGTTACACCATGATTCTACGCTTTTTCTCTATACTGTGACCAGATGGTGCTAATTTTCTTCAAAAAATATTTTTTTCTGAAGGCCTAGACTCTATATTAAACTAAAATACTGCATTAATTATTTTTTGAAAAAAATAATATGTATATAGAAAAATATATATATTTTTCCATGGCAAAAATAGACCATAAATAATGCATAAATATTAATAAATTCAATCAAATTGTCTCAAAATACTAAATTACAAAGAATAAATATTATAGAACAAAAATAAATTGCATTGGTTTTACTGGGATGGAGGAAATTTAATTTTTAGGTGTCCGGTCACTTTTGACCAGGATGACTCCGAAACGAAGAGCACCTGAGGGATATATATAAATACATATGTAAATAATATATAAATACATAATCTATATTATATATAAGTATAAATATTTAAAATATGAATAACACATTTTCTTAAATATATGCATACATGTGCATTTATATATACAAAATAACATAACACAGCACACAAAATAATATTATGTAAACACAAACTTTTATTTTGGATGCGATTAATCTTTGCACAGCCCTAATTATACTGTATATACTAGCATTTATGATAATGATTAGAATATATACTTAACTTAATTTAAGATCAATTTTGACATTGACCTAGATGTTCATTGATATTTTATTGCTGCAACAATCGACAAAACCCCATAAATCATGTGTTCAACAGTTTCGATAAAAGTACAGTGAAACAGCTCGTATAATATTTAGTGTGAGCTATTATAGTTAAACCTGTTTGTGTGTTCATGTGCAAAAACTGTACATCAGTTTAATGGATACTTAAAAGTATTTCAAGTATATTTTATATAATTTTACTGACACCAAACTTGAATTGTAGTGTATCACAGTTTCTACGTTTGACTGATATTCCATCAGAGTTTGTGTGCTAATAAACTCTGGCGTCTGAACGAGTGTGTGTGTGTGTGCGCATCTGGACTGAACGTGGCGTCTCGCGTTGATAAAGGAAATGAAACTCCTCTCGCCGAGATCTGACCGTTTGATATTTCATATTGAATTTCTCTCGGTTCATCTCTCCATCTGTTTGTCTCGTTCTGTCGTTCTTTTCTTCAGTTCTGGAGGACATTTAGACGCTGTGGTGTGTGTGTGCGAGTGTGAGTGTGAGTGTGTGTGTGTGTGTGTGTAAAATGAAAGCTCATATAATATTTAGTTTGACCTCTTGACCTCAGATGTAATCATAATGTGTGTGTTTTTGATGCAGTACTGGTGTGTGTGTGTGTTCAGGTACATGGACGCGGACGAGCACGTGATTCAACACTGCTTCTGTTACACGTCGACGGTCCTGACCAGCACACTGGCCTTCCAGAAGGAGCAGAAGCTCAAGTTCGAGTGTCAGGTGAGGAAACGCTTCTGCTACTGTACCTTTAAGAGACGTCTGTATGCTAATGCTTTAGTGCTCATCACTGCAGCTGGAGCAGGTATATATGCACACACACACACACACACACATGGAGACTGGTCTGTTGAGGATCCGTGCCGATGGGAGAGTCTAGTCTAGTGGAGTCCAGGAGCTTCATCTGGTCCGGATACGGCCCGGATCCGGCTGACCACATCATGAGTTGTGCTCGTGTCCAGGCGCATGTGCTTCATCTGATCTGCTCACACACACACTCACACACACATTTGTCATTGTGTCTTTGTTCAGGCTCTGCTTCAAGTGGCTAAGAATCTCTTCACACACCTCGGTGAGTCAAACTATGAATGAATCTGAATGTTTAACATAATTCATGTTCATAGTCTGATTGTGAATGAATCATCTGTAAGATTATTAACTTGTCTTCATATCTGTCATCATAAACCAACTATCTGCTATTATCACCAGCTCTTTAAATAAAGTTGAACATATGAGCATATTTAACCCTCAGGTGCTCTTTGGTCATTTCTGACCGATTTTGAATTTTTAAAAATCACAGCTTCATTGCAATGTTATGAAACTTGGTGACTTTTATGGCATTATGTATGTGAACACAAAAAAAAATTAAGGTCATGATCTGAGCATGCTAAGTGGTCTTAAAAAAAATAGTCACGCTTGTGCTCTTCGGTCAAAAATGACCCCCATAGGAAATGAATGGGAAATTGACAAAAATTCACACATTTTATTACTTTTTTCACATTTTTTTTTTTTAAATAAAAAATCTTTTTGAGATTGTTTCAACTATATATTCAAATCCACCAACAACAACAAAAAAAATGTGTTCATAAACATCTGGGGAATTCACATGCTGTACATGCCATCTAGTGGTTACACCATGATTCTACACTTTTTCTCTATACTGTGACCAGATGGTGCTAATTTTCTTCAAAAAATATTTTTTTTCTGAAGGCCTAGACTCTATATTAAACTAAAATACTGCATTAATAATTTTTTGAAAAAAATAATATATATATAAAAATATATATATTTTTCCATGGCAAAAATAAACCATAAATATTAATAAATTCAATCAAATTGTCTCAAAATACTAAATTACAAAGAATAAATATTATAGAACAAAAATAAATTGCATTGATTTTACTGGGATGGAGGAAATTTAATTTTTAGGTGTCTGGTCACTTTTGACCGGGAAGATAACAAGTGTGACTCCTGAGGGTTAAATATGTAAACATCATTTCGCTGATGTCGTCGAGACCGTGTGGGATGATGGGTAATGTTTATCTGTAGTTTGAGACAGGCTGTGTTGCCTCTTTCATCAGTCATTTAATACTTGTTAATGTAATAAAAGGTTACAGCGATAAAATCAAACTCATAAATAGATTCCAGTCACATTATAGGATGTTTTCACGTGGAGATTAAACCGCTCTCAGCTTCCGTGTGGATGAAGCTGTGAGTGTGTGTGTGTGTGTGTGTGTGTGTGTGTGTGAAGCAGCTTCACTTTATTTAACTGTGTGTGTCTCTCTCGTTCAGATGACGTGTCTGTATTACTGCAGGAGATCATCGTCGAGGCCAGAAACCTGAGCAATGCTGAGATGTGAGGAACACACACACACACACACACACGCTTAATTACGCCTCTGATCGTTTTGGGTTTGGTCCAAGCCAATTCCAGTCTTGCAACTGTTTGCATGACAAGAACAGCAACCTCATAAATATCAATTACCTCCAGTCAAATATTGTAACATTTAATCAAACAGATTACACACACACACACACACACACACACACACACTTATTCAGTATTATTTCCGTGTTTTCTCTCTTTATCTCTCAGTTGTTCAGTGTTCCTGCTGGATCGAGTCAGTCATGAACTGGTGGCCAAAGTGTTTGATGGAGGAGTCGTGAGCGATGACGAGGTGCGCTGAGTGTGTGTGTGTGTGTGTGTGTGTGTTATTCTAGAGCTGAGTAAGTGTCTCTCTGTAATAAACAGAAGGAGTTTCGTATCCCGGCGGATCAGGGCATCGCTGGTCATGTGGCCACCACTGGGAAGATCCTGAACATCAAGGATGCGTATTCCCATCCTCTGTTCTACCGCGGCGTGGACGACAGCACCGGCTTCAGGACCAGGAACATCCTCTGCTTCCCCATCAAGGACGAGAACGAAGGTCAGACACCGCAGTCCTGGACACTTTGCCTTCACAGTGTCATCACACACACACACAAATGTAGTAACTTTATTAATTATAACGTGATAATGCACACAAAATGAACCGGATGTTAATAAAGAGCTAGATTTAATCTGCAAGAGGACTGTTGATAATAGTGACATCACAGAATCCATGTTCATTTCCCTCCAAAATGATGTCACTTCCTGTAGAGGGATGTCATTGTTTGGTAAAAAAAACAAAAAAAAACATGTAGATTAGAGCCCGACCGATAAAGGATTTTGAAGGCCGATACCGATACAAATATTTTTGGGTTTTAAAATCCGATATTCCGATATATCGGCCGGTATTTTATTTAGTTATTTGAAACTGGACATGATAGTCACAAATTTTGTCATGCTTATTTGAGTTAAGAGAACTAATGGGGATGTTCTTTTGTATGTCTCGTGACCAACTCAACGAGTGTTGCCAACAGGAACGGTGTAGAGCGCCCTCTGGTGGACAAACTATACAACTCCAACACTCATGACATGGTTCAAGTGTGTTTCGTTCCATTTTTATTTTATTTTTGAAATATTCATTTATCGGCCATTATAACTGCCGATACCGATAGTTTGGAAAATGCCTAATATCGGCCGATAATATCAGTCTGCCGATATATATCGGTCTGGCTCTAATGTAGATTACACTGGAAAAAAATGGTGTAGGATTTGGCGACTTTTAACCTTATTTTGTCACTCTCTTTATCTTTTGTAATTGTTATTTTATGCATGTTTTTATTTTTATTTTTTTAGAGTTTTTATTTTTATTTTATTTATTTATTTTATTATTATTATTAATTTTTTGGGGGGGCGTGGTTGATGTTTTGTTATATTTGTATTATATGAAAATTCAATAAAAATTAAAAAAATATATATATACAAAGAAATGTTATAAGTTATAATTGATTTATGCATGAAATTTTGAAGATGAAAGACTGATATAATATCTTGTTTATCTAGATATAGATATATTCTTTTCTTGTAAAACAAACTTTAATATTTTTAGTTCTGAAAATGTGTTTTTTATAGAGTATACTAGTGAAAGCTGCTTCAGTCACGTCACAAACACAATTACCACCAACAATTAACTGCTTCATGGAGAATGAACTCAAAGCGGAGTGTGACATATTAAATGTGTGTGTGCTCGAGGGCATTATCTTTCTTAGTGTGTGTGTGTGTGAGTGATGTTTTGCTTGCAGAGATGTTGAGGCCAATCAGAGACTTTTGAGTGAAAGCAATGTTGACGTATGATCTCAGGGCCGACGAGAGCATCGAACTCTGTCTGTGTGTTTCTCTGACTCTTTGCTTTCTCATCAGAGGTGATTGGAGTGGCTGAACTGGTGAATAAAACTAACGGCCCGTGGTTCAATCGTTTTGATGAGGATCTGGCGACGGCCTTCTCCATTTACTGTGGCATCAGTATCGCTCATGTACGAGTTTCTACATCACTAAATGTTGGTCGCCTAAAGGATTATTAGGGACACCTGTTTCAATTATCTAATCAACCAATCACATGGCAGTTGCTTCAGACAATCTCCTGAACTCCAAACTGAATGTCAGAATGGGGAAGAAAGGGGATTTAAAACAAATAGGAAAAAGAGGCGACAGTTTGCAAAACTGGACGGTTGAAGACTGGGAAAATGTTGCCTGGTCTGATGAGTCTGGATTTCTGTTGAGACATTCAGATAAACAGAATGAGAACATGCCTTGTTCCCACTGTGCAGGCTGGTGGTGGTGGTGTAATGGTTTTCTTGGCACACTTTAGGCCCCTTAGTGCCAATTGGCCATCGTTTAACCTGAGCATTGTTTCTGACCATGTCCATCCCTTTATGGCCACCATGTCCCCATCCTCTGATGGCTACTTCCAGCAGGATAATGACCATGAATCATTTCAAATTGGTTTCTTGAACATGTCAATGAGTTGACTGTAGTAAAATGGCCGCCACAGTCACCACATCTCAACCCAATAGAGCATCTTTGGGATGTGGTGGAACGGGAGCTTCATCCCACAAATCTCCATCATCTGCAAGATGCGATCCTATCAATATGGGCCAACATTTCTAAAGAATGCTTGTTGAATCAATGCCACGAAACACAGTATTAGTATGTGTTCCTAATGATCCTTTAGGTGAGTGTATATATGAAGAGTTCAGATGCAAAAGCCTCTAAATGCCATTTGAAATTTTCTTCTTTAATGATGATTTTTATCAAGCTTGTATATTTAAGTTCAGTAATTTCACTTAAATAACAATTAATAGGTAATTATCATTGCCATTTAAGTGAAATCACTGAACTTAAATATACAAGTTTGATAAAAAATTATCATTCTAGAAGAAAATTTCAAATGGCACTTAGAGGCTTTTGCATCTGAACTCTTCATATAATGCATTTGTGTTTATATACATGTGTTTATTTACTTATATCTGTGTGTGTCAGTCTCTCCTGTATAAGAAGGTCCACGAGGCTCAGTTCCGCAGTCATCTGGCCAATGAAATGATGATGTACCATATGAAGGTGTCGGAGGAAGAGGTCACTAAACTTCTGTCCACGGGCATTGAGCCGGTCCAAGTAATCCACCCCAACTTTGCAGAGTTCGTTTATACGCCGCGATCTCTGTCGGACGACAGCACACCTATGGTACCGACACACACAACCGGATTCACATGGACCCACTGACGAGAAACACTGGTGACGTCTGTCTGTCTGTCTGTCTCTCGCAGGGCGTTCTGAGCATGTTTGAAGACATGGGCTTCATAAACACCTATAAGATCGACCTGCGCACGCTAGCCAGGTACACACACACACACACTCCTGTCCTTCTTCGAAAAGTCATTTAATATACACCTATACCTCTCAATCATATATGCAGTATATAGGTTAGGGTTAGAGTTGTCAAAATAATGACATTTAATTTGCATGATATTTTTTACCATCGAAAATATGTAAAAGAGGAATATTTATATTTATATTAGTGCTGTCAAACGATTAAAATATTTAATCGCATTAATGTCATAGTTAACTCATTTTTATCTATTCTAAATCTCTTTTGATTTCTTTTTGTTACATTATTTTTTTCTCACTTTAATGCTCTTCTCAACATGGAAAAGTGGATCGGCTTGTTTTGTGCAAATGTTTTTTTTTTTAATTATTATTGAAAATAACATTGGAATAGTGTTCAAATTCACACTAACATAAATAAATAATCAGATAATCATTATAATCATCATCAAGTGGTGTTTCAGACTGGACGTGCTGCGATGATGATCGCTCAGTTCACAACGACAAAACACACAGATCACTTGGTCTTGTCAATGGGACCATTTGGCATCCATTTCGGCGTCTCGCGCTCGCCACCCACTCAAAAGTAACGTTAATATTTGGCCGGCTCGTACGCTGCGTTCTGAACCCATTCATTTCAATGGCTTCATTTCATTTTCAATGGATTCATTTCGGATCTAGCTAGAACGGAAAAAAACAACAGGCACACGTTTGGGGCTTGCGAGCCGGCTTTGAGTGGATGACGAGCGCGAGACGCCAAAATGTATCAGGATGCATGCCACGTCCTGTTGCAAAAGCATGTGAAAAACTACAAAGTTTGCTAGGACAAAAAGAATCGTTAATCGCGCGATAAAAAAATTAAAACCGTTAAAATGTGTTTGCGTTAAACTGACAGCCCTAATATATATATATATATATATATATATATATATATATTTATTTTATTATTATTTTTTTTACACATTTTTGATGTTAAAAAATATCATGCAAATTAAATCTAATTATTTTGACGACTCTAACCCTGATCATAAAAATGTCATACAAATGAAATACATTTCTTTGGACAACTCCAACTATAAAATCTGAATACTGACCGTGACGCATAATCATGTCTGTGATATCATGTCCTGTCTAATGCTATGTTCACACCGGACGCGAATAGCGTGTCAGGCGCGAATGATTTCAATGTTCAGTCAATGCAAAGAGTAAAACATTCCTGTGGCGTGAATGACGCTATTGGCGCGAATTGAGCATCTGGCGCGTTAAGCGTGAATGATTTAGTTAGTGCTATTTGTGCACTCACACGTTTAATGCGAATTCGCACCGAGTTGAAAAATCGGAACTTTGGCGTCAATTCGCGCCGCGTTAACCAATCAGGAGCCTGCTGCTTGCTCACATGGTGACGGATCTGGATGCTTCAATAAATAATTTTTAATACGACTAAATGCATGGTGAGATTCTTATGCATAACAAAGCAAATATTTTAACTTTATTTCTATATACGAGACATGTTCATTTTGTATTGAATGTTTTTCATTTTTTATTTATTTTTTTTATTTATATCTTTATTTGACATGGACATGCAATTACACTGGACGAGCCATATGCATTTGTTTTTAGTGATTATAGCATACATGCTAATTTTCAACACCTGTCCACGGGAGGCTTTTAAAAATAAAATAAAATACAGTAACAAGGGAGAAAAAATAAATAAATAATAAATAAAAACAGCAAGTATCAGAATCAGAAAGTATACATGTGAGCACTGTCGTTTAGTTTTCAGCCATTGTTTCAGTCCTCTGTTTTAAGCATTTCCATATCTAGATTATATGAAATATTATTATGATGTAAAGACAATCAACATACATGTGCATAAGTTCGTGTCTGGACGTGACGTGAGAGAGAAAAAAATCACAGGACAGGTTAATAACTTTTGGAGGCTGGCTCTATTTATCATCAACACAAACGCGGCCGTCGTCAAATGGTGAAACTCGGCAAACGGTTCGCCTCCGAAGGGTCCGGTGGACACAAATACGGCGACGATGATCCCCACGCCGCCAGAGCAATAATCCAGAGTGAATCTCTCGATGAATGCTCGATCAACATAAAGATGTCCGCCAACGGGTTTCGATTCTGACGCGCGTAAATTTCGCTTCAAACTTTTGATTTTACGCGTGTCAGTTTCGCTCTTGACGCGCGCATTTAGGGCTGTAGTCAACCAGAAATCCTTGGTCGACCAAAGTCTTGTCCTGCGCAACGATTAGTCGACTAAAAAAAAAAAAAAAAAAAAAGGAAAAAAATAAAAGCTTGTTTTGATTTAACATTTTTTTAAACAACTGTCATTGAGCATTTATAAAACAACAACGAAAAAACATCACAAATAAATAAAACTATAATAATAATATAATTCTTTGAGAATTAAGTGATTTTTTTTTTTTAACTGAAAAAAGTGAGGAGCTCTGTCTATGCAGTCACAATCGCGCACCTGATCACACCACACGCTATAAAAATAACTGCTATCTGCCACATCCTAACAAAAGCTCTCGTTTATACAGGCTTTATATTCTTCTTTACTTACAAAACTTTGGGTTAACTTTCGTCCAGCCGATAAACAAACACACAAAAAACCCAAATAGCCTAAATAGTATCAAATCCGAATAGCTTAATAGGCTGTATTTTGGAAGGCATAAAGGTTTATTTTCGTTTTGTTGCATCATTTAGGCTATTTTCAAATGCGGAAAGTGTACAATTAAAAACATATTAAGAAAACACAATCTATCGAGTCCACATGATATAGCTGTTAAAAGGCTGCTCACGTCTTTTGCGCGCTCAAGTTCGATTTGGAGCAACGTGATCGCCCCCTTCCACAGTCTTGTCGTCTTTGTTTTACAAAAGATTTTGATTTCTTGGACGGTTCCCGGGTGTATTATGTGTGTGCGCTAAAACTGTGGCGCTGTAACAAAAATAGCCTAAATTAAAGCATTTAAAGTTGGGGATAAAACACAGGCTAATTAAATGTAGAATACAGTAATAAATAATTACTTATATAAAGGAATAAATATCAAGGAGTGAATCATTAAAAAAAATATTTTTATCGGTAAAAAAAAGAAAAAGAATATAAAAAGTAACTGGTCGACCAATAAGAACGTCAGTCGACCAAGACGGCATCGATTGATTAGTCGACTAAACGACTAAAGTTGACAGCCCTAGAATTAACACAAAGTGGTCGAGCGTCAAACTGGATGCGCTATTTGCGTCCGGTGTGAACGTAGCATTATGCTTTTCTTGTCACGTGACCTGTTGGTTACACACACTGACTTTGAGTCTTCTGTTGACCTCATGTATATTTGATCTCACCTGAGCAAAGACTCGCTGTTGCTGTTGCTGATGCTGATGCTGTTGCCAGGCAACGGAGCGCCTCATCTATAAGTCTGACATCATAGAGGGATGATGGAGTGTCAGTGAGGTTCATGTGGACTAAAGTGTGTTCTGCTGTTGTTTAGGTTTTGTCTGATGGTGAAGAAGGGCTACAGGGACCCTCCGTATCACAACTGGATGCACGCCTTCTCCGTCTCACACTTCTGCTACTTGCTTTACAAGAACCTGGAACTAGCCAACTACCTCGAGTAAGACCACACACACACTGATTTACTGAAGACGACGCTGCTGTTTGTGTTTTCTGAGTGTGTGTGTGTGTGTTTCTGGCAGAGATATAGAGATCCTGGCACTGTTTGTGTCCTGCATGTGTCACGATCTGGACCATCGAGGAACCAACAACTCCTTCCAGGTGGACTCGGTACGTCACACACACACTGCAGATCGAGTCGAGTGCTTGAAATGTTATAAATGAAAAGTGTTTTCTGCATTTATTGTTTTCTCCAGCAATCCGTCCTGGCGGCTCTGTACAGTTCAGAGGGATCTGTCATGGAGGTACACACACACACTGTTGACATGCTGATATTCATACTCATAATGACGGGATGGGCAACGATTAATCGCGATTAATCGTATTTAAAATTCAATTCAAGTCACATTTATTTATATAGCGCTTTTCACAACACAGAGTGTATCAAAGCAGCTTCACAGTGATAACCTGAAAGTAGTACAACAGATAATATTCAATAATATTGTTAAATATTAAATATTAAATAACCCCGAAAATAAAAAAAATAAAAATAAAAGTTTGTGTTTACATAATATGTGTGTGTAGTGTGTGTATAAGTAATTTGTATACATAAATACACACACATGCATGTATATATTTAAGAAATATGTGCATATACATATTTATTTACAATTAATATTATATATAATTAATAATTAACTATTTATAATTAATAAATATTTGGTATATTGATAACACATTTTTCTTAAATATATACATGCATGTGTGGGTATTTATATATACAGATTAATTATACACACATATATTATGTAAACACAAACTTTTATTTTGGATGCGATTAATCGTTGCCCATCCCCAGGATTATTTTAGTGTGATTGAGATGCTATTATAGTATTTATTGATATTTTCAATTAGTTCTTTTAATTTTAGTATGTTTTAGTACTTTTGAGTTTTCGTCTATTTTATTCATTTTGTATGTATAACTACTTTTGTTTATTTAGTTCTAGCTATTTTAGTACGATCCCTTTATATTTTATTGGTTATATTTCAGTTATTGTGTCTAATAACGTTAAAGCCGTGTTTTGCGCAGTTGTTTTTCAGTATGTTAGTTACTTCACTTCACTTCATCTCCTGATAGTTCACTCTCCTCCACGTCATCCGAGATGTTCATGTCTTTCTTTCTTCAGTGGAAAAGAAATGAAGGTTTTTGAGGAACACACTCCGGGGTTTCTCCATATAGCGTCTTCAATGGGGTCAAAGGTCAGATGTGAGTTTCAGTGCATCCAGCCGAGGAATAAGAGTCTGATCTAGAGTAGACAAACCAGCGACATTTACAACAAAATACACATTTATATACTTTTATCCAATAATCATGATCTTGCTCGAGCTGTGATGCGACACATATTATGTTATCAGGGTGAAAGGTCAAGCGGGACGTAGGCGGAAGACACAATCCTGGAGTGTGTTCCTCAAAAACTCCTTGAAGAACATCTCAGATGACGTGGAGGAGAGGAAATCATCAGGAGATGTTAATTCTGAAGTCAACTAATCCTTTAAAGCCACACTGAAGCTGTTGCTGTGGTTGATTGACAGATGAGTGGTTGTGTGTGTGTGTGTGTGTGTGTGTGTGACAGATCTTTGAAGAGTTTGGTTCATCACACTTGTGATCGTCTGCTGCCCTCTGCTGGTCAACTGACTCAAACACACTCAGTGACTCAGTGTGTGTGTGTGTGTGTGTTTCAGAGACATCACTTCGCTCAGGCCATCGCGATCCTCAACACACACGGCTGCAACATCTTTGAGAAGTTCTCTAGAAAGGTGAAGCTTCTGCATCTTGTTTTGTTTTTTCTGGTTTAGAAAGGAGAAATAAATCATTCTACGGTCGTTCTTATTAAGACTGAGCTCTTAAAATTAGCTATACTGTGTAGTTTTAAATTTGTTTATTTATTTTTTATTAAATCTTTATTATCTTTTTTTTGTGCATGTTTGTATCTGGTATTTTATCATGATGTTTTTACTTTTTGTAAAGTGAATGAATTGTGCTATATAAATAAACTTGTCGTTGTTGTTGTTAACGCAACAGGTTTTATTTAGCTAAGCAAAATAAATCCATTGAAAAGCAACAAGCATACACATTTACGGCCCACTTATGCTGTTGACAATCTGCCATGTTTCATTGCGTTATCACAAATACAACAAGCACAACTGCGCAATATGCTTTCAAAATCTTTAACTAATTGCGTCATCATATAGTATTTTACGGAGGCGTATTGCATTCACTTGAAGAAAAAAAAATCTACTCTGTTTTTCTGAATTAATGAGTTAATTTTTCATGAGAAAAACATTTTTTTTCTCTGTTTTTCTGAATTAACGAGTTAATTTTTCATGAGAATTTTTTTTGCTCTGTTTTTCTGAATTAATGAGTTAATTTTTCGTGAGAAAAAAGTTTTTGCTCTGTTTTTTCTGAATTAATGAGTTAATTCAGAAAAACAGAGCAAAAAAAAAATTCCATGAAAAATTAATTTATCAATTCAGAAAAACAGAGCAAAATATTTTTTTTCTCATGAAAAATTAACTCATTAATTCAGAAAAACAGAGAAAAACTTTTTTTCTCATGAAAAGTTAACTCATTAATTCAGAATGAAGGGGTGGTCAAAATCCCTTGCCTCTTCAGCATATATATATCATAATATCCTTTTGAATGATTATGTATTTCTTTTATAAAATCAATAATTAAGTATGTTTATTGTTACTTAATCATTTATTGACATAAATGTATTCTTTGTGCTTTTGCTTGTGAAATAATATTCTTAAATGCATGCTGATGTACATGCACAAGTCACCAGCTTCTTTTAGGTGCACAAGGCCATTTGTCTCTTTCTCTGGTCTCAGGAGAAAGGTTTATGGATCATAAAGGTGTCGTGAACACATATGTCCAACACTTATGATACTTCTCTGTACAGATGGTCAAGCTATATTGAGCATTGCTTTATTGAACTTTAATTGTTATATTAAACTGTATTCTTTCTATTATATTTGCTTTCTGAGAAGCAAATGTTATCTGTTTTTCTCCCAAACGAGTGAATGTTTTACCATTATGTTTTGGTACACTTAACTGATAATAAGCCGCTCAGACTCTCTTCAGCCTTGATAGGAGCTCCTATTTGCTAGTGTCCTATGTGAATGCAGTAACAGTGAAAATAATAAGGAAATAGGGATTTGGTTTATGTTTGAGTGTTAAAACATAAAGGGGTCATTGAAGCCAACAGTTTAAGGCACTATTTCTTTGTTAAAGTCTTACTCCAGTTAGATTAAAGTTTAGTGTTAGTCTTCTTAGTTGCAGGTTAAGGAACCACTGCCATTATTGGAGATTGAATGAGTTGTTGTTCTGGACACACTGGCGCCAGCAACCCAAATCTGTGACCTGGAAGGTCATGACGTGCCTCATCGATGGAGATATGTTTCGTCTATCTGTATATGTGTGGAAAATTACTGTGTTTATCTATATCGTAGCCAATGAGAATCATTCAACGTGTAAGCAATGACGTAGCTTAGACCTTGAAAATGGTATAACTGCTGTGATCTTAGTAACTGTAAGGGGGCGGCCTACGAACTCCTGAGGGAGTCTTGAAGCTGACTTCTGCTGATGAAATGGCAAACTATGTTCAGTAAAACTTTCTTTAATTTTTATAATTCCGACTCCGGGTCTTCATTCTTCATATCTGGTTCTGGGTCTTTTAACTGTTAACCCCTAACAAGAACAACAGAGCAAAAAAAATTCTCATGAAAAATTAACTCGTTAATTCAGAAAAACTGAGCAAAAAAAAAAAATTCCATGAAAAATTAACTCATTCATTCAGAAAAATAGAGTAGATTTTTTTTTACTTCAAGTGAATGCAATACGCCTCCGTAGTATTTCACTTTAATATGTAATTCAATAAAATGTTTACGTTTTCTTAACTTTTACTGCGCCATTGCTGCCCCATGATGCTTTGCTCTCGGCGTTCCAGGATTATCAGCGGATGCTGGATCTGATCCGAGATATAATCCTGGCCACAGATCTGGCTCATCACCTGAGGATCTTCAAGGACCTGCAGAAGATGGCCGACGGTGAGACGCCAGTGTGTGTGTGTGTGTGTGTGTGTGTGTGTGTGTGTGTGTGTGTGTGTGTGTAGAAGACGCCACAGGATCTCTCTCCTTTCCTGAAATGTGTCTTTTTAAAGGTGTATTGTGTAATATTTGACAGATTGGTTGACCGAAATGAGCATGAATGAGCATTTCTCTCTACACACACCGCGGGTCGCCTCATTTTGACATGTTTCTATGTCCATGTTTCACTATGTTGTTCTTCATGCACAGAAGCTGTAGCTAAAGTCAGCCAATAAAACACCGACACAATGATGAATATAATATTTGCAATAACATTATTTACTGAATAATAAAGTAAACCTAATTTCATCATTTATCTTTGTAAAGAAACCTCAGTGCTACTCTCGGCTGTCTCAGACGATGACATCACTTCCTGTCAGCCATCATAACTTCTGTTAAGTGCAGTTCGCAACCTCACCACTAGATGCTGCTAAACACTGCAGCTTTAATCGATATGACCCATTCCACCTGTATTGTCAAAGCATTTACAGTCACAGTATCAAATAGGTTCATTTTTATATAATAAAAAATAATGTTACAAGTCATTTAATGTGTTCTAAAAAATAAAAGTTGAATAAAAAAAATCTAGCGCTGTGAGTGTGATGTGTCGTGGGTATTTTGAGTAGCTTCTCGCTGATCTTAAACTCAAGTATGATATTCAGTCAAGAGATCTGAGTGATTTGTTCACCAATAACAGAAGTGTAAAATCACTCCAGAGCACGGAGACGACGTCATTTTAACTAATGAAATATAATACCAGTACTGCAAAATAAGCTAAAGAAATCCCCGAAATCCCTGTCTCTTCATGATGTGTGTGTGTGTGTGTGTGTGTGTGTGTTTGTAGTTGGATATAACCAGAAGAATCAAACACATCGCAGTCTGTTGCTGTGTCTGCTGATGACCTCCTGTGACCTCTCAGACCAGACCAAAGGCTGGAAGACCACCAGGAAGATCGCGGTAACACACACACACACACACACACACTTCAGTCACTTACACAGACTCACTTACACTCACTCACTCCCTCACTCGCATTGACTCACACACTCACTCACACACTCGCTCGCTCACTCAGTCACTCACTCACTCATTCACTCACTCACACTCACTCACATTCACTCACTCACTCGCTCGCTCGCTCGCTCACTCACTCACTCACACACTCACTCACACACTCATTCACTCACACACTCACTCACACACTCACACACACATTCACTCACTCACTCACTCATTCACTCACTCACACACTCACTCACTCACTCACTCATTCACTCACTCACTCACTCACTCACTCATTCACTCACTCACTCATTCACTCACTCACACACTCACTCACTCACACATTCACTAACTCACTCACATTGACTCACTCATTCACTCACTCACTCACTCACTCATTCACTCACTCACTCACTCATTCACTCACTCACACACTCACTCACTCACTCACTCACACACTCACTCACACACTCACTCATTCACTCACTCACTCACTCACTCACATTGACTCACTCATTCACTCACTCACTCACATTGACTCACACACTCATTTCAGTCACTCACTCACTCACTCATACACTCACTCACACACACACTCTCTCACTCACTCACTCACTCGCTCACTCGCTCAGTCTTCTGTTGTTGTGTTGCAGGAGTTAATCTATAAGGAGTTTTTCTCTCAGGGTGATTTGGTGAGTTAAACTTTAGCTTATGTTTTCTTGAATGAGAATGATCACATGACCAACGATCACATGACCAAATCACATGTCATTTATTTACCTACACAGCCAGCATGTGATGTGACCAATAATGTCAGTTGTTGCTTCAACAAAATGCTTATAAATCACTGTTGAAATTTCAATAAGATGTGGAAAAGATGCTAAACAGTGTTGCAATATCAACTTGATTCACTGAATAAATATTAAACTGCTGTCCGGGTTTCATTAATCACTAAGCGAAATCTAAAACAATGTATTATTCTTTTACATCATAGCATCTTTTATGCATCAATACAAATGATTGTATTGCCTTAATTTCCAGGTTTACCACCCCTCTAAAGCTTGACATATCACATTTTATTTACTTAAAAAAGTTTATGGAACATTTAGATCAAATATGGGAATCTAAAAAAGTTAGCGTGTGTGTTTTTATGTTTAAATATGATCCATCAGGCTTTTCATAAAGGAAAATGTCATTCATAGACTCAAACTGATCAAAAATATGACGTTTAATACTGCAGATGCTGACATTAAAATAAAATTCTGAACTTCAGATCTTTATATTAGTACAGCAGATACGCAATATCTGCCAATAATATGTCTTGGTAAGATGATATTTAAATGCTTAGTTTTATTATCAAAGCTGCATATAATGCAATGCAATACAAAGATGATTGACAGATGAATGAATAAACCTTCCTTAAAAGCCTGATGCACATATTCAATGAGTGCAGATTTGACAGAATAAAGACACGATGACGTTTGTACAGTCATATAAAAGACTTTTACTTGATAAAAACACAGGACTGGAGGAGATTGTGTGCGATCATGTTGATCATCAGAGGCGTATCAAACATGGATTTATAGGGTTACACAGATTGAAAGCAGTTGTGTGTTTGTAGGAGAAGGCGATGGGGAACAGACCCAGTGAGATGATGGACCGAGAGAAGGCCTACATCCCTGAACTCCAGATCAGCTTCATGGAGCACATCGCCATGCCCATATACAAGTCAGTGTCCATGCTTTTTCACTTTAACCACTGTTTACATCCATAAATAATTCCATTTTGTCTCGTAATACTACCAAGCATATATATTGAAAATAGCAGAGGGCCTAGAACAAAGCCTTGCTGCATGCCATAATTATTGACATTATCTAAGATTTTTGCCCGTTTCAAAAAGACAAAATAAATACGGTCTGATAGGTACGATCTAAACCACCTTAAAGCCTGTCCCTGAACACCAGTGTAATGTCTATCTCACTCATGTCAATCAAAGCGTGTTTTATAATCTATAGTCTCCAACACAACACTAGTTTTGAGAACAGCCTTGATAAGTCACTCGTAATTTTAACAAGCCCATGATCGGCCCAGAATCCAGACTCAAATTTTTCATATGTAATATAGATTCATATATTTTCTTGCTATTTTAGAGGAAAATTATTTTGTATAAAATAAAAAATGGTCATAAGTGCAATAATCTGCTGAGAGTCTTCTCCAGTGCTCTTCGTGTGTCGGTCAAAAATTTCAATTAAATTATATTTTAGTTTGATAATTTTTTTTTAATTAATATTCTATATTTTTAGGGGATTTTTTTAAACTAAATTATATTTATGCTGTATTTATAATCCATTTATTCACTTTTTAACAGTAACAGAAAAAAAGTTGTGTGTCGGTCAAAAATTTCAATGAAATTAATAAATTATATTTTAGTTTGATACATTTTTTTAATTAATATTTTATGTTTTTAGGGGATTTTTTAAAATAAATTATATTTATGCTGTATTTATAATCCATTTATTCACTTTTTAACAGTAACAGAAAAAAAAGTAACAGAATTTGATGTGTATCGTTATGGAAAATAATACTATGCGTAATACTATTTTCGTCTCATTCATTTCCTGATTTTTGACCGCGAGGAGCACAAGTGTGACTATTGTTTTCAGGATCATTTAACCTTTTCCAAAGATGTCCATGATTTTTTTTTTTTTTTTTTTTCACATCAAGTGCCAAAACCTTTACCAAGTTTCATACGATTCTGATGAAGTAAACAATTATAAAAAAAAAAATAAAGAGTACCAGAGGGTTAAAGAGAGTATTCATAACTCTCATGAGGGATTTATATTCTAAAGCATCAGAAGTTCAATTCTATGTAAGGTAATGTTTTTAAGAACAACAGTTAGCTTCCCTCGTTCTTCAAAATTAGGAAAATATAATACATCTTGAAAACTTAATGCTGTTTTTATATTGACATGTGTGTTTTTTTTATTATTTTAATAATATTGTAAAGAAGCAAAAAAAAAAATCCTGTTAAATTTCTGATTTCAAACTGGCAACCGTAAGAAATACATTATGTTCATTATCTGATATGTTAATTTACCGACCTATTGAAGTCACACACAAACAGCTTTTTTACAATAAAGTTAGTAGAAACTGCACAGTGTCATTCACACAAACACCATCATGAAATTAAAAAAATACAGTAAACAGTTTAACAACATTAAATATAACATAAAACCCTAAAGTACATAATTGATTAAAAAAGCTATGAAGAAACATGGTAATTTCAACAAAAAGTGTCACGCAGGGAATTGTGGGAACGTTTTTTCACATTACATTATACAATGACTTGTTCTTTTTCACCTCCAAAACTTTTACTGTAAAACTGTATTAAATGTACGGTTAGATCTGTCAGAACAGATCGTTTTTTACAGCGTATGTATTTTTCCTCTCGGCTGATTTGTCCCAGGCTCCTGCAGGAACTGTTCCCGCGCTCAGCCGAGCTTTACGAGCGCGTGGCCGCCAACCGCGAGCAATGGGCCAAAGTGTCCAACAAGTTCACCATCCGCGGGCTCCCGAGCAACAACTCGCTGGACTTTCTGGACGAGGAGTTCGAGCTCCTGCAGTCGCAGGGCGCCTTCGGGGACGAGTCGCATCGCATGAACGGGTGCCTGGACGACGACTGCAACAAACACCACCAGTGACATCACAGGTCAAAGGTCAGAGCTGACACGTCTTCGGCTGAACATTTGGACAGAAAAATAGTGTGAATTTGCCTAAAAACTTCAGCGAACTTATTTTGAAAATACTTAGACGCTCAAAGCCGTAGTGAAACGTTGTGTCAGCTGAGAGTTCTAAAGAGAACCGTTACAGTGTTACAATGTTACATTTTTTAGAACTTATTGTTTCAAAGCAGTTTCACAGTAACAAACAGGATAGAACAGAATCGCTAATGCAAACTTAATCAAATTAGCTCTAAAAAGTCGTCCAGTTTTCCCGCTGTTTACACGCACCAGGAGAAGCTGAAGGAAAACTAAGCCACACGGAAATTAATGTTTTGCTTGAAACTGATTCAGGCGTCAGATTTCTCCATTCCTGAGATGCGACGGGACTGAGACACACGGATCAGCTGATCGGCCTTCTGAAACTCTCTGTACATACACTCGTGTGTTTTAAAGGGCTACGCGGCCCTCACACTTTTCTTTCTCAGGATGGCAGAATGTGTGCGTCAAATGGATCTTGCCTTACTAAAGTTTGCGTTGCCTTCCTGAGGGACTGTATAAAACATTCAGCCTGTCTGTGCACAGTTCTGGATATATGGGGATATCAGTGTGTACGTGTGTGTTTGCACAGTTTGCCAAAATCTGCAGAGGAACAGGACATGAAGAGGGTGATGATGTCTGTTTTATGAAAAATGTGACTTTGCTTGAACTACTTTCTCTCTCACGGGTTAACCTGCAACAAAGTGTGAATTTCACCATATTTCACCCTAAAATCAAAAGAATAAAAGACGTGATATTTTGCTTTAGAGAAATCACAGACGGACACATAGCGATCCGGGCCTCATGTGGATTCCAGATCTGGGCCGACACTGTTGCCGTCTGGGATAAAGCCTTTTTTAGGACCATTCATCCTGTCCTGACATCATTTTTGTCTGTTATTTATTTTGTTATTATTATTGTAGGATTAGTAACAATAAAAAACCCTTGTGTGTGACAGAATTGCGTAATATAAACTCACAATTGTGTGTTATAAAGTCAGAATTGCGTGATATAAACTCGCGAGAAATAAACTCAAAATCAGAGTCAGATTTGCATTTTTATATCTCGCAATTCTGACCTATGACACGCAATTGTACGGAGGCGTATTGCATTTACTTGAAGAAAAAAAATCTACTCTGTTTTTCTGAATTAATGAGTTAATTTTTTCATGAGAAAAAATTTGTTTGCTCTGTTCTGAATTAATGAGTTAATTTTTTCATGAGAAAAAATTTGTTTGCTCTGTTCTGAATTAATGAGTTAATTTTTCATGAGAAAAAAAATTTTGCTCTGTTTTTCTGAATTAACGAGTTAATTTTTCATGGACATTTTTTTTTGCTCTGTTTTTCTGAATTAATGAGTTAATTTTTCATGAGAAAACATTTTTTTGCTCTGTTTTTCTGAATTAATGAGTTAATTTTTCGTGAGAAAAAAAGTTTTTGCTCTGTTTTTCTGAGTTAACGAGTTAATTCAGAAAAACAGAGCAAAAAAAAAATCCATGAAAAATTAGTTAATTCAGAAAAACTGAGCAAAATATTTTTTTCTCATGAAAAATTAACTCATTAATTCAGAACAACACAGCAAAAAAAAATTCCATGAAAAATTAACTCGTTAACTCAGAAAAACAGAGCAAAATATTTTTTTCTCATGAAAAATTAACTCATTAATTCAGAACAACACAGCAAAAAAAAATTCCATGAAAAATTAACTCGTTAACTCAGAAAAACAGAGCAAAATATTTTTTTCTCATGAAAAATGAACTCATTAATTCAGAAAAACAGAGTAGATTTTTTTTCTTCAAGTGAATGCAATACGCCTCCGTACAATTGCACGTATATATCACGCCTTTCTGAGATAAAATGTAAGAATTGTGAGATAAATAGTCGCAATTACCTTTTTTTATTTTTCATTCTGTGGCTGGAACAAGCTTCCCTATTAATATGAGTCTGAATGTTTAATTGTCATGAAATTAATGTCATAGTGCAAAAATGTTAATGGCCCAAAAAATGTAAGTCATTGATTTTAGATGAAATATGTCCGTTCTGGGGAAATTGTACTGATGTTTGACTGTAAAATGACGTTTGAGAAATGCATTTCTCTTTAACCCGAAACACGAGAGTAAAACTACTGTTTCAGAGAGCCAGAGATCCTTCACGCACCTTCTGCTTCAACATTAAACTAGTCTGAGAGGAAAAACTGAGATATTTATGATAAACCGTCAGTCCACTATTAAAGTTACAGGTGAACGTTCAATGGAAGGAAACGTTATGGATTTCTGGCTTTTGAACGTTTCATTTTTCTAACGATTTCTGCTGTATTTCAAAGGAAAAAAACACACACATGTTTAAAATAAAACCATGCTGGCCTGGCAGTCAACTTTAAATAATTTAAATGTTTTCTTATAGAGTTTCTTATTTCTCCATTGTATTTTAAGTTGATCTTATTATGACAGATATGATGCTATTGTTTTCTTGTGCAATAAGTGGTTTTTGCGTCGCCTCGTGTACATAACATACGTTTCTACAGGATTACTTTTTACACACACTTTGATTCTATTTTCTGGTATTTGTACACGTTTGTACTGTAGGTGGCGGTAAATAACATTGTTTTTTTTTGTTTGGAATAAAAACCTTCTCTCGTGTCGTTCATACACGGCTCTTCTGATGGTTTTGATTAAAGGGGGAGTTGACTGCGATTTCACTTTTTTCATTTTAAATAGTGTGTAATGTTGCTGTTGGTGCATAAACAGTATCTGCAAAGTTGCAGAGATATTGTCTTTTAAAAATCAGGAAGTATATTGCCTACAAAAATTACTCAATTGGGACTACAGCTGGGTTTTAGACGTCACTAACCCACACATTTGCATCAACCCTCCCTCTGAATATGCAGAAAAGGGCATGCGCATTTTACGGAAGACATTTTCCAGAATCTCCACGAGTTCAACACCGGATTCAACAAGAAACTGTTACTAAAACATGAAGCAGATCCGACTTTAAAACCAGAGGCAGCAGTTGTTGAGTCACAACCTGTAAGTAGACGAAGACTTCATCATTTTAAATGTATTTGCATGTATAATTCCAGACGTAGCCTTGTGTTTTATATTTTTCAAATGCCAGCGCTGGCTTTATAGCCACTAGGCTACTAGTTATGCTATTTTGTGTCTACGACAAACGCGTACAAACATTATGGACCTGAATTTTGTATAAGTACTAATGTTGTAAATGTATTTTTCATGTATATATGCTTTGTGTGTGAGTGTGAGTGAACATTTGTTTGTGTGTGTGTGTGTGTGTGTGTGTGTAAGCTCCATGTGTGTCATAGGTCACGCTGCACTAGACAGATGGATGAGGAGTGTAGAGTGAGACACTTTTATAAGAACAGCCGAACAGTCGTTTGCATTTCAGTGTTGGACATTGAAGAAAATAAAACACACAGTGGCTTATGTACTGTACCAGTGTTATTTTAGTAGTATTTATATACTGTTATAAATCTCTCAAATCAGTACTAAATATTAATTGTCTTTTGAGTTTGTTTTAGTAAGAGCTTTAGTCATTTTCATTCGTTTTTTTATATTTATATATATGAAGAGTTCAGATGCAAAAGCCTCTAAGTGCCATTTGAAATTTTCTTCTAGAATGATCATATTTATCAAGCTTGTAAGTAATTTCACTTAATTTGCAATGAGGATTACCTATTAATTGTCATTTAAGTGAAATCACTGAACTTAAATATACAAGTTTGATAAAAATGATCATTCTAGAAGAAAATTTCAAATGGCATTTAGAGGCTTTTGCATCTGAACTCTTCATATATATTTATATATAACTGTAAACACTAGGTCTATTTATACTCCAGTGCTGTTTTCTGATTGGTCAACCCCGTGTTGAACTACTTCCTGTTGTTTTTGTATGAAGTCGATTGTAACGATCATAAACACACGCATGTAAAAACTTATTTTCCATTCTCTGTGAATCATGTTTTCAGTGTCCAGCGTCCCCGTAAGAAGGTTGTGTCTCCTCACGTAGTCTCGCTCTGAACGCTCTGATTGGTGGAAACCGTCACCCGTCCATGTCACATGACGCATTACATCACTGGATTGAGGTCAGGCCTGGATTAGACCGAGAGAGAATGGAGAGATTAGGAGCTGTTAGTGCTCAAAAACAGGAGGAGAAAGGAAAGAGGAAAAAGAGAACGAGTGAGACGCATTGAACATATGCACTCACTCAAACAGATTTAGTGATTTAGTTTGTGTACACATGCGCTTTGTTGTGTGTTAATGGCCCGCTTGTTTGGAAAGAGTTTTTCCAGCTTCCGTGATTTAACATTACTTTCATATTCAGGGATTGTTTTATGATGTTCTTCCTCACTGAAGGATTAAACACAGATTTCTCTGCAAAATAGTTATACAGTTCAATTCAAAACACATAATAACCATATGTTCTATATTGTGAAAATCAGCCACCAAAAATAGATATAAACACATTAGAAAAATAAAATAAAATATGTAATTCATTAATCAAGGCAATATTGGCTAAAAAGTTCAATTGTTCTGTCTGCTTTCCAGCTGAGTGTTGCTGTGATATCATTATACTGGTCCTTTATATATTGACATTATTATTATTGTATAAAATTCATTGGTTTATATTTGCCTGATAAAATGCATCTGTCACTGTTTGGAAAAGAAAATGTAGTTTTAGATGTGAAGTTTGTTCAGACATGATTTCATAAACACTGATTATGTAGTGCTGATACTTCACGTGTTTCATTAATGATTCGAGCCTGATATGTGGAATTATATGGAAAATCGTGTTTGATTAAAATATTAAACATGCAGTAATTGTGCATGAAGTGCAGGAGAGCTTCTCCACAGATGTTTGTTTGGCTTTTTTAGAGACTTTTGATGACATAAAATGAGAGAAGAGAAAGAATTCAGACTATATGTAGGCTAAGTCACTATATATATATATATATATATATATATATATATATATATATCGATTTGACAGCACAGGAATGATGAATGTCTGAAGCGGTTTAATCTGCACTGAAGCGTCTCACAGAAGGTCTTTACAGGAGATAGAGTTCAGGTAACGTCTGTCCAGCGTCAGTCGCTCATGAAACTCACTGACCGACACGAAGAGAGTGAAAGAGACTGAGAAAGACTGAAGTGAGAGACAGTAATCCAGTCTAATTCACTTTGTACAGCGCTGGACTGTAAGAGGATTGAAACATTTTCTAAATTAGATCAGTAAAAATAACAAACTGCAAACCAACACAGAGACAGACAGACAGTTAATGTAGACAGAAATATAGATACTATAGACAGACAGACAGATTCTGTAGACAGACAGACAGATACTGTAGACCAGAGGTCTCAAACCCCACTTGACATTTAAGTTTAATGTTAGTGCGGCCCGTCGTTGCGTTTGCCGCGTTTTGTTTTTGTTTTGTTTGTTTTTTTTATCCCTTGTGGGCTACTATAGATAGTATCGTGACAGCAATACGGTGGGTTTGTTGTCATTAGTTGTCATAGCTCACGAACTTGAGCGCGCAAAATATGTGAGCGCGATGATATGTGAACAGGCCCAAGGCGAGCTACCAGCTACCACCAATCAGGCCACAGCTACTGTTAGCTCGCGAGCGCCGTGTTGGATACCCCTGCTCTAAAACAATGTGAGAATAATCATTTTGAGCTTGTAATATGTGTTGTGTCTGAACGCGTTCAATGAACGATAGTTCATGAATTAGTTCATATTTTGGGAGAGTGCCGAAGTTACGACGTCACTCTGTAGGCCAAAACGCGGAAGTGAGTTAGCATTGTAGCATTACGGTTTTTGCTAAATCGCCTGAAATAAGGTCTGTGGTGAACAGAGCTTCTGGATATTTTCACATTTTGATCTATGAAATAGAACACACGGTTATAACCTGCTTGTGGTTTTTTAAACTTTATGATTGTGTTTTTTAAAATCTTTATAGGCTTCAAAGTGTATAAATTTTGGATTAACTTGTAAAGATTATCTTGCAAGACAAAACGTGTAAGGGTCACAACCCTTTGTTAAAGACATCTTATTTTTTGCGATTTTCCAAAAGTCTATGGGGAAAATGCATTGCTTTTCGACTGAGGAGGGAACCCATGCGCCGCTAGCTTCGAGTTGTCCTACAAAGTGACGTCATCACTTCGGCACTCGTAATATGTGTTGTGTCTGAACGATAGTTCATAAACTTTTTCATATTTTGGGCGAACGTGAACTGAACGTAGCCTACAGTATTACTGCCTGATGAACGTTACAGTGAACTCGTTCATTCTAGTGTCTGTGAACCGAGGAGCGAGGAGGCGTCGTGACTCATCATTTAAAAGGCTTTTATGAGGTCGGTGAGGATGGGAAAATCTTACATGTCTGTGCAAACTTTGCCCGTCGATAAAATAATTGTTATCTGTGGTTGTATATGGGCTGTGGCAAATAATAGCCTAATAATAAAAAAGAAGCTCGCAGCAACATATGGGGAAAAGAACAATGAACTAGTTCATTTTTCTAAGAATGAAATATGAACTGAACTAGTTCATTTTAAAATTTGTGAACTGAACTTTGAACTAGTTCATGTAATGAACTTAGTCCAACCGGTTGATAAGAAGGTTTGCTTTGATGTGTGCAATCAGTAATTTGCCTGAGACATTATACATGTGTAGAAATAATTATTTGTATTTCAAAAGCAATAATTGTTTTTCTAAGTATACTAAAAGGAAATGTGCCTTCCGTAAAAAAAAAAAAATCAATATAATAGTATAAAAACAAATATGACTATCATCACAAAGATGTTGTGTATAAGAAAAAGACAGAGAAAGTTTGTAAAATGAACTTCATGAATTCATGAAGAACCAATCATGCACAGAAAGGAATGCTCAAATTCATAAGAAACGTTAATAATAAAGATTGAGAAGATTGGATCAGTTGTGCTCCATTTTTGGAATACTTAAATACAATTTTTTTTTTTTTTTGAATACTTGATGCGGCCCGGCCTGACCCAGACTCTGTCTCCAGCGGCCCCCAGTTAATTTGAGTTTAAGACCCCTGCTGTAGTCTGAGATTTCACTGATGTATGAAATGATAATCATCCCACAGTGAACATTCAGCAGGTTGGGTTACATTAACATTAGTTAACAGATAATACTGCATTAATGTTCATTGTTAGTTCAAGTACATTTCAACATTTACTAACACATTTAAATACTTTGAACTAACATTAATAAACAATTAACATTTGCATTTTTACTAACATGATAAATGTCGTAAGAAATGTATTGCAGTTTAGTGTATCGTAGTTTATGTTAATGTTAACCAATGAGAACTAAACATTACCTTTCAATTCAGTTCATAGATGAAAGCCAAATGTGAAATTATTATTATTAGACTGATGGAGATATTCGAGGATCATGTCGTGGGATTTGAAGTGTTGAAGCCTGACGCCGTGAGTCTCTATCATGACTTCAATTAGCTTGTGTTTCACAGGTGAGACGCGGCTGATGAGGATGATGAAGATGAAGGTGACGTTTCAGGATCATTTCTTCAAATTAGGCTGCAGGTATTAAATTCTTCTCACCCAATAAAACACACACACACACACACACTAAGAAACACACAAACATTTGGAACCCTAATTTAAAAAATGTCCATATCTGTTTTTAATTTTCAGTCATTCTGCTACACTTGTGTGTGTGTGTGTGTGTGTGTGTGTGTGTGTGTGTGTGTGTGTGTGTGTGTGTGTGTGTGGTGCTGGGGATTAGGAATCGATTAAAGGCAAATTGAAGGAACTCCGGCTCTGGTGTGTCTGTGGATTAGAGGGAAAGAAATGAATCATATTTTAAGTCCTGAGAGTCCCTGAACCCGTCTGCACTGAACATGCCATATGCTGCATCCATGCAGATTATACACACACACACACACACACACACACACACGTGTACACACATTCTCTCTCTATCTCTCTCACACACATAAAAACACTCACACACACACACACTTCTGTGACTCTTCTTTCCATCTTAACATGTTTATTTCTGCATCTCTCTTTCTCATAAAACATGATGGACAAACACATGATGGTTTAATATGTGTGTGTGTGTGTGTGTGTGTGTGTGTGTGTGTGTGTGTGTGTGTCTGACTGTGCGCGTGCTTGCGTGCGTGCGTTGACCGAAACTAATAAAAAAAAAATATCCAGCTCATATTTAATCATAAATTAAAAAAATATGCATAAAGAATAAAGAAATGCATAAAGAAAATAGAGCTTCTATTAGGATTGAAATATTTAGCCATTTAAATAGTTTGTGTTTTTTTATTATTATTGATAATTTATAAATGTATTTCATAAATAAAACACTTATGCATGCATGCGAGGATTTACTTGTTGTTGTGTGTATGCATGTGCATTTTTTTTCTCTATGTATTGATTAATTTGTTTGTTTTTTAACGCAAGTATGTATTTGCTGGTTATTTTTTGTGTATGCATGTTTTTTAGTTTATTTGTTCAATCAGTTATGTATTCATTCATTCGTTTACTAATGTATTTTTTCTTTAGATATCTACCATTTTTTTTTGCAAAAAAAAAAAAACACTTAATTTAAAATTAATCGACTAGTCCTGTATTTATGGAAAGAAAAGTTTATTTATAACTCATTGAAAGTCTACAAGACTCTAGAAGCAAACACAATGAAAAAGCAGGACATTACAAACAAAAACAGAGAAAAAAAAAGTTGATTTTTGAAAAATGATGATTTTGTACAAACAGACATTAAGAGCGTCGGAGCCTATAAAAGCTGAAAACCCCTGAGATTGACGAATAAAACAAACACTGATTGTTGGCAGAATCTAAACGTTAAGAGTCAGAGAGTTTAATTCCATGCAACTCAACACATGATTTCATTCAAGTAAAGTTTGACATTGAAAAAAGAAAGAGTGTGTGGCGTCTCAAACAACCTAAATTATAATATCAATTAAAGAAACAGCTATAAAACACAAATGCATCATCTTGGGCTCTGTCGTCTATCTGACACACAAAAGCACTTTCATCTCCGCTCTTCAGTATCAAAAGCAGCTTTTTCATAAACATAAATGACAATATGTTTCTGGAGATCCTGAAGGATGATATAGTCTAATGATAATGAGACACCTCCTAAAACATCAAGACGGAGCCTTTGCAGTACAGATGATGAAGATGAAGATTGTCAGATCGAGGTGATCAACGCGCTAAACACTTGATCTTCGCAGTTGATGGTCTACTATCACCTACACTAGACTTCATTCAAACACTCGAGAGTTGGTCATCGTCTTTAGAAACATCTCCAGAACTCAAAATGCCTCATTTGTGCACGAACGCTTCAGAATATGGGTTGGACGTGATCACCCTGATTCTTACCAAAATAAACGAACCCTTTAACATTTCCACTGCGCGAAATGCACAATAAGAAGGGCTCGTCTACGCGGCGTTGCGTTGCGTTTGAAGAGTGCACGGACTTTCCCTTCTGAACGCCCTACAGGACCTGGAACTTCCAGGAGTTTTGGTCCTTGTAGTCCAGACAGTCCGCGGCGCTGAAGTTCAGTTTCCAGGACGCCGTTTGGTCTTTGTAGTCTAGGCAGTCGACGGCGCCGAAGCCCAGGGACGCGGCGCTGTAGCCCTGGGACGAGAGCGAGGCGGGCGACTGGCTGAGAGCGCCGCTCATGGAGCCGGTGATGGGGCTGAGCGCGCCCCCGGTGGCCGACAGCTGCGGGTGCATGGGAGACAGGTACGAGCTGCAGTCAAGCCCGGTGAAGTAGGACGAGGAGGTGGCGTAGCCTTGCCCGTACGCCGGGGCCTGTGTGTAGGTCATGGGGTACCCGCCGGAGCGCTGAAGGCACGTCCCGGACACCGACAGCGGGTCCGGCAGCGGGGAGATGGACGCCGGGCTCCAGATGGACACGGTGGCGCTGGTGGAGCTCGGGGTGATGGAGGTCCCGGGCGGAGGCGGGGGCGGAGGAGGGCTGTAGGTGGTGCCGGCGTTGGCCTCGCTGACGCTGGGCTCGCGGGCGGGCGAGGACTTCTTCTTCGGGGGTCGGGGTTTGGTCTGGCCGCTGGTCTGCTGCTGCTGCTGCTGACGGCACTTGGCGCGCCGGTTCTTAAACCACACCTGCGGAAAACACACAGTCGGTTACGCGACAGGACGCTGGGATGCCTCTCCGACGCACGGAAGATGCTCGTGTCTGGTATGAGTTGTTTTAAATATCATTTATTTTTGTTGCTTGTTTATTTATATTTCTGATATATGTACTATAGGCCTTATTTACATAGCCTGTACAGAAACACACACACACACACACACACACATATATATATATATAGCCTATATAAACTATTAAATATAAACATTTAGATGCGATCAACGGATTTGACAGCACTAATTAATATATATCAGAAATACAAATAAACACCAAACATAAATAATTGATTAAGTGTGATTAATCGATTAATCATCATGATTAATCGATGACTCGCGCCAACATGTAATTCACGATTAATCACATCTAACATAAAAGTTTGTTTAATATAATTTGTGTGTGTGCCTGTCTGTATATGAATATATATATATATATATAGTCAAATCACGATAAGTCAATATATATATATATATATATATATATTGATTTATCGTGATTGATTGATATAATAGCATTATATATAGGCGACACTTTACAAAAAAGGTTCCATTAGTTAACATTCCTTAACTAGATTGGTTAAAATATTACCTAACAACGAACAACACTTTTAAAGCAACTAGTAATCTTAGTTAATATCAATTTCAACATTTAATAATACAGCATTAAATTAAAAAAAAGTAGGCTATCTGTTAATATTCCTATTTAATGGGACAGGGCTGACATGAACTAACAATAAACTGCTGTGTTTTATTCAATAATGTTAATAA
>NW_024121159.1:83869-236369 GCF_016745375.1 Pimephales promelas
AAAAAAATTTAAACAATTGTCATTGAGCATTTATAAAACAACAACGAAAAAACATCACAAATAAATAAAACTATAATAATAATATGATTCTTTGAGAATTAAGTGATTTTTTTTTAACTGAAAAAAGTGAGGAGCTCTGTCTATGCAGTCACAATCGCGCACCTGATCACGCCACACGCTATAAAAATAACTGCTATCTGTCACATTATAAAAAATCCTAACAAAAGCTCTCGTTTATACAGGCTTTATATTCTTCTTTACTTACAAAACTATGGGTTAACTTTCGTCCAGCCGATAAACAAACACACAAAAAACCCAAATAGCCTAAATAGTATCAAATCCGAATAGCTTAATAGGCTGTATTTTGGAAGGCATAAAGGTTTATTTTCGTTTTGTTGCATCATTTAGGCTATTTTCAAATGCGTAAAGTGCACAAATAAAAACGAAAAACATATTAAGAAAACACAATCTATTGAGTCAGCATGATATAGCTGTTAAAAGGCTGCTCACGTCTTTTGCGCGCTCAAGTTCGATTTGGAGCAACGCGATCGCCTCCTTCCACAGTCTTGTCGTCTTTGTTTTACAAAAGATTTAGATTTCTTGGACGGTTCCCGAGTGTATTATGTGTGTGCGCTAAAACTGTGGCGCTGTTACAAAAATAGCCTAAATTAAAGCATTTAAAGTTGGGGATAAAACATAGGCTAATTAAATGTAGAATACAGTAATAAATAATTGCTTATAAAGGAATAAATATCAAGGAGTGAATCATTAAAAAAATTATTTTTATCGGTAAAAAAAAGAAAAAGAATATAAAAAGTAACTGGTCGACCAATAAGAACGTCAGTCCACCAAGACGGCATCGATTGATTAGTCGACTAAACGACTAAAGTTGACAGCCCTAGAATTAACACAAAGTGGTCGAGCGTCAAACTGGATGCGCTGTTTGCGTCCGGTGTGAACGTAGCATTATGCTTTTCTTGTGGTTACACACACTGACTTTGAGTCTTCTGTTGACCTCATGTATATTTGATCTCACCTGAGCAAAGACTCGCTGTTGCTGATGCTGATGCTGATGCTGTTGCCAGGCAACGGAGCGCCTCATCTATAAGTCTGACATCATAGAGGGATGATGGAGTGTCACTGAGGTTCATGTGGACTAAAGTGTGTTCTGCTGTTGTTTAGGTTTTGTCTGATGGTAAAGAAGGGCTACAGGGACCCTCCGTATCACAACTGGATGCACGCCTTCTCCGTCTCACACTTCTGCTACCTGCTTTACAAGAACCTGGAACTAGCCAACTACCTCGAGTAAGACCACACACACACTGATTTACTGAAGACGACGCTGCTGTTTGTGTTTTCTGAGTGTGTGTGTGTGTGTTTCTGGCAGAGATATAGAGATCCTGGCACTGTTTGTGTCCTGCATGTGTCACGATCTGGACCATCGAGGAACCAACAACTCCTTCCAGGTGGACTCGGTACGTCACACACACACTGCAGATCGAGTCGAGTGCTTGAAATGTTATAAATGAAAAGTGTTTTCTGCATTTATTGTTTTCTCCAGCAATCCGTCCTGGCGGCTCTGTACAGTTCAGAGGGATCTGTCATGGAGGTACACACACACACTGTTGACATGCTGATATTCATACTCATAATGACGGGATGGGCAACGATTAATCGCGATTAATCGTATTTAAAATTCAAGTCAAGTCACATTTATTTATATAGCGCTTTTCACAATACAGAGTGTATCAAAGCAGCTTCACAGTGATAACATGAAAGTAGTACAACACAGATAATATTCAATAATATTGTTAAATATTAAATATTAAATAACCCCGAAAATAAAAAAAATAAAAATAAAAGTTTGTGTTTAACATAATATATGTGTGTGTAGTGTGTATAATTAATCTGTATATATAAATACACACACATGCATGTATACATTTAAGAAAAATGTGCATATACATATTTATTTACAGTTAATATTATATATAATTATAAATATTTGGTATTTTGATAACACGTTTTTCTTAAATATATACATGCATGTGTGGGTATTTATATATACAGATTAATTATACACACATATATTATGTAAACACAAACTTTTATTTTGGATGCGATTAATCGTTGCCCATCCCCAGGATTATTTTAGTGTGATTGAGATGCTATTATAGTATTTATTGATATTTTCAATTAGTTCTTTTAATTTTAGTATGTTTTAGTACTTTTGAGTTTTCGTCTATTTTATTCATTTTGTATGTATAACTACTTTTGTTTATTTAGTTCTAGCTATTTTAGGACGATCCCTTTATATTTTATTGGTTATATTTCAGTTATTGTGTCTAATAACGTTAAAGCAGTGTTTTGCGCAGTTGTTTCACAGTATGTTAATCACTTCACTTCATCTCCTGATAGTTCACTCTCCTCCACGTCATCCGAGATGTTCATGTCTTTCTTTCTTCAGTGGAAAAGAAATGAAGGTTTTTGAGGAACACACTCCAGGGTTTCTCCATATAGTGTCTTCAATGGGGTCAAAGGTCAGATGTGAGTTTCAGTGCATCCAGCCGAGGAATAAGAGTCTGATCTAGAGTAGACAAACCAGCGACATTTACAACAAAATACACATTTATATACTTTTATCCAATAATCATGGTCTTGCTCGAGCTGTGATGCGACACATATTATGTTATCAGGGTGAAAGGTCAAGCGGGACGTAGGCGGAAGACACAATCCTGGAGTGTGTTCCTCAAAAACTCCTTGAAGAACATCTCAGATGACGTGGAGGAGAGGAAATCATCAGGAGATCAACTAATCCTTTAAAGCCACACTGAAGCTGTTGCTGTGGTTGATTGACAGATGAGTGTGTGTGTGTGTGTGTGTGTGTGTGTGTGTGTGTGTGTGTGTGTGTGTGTGTGTGTGTGTGTGTGTGTGTGTGTGTGTGTGTGTGTGTGTGTGACAGATCTTTGAAGAGTTTGGTTCATCACACTTGTGATCGTCTGCTGCCCTCTGCTGGTCAACTGACTCAAACACACTCAGTGACTCAGTGTGTGTGTGTGTGTTTCAGAGACATCACTTCGCTCAGGCCATCGCGATCCTCAACACACACGGCTGCAACATCTTTGAGAAGTTCTCTAGAAAGGTGAAGCTTCTGCATCTTGTTTTGTTTTTTCTGGTTTAGAAAGGAGAAATAAATCATTCTACGGTCGTTCTTATTAAGACTGAGCTCTTAAAATTAGCTATACTGTGTAGTTTTAAATTTGTTTATTTATTTTTTATTAAATCTTTATCATCTTTTTTTTGTGCATGTTTGTATCTGGTATTTTATCATGATGTTTTTACTTTTTGTAAAGTGAATGAATTGTGCTATATAAATAGACTTGTTGTTGTTGTTAAAGCAACAGGTTTTATTTAGCTAAGCAAAATAAATCCATTGAAAAGCAACAAGCATACATTTACGGCACACTTATGCTGTTGGCAATCTGCCATGTTTCATTGCGTTATCACAAATACAACAAGCACAACTGCGCAATATGCTTTCAAAATCTTTAACTAATTGCGTCATCATATAGTATTTTACGGAGGCGTATTGCATTCACTTGAAGAAAAAAAAAATCTACTCTGTTTTTCTGAATTAATGAGTTAATTTTTCATGAGAAAAATTATTTTTCTCTGTTTTTCTGAATTAATGAGTTAATTTTTCATGAGAATTTTTTTTGCTCTGTTTTTCTGAATTAACGAGTTAATTTTTCGTGAGAAAAAAGTTTTTGCTCTGTTTTTTCTGAATTAACTCGTTAATTCAGAAAAACAGAGCAAAAAAAAAATTCCATGAAAAATTAACTCGTTAATTCAGAAAAACAGAGCAAAAAAAAAAAAATCCATGAAAAATTAACTCGTTAATTCAGAAAAACAGAGCAAAAAAAAAAAATCCATGAAAAATTAATTTATTAATTCAGAAAAACAGAGCAACATATTTTTTTTCTCATGAAAAATTAACTCATTAATTCAGAAAAACAGAGCAAAAAAAAAAATTCCATGAAAAATTAACTAATTAATTCAGAAAAACAGAGCAAATTTTTTTTTCATGAAAAATTAACTCGTTAATTCAGAAAAACAGAGGAGATTTTTTTTTACTTCAAGTGAATGCAATACGCCTCCGTAGTATTTCACTTTAATATGTAATTCAATAAATTTTTTAAGTTTTCTTAACTTTTACTGCGCCATTGCTGCCCCATGATGCTTTGCTCTCTGCGTTCCAGGATTATCAGCGGATGCTGGATCTGATCCGAGATATAATCCTGGCCACAGATCTGGCTCATCACCTGAGGATCTTCAAGGACCTGCAGAAGATGGCCGACGGTGAGACGCCAGTGTGTGTGTGTGTGTGTGTGTGTGTAGAAGACGCCACAGGATCTCTCTCCTTTCCTGAAATGTGTCTTTTTTAAGGTGTATTGTGTAATATTTGACAGATTGGTTGACCGAAATGAGCATGAATGAGCATTTCTCTCTACACACACTGCGGGTCGCCTCATTTTGACATGTTTCTATGTCCATGTTTCACTATGTTGTTCTTCATGCACAGAAGCTGTAGCTGAAGTCAGCCAATAAAACACCGACACAATGATGAATATAATATTTGCAATAACATTATTTACTGAATAATAAAATAAACCTAATTTCATCATTTATCTTTGTAAAGAAACCTCAGTGCTACTCTCGGCTGTCTCAGACGATGACATCACTTCCTGTCAGCCATCATAACTTCTGTTAAGTGCAGTTCGCAACCTCACCACTAGATGCTGCTAAACACTGCAGCTTTAATCGATATGACACGTTCCACCTGTATTGTCAAAGCATTTACAGTCACAGTATCAAATAGGTTCATTTTTATATTATAAAAATAATGTTACAAGTCATTTAATGTGTTCTAAAAAATAAAAGTTGAATAAAAAAAATCTAGCGCTGTGAGTGTGATGTGTCGTGGGTATTTTGAGTAGCTTCTCGCTGATCTTAAACTCAAGTATGATATTCAGTCAAGAGATCCGAGTGATTTGTTCACCAATAACAGAAGTGTAAAATCACTCCAGAGCACGGAGACGACGTCATTTTAACTAATGAAATATAATACCAGTGCTGCAAAATAAGCTAAAGAAATCCCCGAAATCCCTGTCTCTTCATGATGTGTGTGTGTGTGTGTGTGTGTGTGTAGTTGGATATAACCAGAAGAATCAAACACATCGCAGTCTGTTGCTGTGTCTGCTGATGACCTCCTGTGACCTCTCAGACCAGACCAAAGGCTGGAAGACCACCAGGAAGATCGCGGTAACACACACACTTCAGTCACTTACACAGACTCACTTACACTCACTCACTCACTCCCTCACTCACATTGACTCACACACTCACTCACACACTCACTCACTCACTCGCTCGCTCACTCATTCACACACTCACTCACTCACTCGCTCGCTCACTCATTCACACACTCACTCAGTCACTCACACATTCACTCACATTCACTCACTCACATTCACTCACTCACACACTCATTCACTCACTCACTCACTCACTCACTCATTCACTCACTCGCTCACACACTCACTCACTCGCTCACTCACTCGCTCACACACTCACTCACTCGCTCGCTCACTCACTCATTCACTCACTCACTCATTCACTCACTCGCTCACACACTCATTCACTCACACACTCATTCACTCACACACTCATTCACTCACTCACTCACTCACTCACTCATTCACTCACTCGCTCACACACTCGCTCGCTCACTCACTCGCTCACACACTCACTCACTCGCTCGCTCACTCACTCATTCACTCACTCACTCATTCACTCACTCGCTCACACACTCATTCACTCACACACTCATTCACTCACTCACACACTCACTCACTCACTCGCTCGCTCACTCACTCGCTCACACACTCACTCACTCGCTCGCTCACTCACTCGCTCACACACTCACTCACTCGCTCGCTTACTCACTCACTCACTCACACACTCACTCACACACTCACTCACTCACTCACTCACACACTCACACACTCACTCACTCACTCACTCGCTCACACACTCACTCACTCGCTCGCTCGCTCGCTCACTCACACACTCACTCACACACTCACACACTCACTCACTCACTCACTCGCTCACACACTCACTCACTCCCTCACTCACACACTCACTCACTCACACACTCCCTCACTCACACACTCACTCACTCACTCACTCGCTCACACACTCACTCACTCACTCACACACTCACACACTCACTCACTCACTCACTCACTCGCTCACACACTCACTCGCTCGCTCGCTCACTCACTCACACACTCACTCACACACTCACTCATTCACTCACTCACTCACACACTCACTCACTCACTCACTCATTCACTCACTCGCTCACACACTCACTCGCTCGCTCACTCACTCGCTCACACACTCACTCACTCGCTCGCTCACTCACTCATTCACTCACTCACTCATTCACTCACTCGCTCACACACTCATTCACTCACACACTCATTCACTCACTCACACACTCACTCACTCACTCGCTCGCTCACTCACTCGCTCACACACTCACTCACTCGCTCGCTCACTCACTCGCTCACACACTCACTCACTCGCTCGCTTACTCACTCACTCACTCACACACTCACTCACACACTCACTCACTCACTCACTCACACACTCACACACTCACTCACTCACTCACTCGCTCACACACTCACTCACTCGCTCGCTCGCTCGCTCACTCACACACTCACTCACACACTCACACACTCACTCACTCACTCACTCGCTCACACACTCACTCACTCCCTCACTCACACACTCACTCACTCACACACTCCCTCACTCACACACTCACTCACTCACTCACTCGCTCACACACTCACTCACTCACTCACACACTCACACACTCACTCACTCACTCACTCGCTCACACACTCACTCGCTCGCTCACTCACTCACACACTCACTCACTCACTCACTCACTCACTCGCTCACTCGCTCGCTCGCTCGCTCGCTCACTCACTCACTCGCTCACACACACACTCACTCGCTCGCTCGCTCGCTCGCTCGCTCGCTCGCTCACTCACTCACTCATTTCAGTCACTCACTCACTCTCTCACACACTCACTCACTCACTCACTTCAGTCACTCACTCGCTCACTCACTCACTCGCTCACACACTCACTCATTCACTCTCTCACTCACTCACTCGCTCGCTCACTCACTCACTCACTTCAGTCACACACTCACTCACTCACTCACTTCAGTCACTCACTCGCTCACTCACTCACTCGCTCACACACTCACTCATTCACTCTCTCACTCACTCACTCGCTCGCTCACTCACTCACTCTCTCACTCACTCACTCGCTCACTCTTCTGTTGTTGTGTTGCAGGAGTTAATCTATAAGGAGTTTTTCTCTCAGGGTGATTTGGTGAGTTAAACTTTAGCTTATGTTTTCTTGAATGAGAATGATCACATGACCAACGATCACATGACCAAATCACATGTCATTTATTTACCTACACAGCCAGCATGTGATGTGACCAATAATGTCAGTTGTTGCTTCAACAAAATGCTTATAAATCACTGTTGAAATTTCAATAAGATGTGGAAAAGATGCTAAACAGTGTTGCAATATCATCTTGATTCACTGAATAAATATTAAACTGCTGTCCGGGTTTCATTAATCACTAAGCGAAATCTAAAACAATGTATTATTCTTTTACATCATAGCATCTTTTATGCATCAATACAAATGATTGTATTGCCTTAATTTCCAGGTTTACCACCCCTCTAAAGCTTGACATATCACATTTTATTTACTTAAAAAAGTTTATGGAACATTTAGATCAAATATGGGAATCTAAAAAAGTTAGCGTGTGTGTTTTTATGTTTAAATATGATCCATCAGGCTTTTCATAAAGGAAAATGTCATTCATAGACTCAAACTGATCAAAAATATGACGTTTAATGCTGCAGATGCTGACATTAAAACGAAATTCTGAACTTCAGATCTTTATATTAGTACAGCAGATACGCAATATCTGCCAATAATATGTCTTGGTAAGATGATATTTAAATGCTTAGTTTTATTATAAAAGGTGCATATAATGCAATGCAATACAAAGATGATTGACAGATGAATGAATAAACCTTCCTTAAAAGCCTGATGCACATATT
This sequence comes from Pimephales promelas, assembly GCF_016745375.1. Next base: position 92,097 of record NW_024121159.1, read on the forward strand.
CAATGAGTGCAGATTTGACAGAATAAAGACACGATGACGTTTGTACAGTCATATAAAAGACTTTTACTTGATAAAAACACAGGACTGGAGGAGATTGTGTGCGATCATGTTGATCATCAGAGGCGTATCAAACATGGATTTATAGGGTTACACAGATTGAAAGCAGTTGTGTGTTTGTAGGAGAAGGCGATGGGGAACAGACCCAGTGAGATGATGGACCGAGAGAAGGCCTACATCCCTGAACTCCAGATCAGCTTCATGGAGCACATCGCCATGCCCATATACAAGTCAGTGTCCATGCTTATTCACTTTAGCCACTGTTTACATCCATAAATAATTGCATTTTGTCTTGTAATACTACCAAGCATATTTATTGAAAATAGCAGAGGGCCTAGAACAAAGCCTTGCTGCATGCCATAATTATTGACATTATCTAAGATTTTTGCCCGTTTTAAAAAGACAAAATGAATACGGTCTGATAGGTACGATCTAAACCACCTTAAAGCCTGTCCCTGAACACCAGTGTAATGTCTATCTCACTCATGTCAATCAAAGCGTGTTTTATAATCTATAGTCTCCAACACAACACTAGTTTTGAGAACAGCCTTGATAAGTCACTCATAATTTTAACAAGCCCATGATCGGCCCAGAATCCAGACTCAAATTTTTCATATATAATATAGATTCATATATTTTCTTGCTATTTTAGAGGAAAATTATTTTGTATAAAATAAAAAATGGTCATAAGTGCAATAATCTGCTGAGAGTCTTCTCCAGTGCTCTTCGTGTGTCGGTCAAAAATTTCAATGAAATTAATTAAATTATATTTTAGTTTGATAATTTTTTTTTAATTAATATTCTATATTTTTAGGGGATTTTTTAAACTAAATTATATTTATGCTGTATTTATAATCCATTTATTCACTTTTTAACAGTAACAGAAAAAAAGTTGTGTGTCGGTCAAAAATTTCAATGAAATTAATAAATTATATTTTAGTTTGATACATTTTTTTAATTAATATTTTATGTTTTTAGGGGATTTTTTTAAAATAAATTATATTTATGCTGTATTTATAATCCATTTATTCACTTTTTAACAGTAACAGAAAAAAAAGTAACAGAATTTGATGTGTATTGTTATGGAAAATAATACTATGCGTAATACTATTTTCGTCTCATTCATTTCCTGATTTTTGACCGCGAGGAGCACAAGTGTGACTATTGTTTTCAGGATCATTTAACCTTTTCCAAAGATGTCCATGATTTTTTTTTTTTTTTTTTTTTGCATGTGTGTTCACAAAAACCTTTACCAAGTTTCGTACGATTCTGATGAAGTAAACAATTATAAAAAAATAAAGAGTACCAGAGGGTTAAAGAGAGTATTCATAACTCTCATGAGGGATTTATATTCTAAAGCATCAGAAGTTCAATTCTATGTAAGGTAATGTTTTTAAGAACAACAGTTAGCTTCCCTCGTTCTTCAAAATTAGGAAAATATAATACATCTTGAAAACTTAATGCTGTCTTTGTATTGACATGTGTGTTTTTTTTATTATTTTAATAATATTGTAAAGAAGCAAAAAAAAAAAATCCTGTTAAATTTCTGATAGAAAACTGGCAACCGTAAGAAATACATTATGTTCATTATCTGATATGTTAATTTACCGACCTATTGAAGTCACACACAAACAGCTTTTTTACAATAAAGTTAGTAGAAACTGCACAGTGTCATTCACACAAACACCATCATGAAATAAAAAAAATACAGTAAACAGTTTAACAACATTAAATATAACATAAAACCCTAAAGTACATAATTGATTAAAAAAGCTATGAAGAAACATGGTAATTTCAACAAAAAGTGTCACGCAGGGAATTGTGGGAACGTTTTTTCACATTACATTATACAATGACTTGTTCTTTTTCACCTCCAAAAACTTTTACTGTAAAACTGTATTAAATGTACGGTTAGATCTGTCAGAACAGATCGTTTTTTACAGCGTATGTATTTTTCCTCTCGGCTGATTTGTCCCAGGCTCCTGCAGGAACTGTTCCCGCGCTCAGCCGAGCTTTACGAGCGCGTGGCCGCCAACCGCGAGCAATGGGCCAAAGTGTCCAACAAGTTCACCATCCGCGGGCTCCCGAGCAACAACTCGCTGGACTTTCTGGACGAGGAGTTCGAGCTCCTGCAGTCGCAGGGCGCCTTCGGGGACGAGTCGCATCGCATGAACGGGTGCCTGGACGACGACTGCAACAAACACCACCAGTGACATCACAGGTCAAAGGTCAGAGCTGACACGTCTTCGGCTGAACATTTGGACAGAAAAATAGTGTGAATTTGCCTAGAAACTTCAGCGAACTTATTTTGAAAATACTTAGACGCTCAAAGCCGTAGTGAAACGTTGTGTCAGCTGAGAGTTCTAAAGAGAACCGTTACAGTGTTACAATGTTACATTTTTTAGAACTTATTGTTTCAAAGCAGTTTCACAGTAACAAACAGGATAGAACAGAATCACTAATGCAAACTTAATCAAATTAGCTCTAAAAAGTCGTCCAGTTTTCCCGCTGTTTACACGCACCAGGAGAAGCTGAAGGAAAACTAAGCCACACGGAAATTAATGTTTTGCTTGAAACTGATTCAGGCGTCAGATTTCTCCATTCCTGAGATGCGACGGGACTGAGACACACGGATCAGCTGATCGGCCTTCTGAAACTCTCTGTACATACACTCGTGTGTTTTAAAGGGCTACGCGGCCCTCACACTTTTCTTTCTCAGGATGGCAGAATGTGTGCGTCAAATGGATCTTGCCTTACTAAAGTTTGCGTTGCCTTCCTGAGGGACTGTATAAAACATTCAGCCTGTCTGTGCACAGTTCTGGATATATGGGGATATCAGTGTGTACGTGTGTGTTTGCACAGTTTGCCAAAATCTGCAGAGGAACAGGACATGAAGAGGGTGATGATGTCTGTTTTATGAAAAATGTGACTTTGCTTGAACTACTTTCTCTCTCACGGGTTAACCTGCAACAAAGTGTGAATTTCACCATATTTCACCCTAAAATCAAAAGAATAAAAGACATGATATTTTGCTTTAGAGAAATCACAGACGGACACATAGCGATCCGGGCCTCATGTGGATTCCAGATCTGGGCCGACACTATGTTGCCTTCTGGGATAAAGCCTTTTTTAGGACCATTTATCCTGTCCTGACATCATTTTTGTCTATTTATTTTGTTATTATTATTATTGTAGGATTAGTAACAATAAAAAACCCTTGTGTGTGACAGAATTGCGTGATATAAACTCACAATTGTGTGATATAAAGTCAGAATTGCTTGATATAAACTCGCGAGAAATAAACTCAAAATCAGAGTCAGATTTGCATTTTTATATCTCGCAATTCTGACCTATGACACGCAATTGTACGGAGGCGTATTGCATTCACTTGAAGAAAAAAAATCTACTCTGTTTTTCTGAATTAATGAGTTAATTTTTCATGAGAGAAAAGTTTTTTTTAATTAAATTAAATTTTAAATTTATTAAATTAACTCTTTAATTCAGAAAAACAGAGCAAAAAAAATCCATGAAAAATTAACTCGTTAATTCAGAAAAACAGAGTAAAATATTTTTTTTTCTCATGAAAAATTAACTCATTAATTCAGAAAAACAGAGCAAAATATTTTTTTTCTCATGAAAAATTAACTCATTAATTCAGAAAAACACAGCAAAAAAAAATTCCATGAAAAATTAACTCGTTAATTCAGAAAAACAGAGCAAAATATTTTTTTCTCATGAAAAATTAACTCATTAATTCAGAAAAACACAGCAAAAAAAAATTCCATGAAAAATTAACTCGTTAATTCAGAAAAACAGAGCAAAATATTTTTTTTTCTCATGAAAAATTAACTCATTAATTCAGAAAAACAGAGCAAAATATTTTTTTTCTCATGAAAAATTAACTCATTAATTCAGAAAAACACAGCAAAAAAAAAATTCCATGAAAAATTAACTCGTTAATTCAGAAAAACAGAGCAAAATATTTTTTTTCTCATGAAAAATTAACTCGTTAATTCAGAAAAACAGAGCAAAATATTTTTTTTCTCATGAAAATTTAACTCGTTAATTCAGAAAAACAGAGCAAAAACTTTTTTTCTCATGAAAAATTAACTCATTAATTCAGAAAAACAGAGTAGATTTTTTTTCTTCAAGTGAATGCAATACGCCTCCGTACAATTGCACGTATATATCACGCCTTTCTGAGATAAAATGTAAGAATTGTGAGATAAAAAGTCGCAATTACCTTTTTTTATTTTTCATTCTGTGGCTGGAACAAGCTTCCCTATTAATATGAGTCTGAATGTTTAATTGTCATGAAATTAATGTCATAGTGCAAAAATGTTAATGGCCCAAAAAATGTAAGTCATTGATTTTAGATGAAATATGTCCGTTCTGGGGAAATTGTACTGATGTTTGACTGTAAAATGACTATGAGAAATGCATTTCTCTTTAACCCGAAACACGAGAGTAAAACTACTGTTTCAGAGAGCCAGAGATCCTTCACACACCTTCTGCTTCAACATTAAACTAGTCTGAGAGGAAAAACTGAGATATTTATGATAAACCGTCAGTCCACTATTAAAGTTCAATGGAAGGAAACGTTATGGATTTCTGGCTTTTGAACGTTTCATTTTTCTAACGATTTCTGCTGTATTTCAAAGGAAAAAAAACACACATGTTTAAAATAAAACCATGCTGGCCTGGCAGTCAACTTTAAATAATTTAAATGTTTTCTTATAGAGTTTCTTATTTCTCCATTGTATTTTAAGTTGATCTTATTATGACAGATATGATGCTATTGTTTTCTTGTGCAATAAGTGGTTTTTGCGTCGCCTCGTGTACATAACATACGTTTCTACAGGATTACTTTTTACACACACTTTGATTCTATTTTCTGGTATTTGTACACGTTTGTACTGTAGGTGGCGGTAAATAACATTGTTTTTTTTTTGTTTGGAATAAAAACCTTCTCTCGTGTCGTTCATACACGGCTCTTCTGATGGTTTTGATTAAAGGGGGAGTTGACTGCGATTTCACTTTTTTCATTTTAAATAGTGTGTAATGTTGCTGTTGGTGCATGAACAGTATCTGCAAAGTTGCAGAGATATTGTCTTTTAAAAATCAGGAAGTATATTGCCTACAAAAATTACTCAATTGGGACTACAGCTGGGTTTTAGACGTCACTAACCCACACATTTACATCAACCCTCCCTCCGAATATGCAGAAAAGGGCAAGACAGCTTCCAGAATCTCCACGAGTTCAACACCGGATTCAACAAGAAACTGTTACTAAAACATGAAGCAGATCCGACTTTAAAACCAGAGACAGCAGTTGTTGGGTCACAACCTGTAAGTAGACGAAGACTTCATCATTTTAAATGTATTTGCATGTATAATTCCAGACGTAGCCTTGTGTTTTATATTTTTCAAATGCCAGCGCTAGCTTTATAGCCACTAGGCTACTAGTTATGCTATTTTGTATCTACGACAAACGCGTACAAACATTATGGACCTGAATTTTGTATAAGTACTAATGTTGTAAATGTATTTTTCATGTATATATGCTTTGTGTGTGAGTGTGAGTGAACATTTGTTTGTGTGTGTGTGTGTGTGTGTAAGCTCCATGTGTGTCATAGGTCACGCTGCACTAGACAGATGGATGAGGAGTGTAGAGTGAGACACTTTTATAAGAACAGCCGAACAGTCGTTTGCATTTCAGTGTTGGACATTGAAGAAAATAAAACACACAGTGGCTTATGTACTGTACCAGTGTTATTTTAGTAGTATTTATATACTGTTATAAATCTCTCAAATCAGTACTAAATATTAATTGTCTTTTGAGTTTGTTTTAGTAAGAGCTTTAGTCATTTTCATTCGTTTCTTTATATTTAAATATATGTGAAGAGTTCAGATGCAAAAGCCTCTAAGTGCCATTTGAAATTTTCTTCTAGAATGATCATATTTATCAAGCTTGTAAGTAATTTCACTTAAATTGCAATGATAATTACCTATTAATTGTCATTTAAGTGAAATTACTGAACTTGAATATATAAGCTTGATAAAAATGATCATTCTAGGAGGCACTTGGAGGCTTTTGCATCTGAACTCTTCATATATATTTATATATAACTGTAAACACTAGGTTATACTCCAGTGCTGTTTTCTGATTGGTCAACCCCGTGTTGAACTACTTCCTGTTGTTTTTGTATGAAGTCGATTGTAACGATCATAAACACACGCATGTAAAAACTTATTTTCCATTCTCTGTGAATCATGTTTTCAGTGTCCAGCGTCCCCGTAAGAAGGTTGTGTCTCCTCACGTAGTCTCACTCTGAACGCTCTGATTGGTGGAAACCGTCACCCGTCCATGTCACATGACGCATTACATCACTGGATTGAGGTCAGGCCTGGATTAGACCGAGAGAGAATGGAGAGATTAGGAGCTGTTAGTGCTCAAAAACAGGAGGAGAAAGGAAAGAGGAAAAAGAGAACGAGTGAGACACATTGAACATATGCACTCACTCAAACAGATTTAGTGATTTAGTTTGTGTACACATGCGCTTTGTTGTGTGTTAATGGCCCGCTTGTTTGGAAAGAGTTTTTCCAGCTTCCGTGATTTAACATTACTTTCATATTCAGGGATTGTTTTATGATGTTCTTCCTCACTGAAGGATTAAACACCGATTTCTCTGCAAAATAGTTATACAGTTCAATTCAAAACACATAATAACCATATGTTCTATATTGTGAAAATCAGCCACCAAAAATAGATATAAACACATTAGAAAAATAAAATAAAATATGTAATTCATTAATCAAGGCAATATTGGCTAAAAAGTGCAATTGTTCTGAGTGTTGCTGTGATATCATTATACCGGTCCTTTATATATTGACATTATTATTATTGTATAAAATTCATTGGTTTATATTTGCCTGATAAAATGCATCTGTCACTGTTTGGAAAAGAAAATGTAGTTTTAGATGTGAAGTTTGTTCAGACATGATTTCATAAACACTGATTATGTAGCGCTGATACTTCACGTGTTTCATTAATGATTCGAGCCTGATATGTGGAATTATAGGGGAAATCGTGTTTGATTAATATATTAAACATGCAGTAAATGTGCATGAAGTGCAGGAGAGCTTCTCCACAGATGTTTGTTTGGCTTTTTTAGAGACTTTTGATGACATAAAATGAGAGAAGAGAAAGAATTCAGACTATATGTAGGCTAAGTCACTATATATATATATATATATATATATATATATATATATATATATATATATATATATATCGATTTGACAGCACAGGAATGATGAATGTCTGAAGCGGTTTAATCTGCACTGAAGCGTCTCACAGAAGCTCTTTACGGGAGATAGAGTTCAGGTAACGTCTGTCCAGCGTCAGTCACTCATGAAACTCACTGACCGACACGAAGAGAGTGAAAGAGACTGAGAAAGACTGAAGTGAGAGACAGTAATCCAGTCTAATTCACTTTGTACAGCGCTGGACTGTAAGAGGATTGAAACATTTTCTAAATTAGATCAGTAAAAATAACAAACTGCAAACCAACACAGAGACAGACATACTGTAGACAGAAATATAGATATAGACAGATAGATAGATACTGTAAACATAAAGACAGACAGATAGATAGATAGATAGATAGATAGATAGATAGATAGATAGATAGATAGATAGATAGATAGATAGATAGATAGATAGATAGATAGATACTGTAGACAGACAGACAGACAGATTCTGTAGACAGACAGACAGATACTGTAGACCAGAGGTCTCAAACCCCACTTGACATTTAAGTTTAATGTTAGTGCGGCCCGTCGTTGCGTTTGCCGCGTTTTTTTTTTTTTTTTTTTTTTTTTTTTTATCCCTTATGGGCTACTATAGATAGTATCGTGACAGCTATACGGTGGGTTTGTTGTCATTAGTTGTCATAGCTCACGAACTTGAGCGCGCAAAATATGTGAGCGCGATATGTGAACAGGCCCAAGGCGAGCTACCAGCTACCACCACCGAATCAGGCCACAGCTACTGTTAGCTCGCGAGCGACGTGTTGGAGACCCCTGCTCTAAAACAATGTGAGAATAATCATTTTGAGCTTGTAATATGTGTTGTGTCTGAACGCGTTCAATGAACGATAGTTCATGAATTAGTTCATATTTTGGGAGAGTGCCGAAGTTACGACGTCACTCTGTAGGCCAAAACGCGGAAGTGAGTTAGCATTGTAGCATTACGGTTTTTGCTAAATCGCCTGAAATAAGGTCTGTGGTGAACAGAGCTTCTGGATATTTTCACATTTTGATCTATGAAATAGAACACACGGTTATAACCTGCTTGTGGTTTTTTAAACTTTATTGTGTCTGATTGTGTTTTTTTAAATCTTTATATAGGCTTCAAAATGTATAAATTTTGGATTAACTTGTAAAGATTATCTTGGAAGACAAAACGTGTAAGGGTCACAACCCTTTGTTAAACACAAATCTTATTTTTTGGGATTTTCCAAAAGTCTATGGGGAAAATGCTTTGCTTTTCGACTGAGGGAACCCATGCGCCGCTAGCTTCGAGTTGTCCTACAAAGTGACGTCATGTGTTGTGTCTGAACGCGTTCAATGAACGATAGTTCATAAACTTTTTCATATTTTGGGCGAACGTGAACTGAACGTAGCCTACAGTATTACTGCCTGATGAACGTTACAGTGAACTCGTTCATTGTAGTGTCTGTGAAGCGAGGAGCGAGGAGGCGTCGTGACTCATAATTTAAAAGGCTTTTATGAGGTCGGTGAGGATGGGAAAGTCTTACATGTCTTTGCAAACTTTCCCCGTCGATAAAATAATTGTTATCTGTGGTTGTATATGGGCTGTGGCAATAATAATACCATAATAATAAAAAAGAAGCTCGCAGCAACATATGGAAAAAAAGAACTATGAACTAGTTCATTTTAAAATTTGTGAACTGAACTTTTAACTAGTTCATGTAATGAACTTGATCCAACAGGTTGATAAGAAGGTTTGCTTTGATATGTGCAAAGTCAGTAATTTGCCTGAGACACTATACATGTGTAGAAAGAATTATTTGTATTTCCAAAGCAATAATTGTTTTTCTAACTATAATAAAAGGAAATGTGCCTTCCGAAAAAAGAAAAAATCAATATAAAATACTATAAAAACAAATATGACTATCACAAAGATGTTGTGTATAAGAAAAAGAAAATGAACTTCAGCTGTCAGAAGGACAGCTCATGAAGAACCAACCGTGCACAGAAAGGAATGTTCAAATTCAGAAGAAACGTTAATAATACAGATTGAGAAGATTGGATCAGTTGTGCTCCATTTTTGGAATATTTATTTATTTATTTTTATTTTTTTTTTGAATACTTGATGCGGCCCGGCCTGACCCAGACTCTATCTCCAGCGGCCCCCAGTTAAGTTGAGTTTGAGACCCCTGCTGGAGACAGAGAGTCAGAGGTATGAAATGATAATCATCCCACAGTGAACATTCAGCACTTTATGTAAACATTTACAGTAAGGTTGGGTTATATTAACATTAGTTAGATAATACTGCATTAATGTTTATTGTTAGTTCAAGTTCATTTCAACATTTACTAACACATTTAAATACTTTGAACTAACATTAATAAACAATTAACATTTGCATTTTTACTAACATGATAAATGTCGTAAGAAATGTATTGCAGTTTAGTGTATCGTAGTTTATGTTAATGTTAACCAATGAGAACTAAACGTTACCTTTCAATTCTACAGTTCAGAGATAAAAGCCAAATGTGAAATTATTATTATTATTAGACTGATGGAGATATTCGAGGATCATGTCGTGGGATTTGAAGTGTTGAAGCCTGACGCTGTGAGTCTCTATCATGACTTTAATTAGCTTGTGTTTCACAGGATGATGATGATGAAGATGAAGGTGACGTTTCAGGATCATTTCTTCAAATTAGGCTGCAGGTATTAAATTCTTCTCTCCCAATAAATCACACACACACACACTAAGAAACACAAACATTTAGAACCCTAATTTAAAAGATGTCCATATCTGTTTTTAATTTTCAGTCATTCTGCTACACTTGTGTGTGTGTGTGTGTGTGTGTGTGTGTGTGTGTGTGTGTGTGTGTGTGTGTGTGTGTGTGTGTGTGTGTGTGTGTGTGTGTGTGTGTGTGTGTGTGTGTGTGTGTGTGTGTGGTGCTGGGGATTAGGAATCGATTAAAGGCAAATTGAAGGAACTCCGGCTCTGGTGTGTCTGTGGATTAGAGGGAAAGAAATGAATCATATTTTAAGTCCTGAGAGTCCCTGAACCCGTCTGCACTGAACATGCCATATGCTGCATCCATGCAGATTATACACACACACACACACACACACACGTGTACACACATTCTCTCTCTATCTCTCTCACACACATAAAAACACTCACACACACACACACACTTCTGTGACTCTTCTTTCCATCTTAACATGTTTATTTCTGCATCTCTCTTTCTCATAAAACATGATGGACAAACACATGATGGTTTAATATGTGTGTGTGTGTGTGTGTGTGTGTGTGTGTGTGTGTGTGTGTGTGTGTGTGTGTGTGTGTGTGTGTGTGTGTGTGTGTGTGTGTGTGTGTGTGTGTGTCTGACTGTGCGCGTGCTTGCGTGCGTGCGTTGACCGAAACTAATAAAAAAAAATATCCAGCTCATATTTAATCATAAATTAAAAAAATATGCATAAAGAATAAAGAAATGCATAAAGAAAATAGAGCTTCTATTAGGATTGAAATATTTAGCCATTTAAATAGTTTGTGTTTTTTTATTATTATTGATAATTCATAAATGTATTTCATAAATAAAACACTTATGCATGCATGCGAGGATTTACTTGTTGTTGTGTATGCATGTGCATTTTTTTTCTTTATGTATTGATTAATTTGTTTTTTAACGCAAGTATGTATTTGCTGGTTATTTTTTGTGTATGCATGTTTGTTAGTTTATTTGTTCAATCAGTTATGTATTCATTCATTCGTTTACTAATGTATTTTTTTCTTTAGATATCTACCAGTTTTTTTTGCAAAAAAAAAACAAAAAACTTAATTAAAAATTAATCGACTAGTCCTGTATTTATGGAAAGAAAAGTTTATTTATAACTCATTGAAAGTCTACAAGACTCTAGAAGCAAACACAATGAAAAAGCAGGACATTACAAACAAAAACAGAGAAAAAAAAGTTGATTTTTGAAAAATGATGATTTTGTACAAACAGACATTAAGAGCGTCGGAGCCTATAAAAGCTGAAAACCCCTGAGATTGACGAATAAAACAAACACTGATTGTTGGCAGAATCTAAACGTTAAGAGTCAGAGAGTTTAATTCCATGCAACTCAACACATGATTTCATTCAAGTAAAGTTTGACATTGAAAAAAGAAAGAGTGTGTGGCGTCTCAAACAACCTAAATTATAATATCAATTAAAGAAACAGCTATAAAACACAAATGCATCATCTTGGGCTCTGTCGTCTATCTGACGCACAAAAGCACTTTCATCTCCGCTCTTCAGTATCAAAAGCAGCTTTTTCATAAACATATATGACAATATGTTTCTGGAGATCCTGAAGGATGATATAGTCTAATGATAATGAGACACCTCCTAAAACATCAAGACGCAGCCTTTGCAGTACAGATGATGAAGATGAAGATGATGATTGTCAGATCGAGGTGATCAACGCGCTAAACACTTGATCTTCGCAGTTGATGATCTACTATCACCTACACTAGACTTCATTCAAACACTCGAGAGTTGGTCATCGTCTTTAGAAACATCTCCAGAACTCAAAATGCCTCATTTGTGCACGAACGCTTCAGAATATGGGTTGGACGTGATCACCCTGATTCTTAAAAAAATAAACGAACCCTTTAACATTTCCACTGCGCGAAATGCACAATAAGAAGGGTTCGTCTACGCGGCGTGCGTTGCGTTTGAAGAGTGCACGGACTTTCCCTTCTGAACGCCCTACAGGACCTGGAACTTCCAGGAGTTTTGGTCCTTGTAGTCCAGACAATCCGCGGCGCTGAAGTTCAGTTTCCAGGACGCCGTTTGGTCTTTGTAGTCTAGGCAGTCGACGGCGCCGAAGCCCAGGGACGCGGCGCTGTAGCCCTGGGACGAGAGCGAGGCGGGCGACTGGCTGAGAGCGCCGCTCATGGAGCCGGTGATGGGGCTGAGCGCGCCCCCGGTGGCCGACAGCTGCGGGTGCATGGGAGACAGGTACGAGCTGCAGTCCAGCCCGGTGAAGTAGGACGAGGAGGTGGCGTAGCCTTGCCCGTACGCCGGGGCCTGTGTGTAGGTCATGGGGTACCCGCCGGAGCGCTGAAGGCACGTCCCAGACACCGACAGCGGGTCCGGCAGCGGGGAGATGGACGCCGGGCTCCAGATGGACACGGTGGCGCTGGTGGAGCTCGGGGTGATGGAGGTCCCGGGCGGAGGCGGGGGCGGAGGAGGGCTGTAGGTGGTGCCGCCGTTGGCCTCGCTGACGCTGGGCTCGCGGGCGGGTGAGGACTTCTTCTTCGGGGGTCGGGGTTTGGTCTGGCCGCTGGTCTGCTGCTGCTGCTGCTGACGGCACTTGGCGCGCCGGTTCTTAAACCACACCTGCGGAAAACACACAGTCGGTTACGCGACAGGACGCTGGGATGCCTCTCCGACGCACGGAAGATGCTCGTGTCTGGTATGAGTTGTTTTAAATATCATTTATTTTTGTTGCTTGTTTATATATATTTCTGATATACGTATAGGCCTTATTTACATAGCCTATACAGAAACACACACACACACACACATATATATATACGGTATATAGCCTATATAAACTATTAAATATAAACATTTAGATGCGATCAACGGATTTGACAGCACTAATTAATATATATCAGAAATACAAATAAACAGCAAACATAAATAATAGATTAAGTGTGATTAATCGATTAATCATCATGATTAATCGATGACTCGCGCCAATTCACGATTAATCCCATCTAACATAAAAGTTTGTTTAATATAATTTGTGTGTGTGCCTGTCTGTATATGAATATATATATATATATATATATATATATATATATATGAAGAGTTCAGATGCAAAAGCCTCTAAATGCCATTTGAAATTTTCTTCTAAAATGATCATTTTTATCAAGCTTGTATATTTAAGTTTAGTAATTTCACTTAAATTACAATTAATAGGTAATTATCATTGCCATTTAAGTGAAATTACTGAACTTACATATACAAGTTTGATAAAAATGATCATTTTAGAAGAAAATTTCAAATGGCATTTAGAGGCTTTTGCATCTGAACTCTTCATATATATATATATATATATATATAGCCTAGTCAAATCACGATAAGTCAATATATATATATATATATATATATATATATATATATTGATTTATCGTGATTGATTGATATAATAGCATTATATATAGGCGACACTTTACAAAAAAGGTTCCATTAGTTAACATTCCTTAACTAGATTGGTTAAAATATTACCTAACAACGAACAACACTTTTAAAGCAACTAGTAATCTTAGTTAATATCAATTTCAACATTTAATAATACAGCATTAAATTAAAAAAAAAGTAGGCTATCTGTTAATATTCCTATTTAATGGGACAGGGCTGACATGAACTAACAATAAACTGCTGTGTTTTATTCAATAATGTTAATAAAGATTAATATACACATGTTTGCTTATTGGCATAAATGCATTAACTCAAGTTAACTCATGGGACCTCCTTTTATATATTACGTGTGTGTGTGTGTGTGTGTGTGTGTGTGTGTGTGCGTGCGTGTGTGTGTGTGTGTGTGTGTGTGTGCTGGCCTCACCTGGACTCTGGACTCGGGCAGGTTGATCTTGAGCGCGACCTCTTCCCTCATGAATATATCCGGGTAACGCGTCTTGGCGAACAACGCCTCGAGGATGTCGAGCTGCGCGCGCGTGAACGTGGTTCTCTCGCGCCGCTGTTTGCGTGGCGTGTCTGAAAACACACACACACACACACCAACTGTTCAACATCTCGTCTTCAATGTGTATCTATCTGTCTGTCTATCTATCTATCTATCTATCTATCTATCTATCTATCTATCTATCTATCTATCTATCTATCTATCTATCTATCTATCTATCTATATGTCTGTCTGTCTATCCACAATGTGTTCAAAAATATAATTGTAATCGTATTTTTTTATTAGCCTACACTTGTAAAATAAAAAATGTATGTTGTATAAATGTTATGTTTTTACTTAGTCTATAAACCTTATAATTAATTAACCGGCGCGTTGTTTTTTACTTTCTTGAAATAATATAATATCTCTGATTCTGGATTAATAAAGGTTTCACTGCAATTGATTAAACGGGAAACTAGTTAATTAAAGCATTAATTATCATATCCGTGTTTTACAATGATAATTATTTCGTTTCATTTTGCTCAACGATTATCAGACTTTTACTAAATAAACCAAGCCTTCTTATATTTATCCCATTTATATAATAATTATCGAAAGATTTTTTATAAAAAAAAAACAAAACAATAGAAACTGTCGATGTGAATGTCCACATGCGTGTCATTTTAGTTCATCGCAATCTTTTTCATATTTTAACAGCTCATTTGAATGGATATTCGTTGATTCGACTTAACATTCGATTTTTAACAAATTAATTCGAAAAATTATATGCGTGGCAAATTTAAAATGAAGTTCGATATAAAGGCCTAATCTATAAACTTTATTTAGCTATTTTCGATTGCAGTAACTCTATTTAGTCATGATAGCCTATCTTTAATAAACGCAAACTATTTTATCATTCTGAGAAGCAAAATGGAGTGTAAATCATATTTATAAGTAGGCTAACTCATTCATTAAAAATGTTTTAATATAATGACGTTTAATTTCAGCACGCTTCTAAACGCATTTATATGCATAAATACTTAATTATGAGAGTTGTTTAATATAAAATAATATACATATTATATATTCAGCACTTTTACGCGCAGTTTAAATATAATTTTTACGCGCATTAAAATATACGAAGTTTAAATACCATAGCTTATTAGGCGCAGTTTAAATATGCGCATTAAATGTCACATCTGAACTATAAATTGCATAAAATCCGAAATGCATAAATAAAATAAAAAAAAATCAAACGCAGTTAAATAGTCACTTACTGGGATATCCGACGGCGGAGTGCAGGAGATCCATCCCGGTTCCGGACAGAGTCAAGCCGTTGACGGAGTAATGAGGCTGTTTCATGTAGGACATCATGACTATAAACTCTGTGTCTCTCTCTCCTCCTATCTCACTCTCTCTCTCTCTCTCTCCTCTCTCTCTCCTTCTGTCTGTTTCTGTCTGAAATGGATCTTTATTTTTACGCAGGCTGGTTGTCTGTTAGTTTCGGGTTATTTGTTCTGTGTTGATGTGAGATGCTGATCCAGCGGGCATCAGCGGTCGGTGTGTCCGGTTCGGGTGTTCGGTGCGCTCGGTCGCTCGGTGCGCGTGCCTCCGTCTCCGTCTGATAGTGTTGAAGTGAGGAAGAGGAGGAGGAGGCGGCTAATTAGAGAAGAACAAGACCTGAACAAACCCCTCCCACCACATACACCCCCCCAACCCCCCCTCTCCTCTCTCTCTCTCCTTTCAGATTCAAGAAGTTAGATATATTGCGTTTATGGGGATAAAAACACTACAAGATAATAATGTAGGCCTATTTGAATAAAGTAATAAAGTTACTGTGTTGTTATTGTTTGTTGCTCATATTATATTACTCCTCTATTTATTTCTAAACTATCACTCTTGAATTACAACGCAACAAATTACTACAAAATATAGCCTATTTTTGTAAAGGTTCCCGTTAAGTTATTATCTGGACATTCAAAAGATCCAGTTTTTAAAAACCGAATGCGAACGTTAAGGGATCATTCTATTTTATCGACATCCAAATAAAAAAAAATTTTTTTAAATAAAAACGTGTCTGTTTTTGTGCAACACCTTTAAAGACTTCACACGTAGCCTACTGTCAGTTTTATTGGTTATTCGAACGTTAGAACGTTCCATTTCGTTTCTTCAGGCGAGGAATGTTATTTTTGAATGTTTTCTGAACGTTCTGAAACTAGTAAAATTTAAAAATCGTTAGACGAACCAACTGAAAACAGGTTCCAGGAATGACGTTTTCAGATAACTTTGAACGAACGTTCTATTAATGTTATTATTGTTCATAACTCGGCACGTTTTTCGCTGTTTAAAGAATTCGTTCATTTCAAAGATGTGTCCTATTTATTTCTAAACATCTAAAACGTTCGCAGAGATGAAGAACGGGCCTGTCTGAGCTTCAGAAGTTCTGTGATGAGAAGAACTGAATCTCCGTTTAATGATCAGAGATGTGATGAACGTCTGGTCGATGTAAAGGAACTGTTATGCGCGTTCATGGCTCAGTTTCAGAGAGCAGATTACACGTCACAGTCGTACAAAAACACATTTCATTATTTCACATCGCTGCAAAATACTGAAATAATTGGAGTGTGTGCGCGCGTGTGTGTGTGCGCGCGCCCGCGCGCGTCCAAACGGGATTAAAGAAACAAAAGGACCCAGTGTTCCACAAATCCCACAAATATCCACCAGCATCTCTCTCTCTCTCTCTCTCTCTCACTGCTGTTTTTTTGTATTATAGTCTAATGAATGTTCACTTAAATTCATCATCTGTGTTTTATTTTATATTTAGCCTATAGGCCTACTGGAGATAAAGTAGGCTACTAAGATTTTTCCACTTGTTAATTACAAATATCAATAATAGGTAAGCTATACATTACTGATGTAATATTTTGTAATTAATAAAATCATTACGCTATTTTTGGTGTTTTACTTCCTCAAAACTATAAGAAAGAAAAATAATAGTAAATTGAAAAAATCCATCCGCCCGTTTCGTTTCAAACCTTTATATCTGAACTGTAGAGTTTATCTCCTGTGTTTCGTGTGTCTGCTGTAACTCAGGCTATCATTATTATTATATTGTGTTGACAGTTTTCCAGATTTGTGTGGTTTGGCGGGAGTTTGAGGCTCGTGGATCTCTCGGTATTGTCATATGATTGTGAGGATGTAAATGAGCGCGTGTAAAGCGGATTCTGCGCTTGTTAATTGAATCGGATTTCTTCTAGTTTCAAATCCACAGAAACTCTATAAGGGGTTTATCAGCAGATATAAAGAGACACAGACAGTATAACAGCCTCTGTTCAGACCTTTCAAATCTGTCATATCTCTGCCATATCCTCAGCAGGCCGCGTCTCACACTGCCGGAATACACGACAAGAAACCCGCATCTTCTTCTTCATCATCATCATCATCGTCGTCGTCATCATCATCGTCATCACAGGATTCATCGCGTCTGCACGAAAGTTGGTGAGTTGAAACTGTTTTAATTTGGGGGGAAACATCCAGAAACACACCTGTTCATATCCAGTTGACACACACACACACACACACACACACACACACTCTAGATGTCTAAAGCTATCTTTTAATCTGTACTATTATCACAAAGTATAAATATTTGATTTATTTAAGTATATAAACAAAAATAAATTGAAATCTATCTATCTATCTATCTATCTATCTATCTATCTATCTATCTATCTATCTATCTATCTGTCTGTCTGTCTGTCTGTCTGTCTGACTGTCTGTCTCTCAACCTATCCGTCTGTCTGTCCATCTGTCTATCTATCTATCTATCTATCTATCTATCTATCTATCTATCTATCTATCTATCTATCTATCTATCTATCTATCTATCTATCTATCTATCTATATGTCTGTCTGTCTGTCTGTCTGACTGTCTGTCTCTCAACCTATCCGTCTGTCTGTCCATCTATCTATCTATCTATCTATCTATCTATCTATCTATCTATCTATCTATCTATCTATCTATCTATCTATCTATCTATCTATCTATCTATCTATCTGTCTGTCTGTCTGTCTGTCTGTCTGTCTGTCTGTCTATCTATCTATCTATCTATCTATCTATCTATCTATCTATCTGTCTGTCTGTCTGTCTGTCTATCTATCTATCCATTTATCTGTCTATCTATCTATCTATCTATCTATCTATCTATCTATCTATCTATCTATCTATCTATCTATCTATCTATCTATCTATCTATCTATCTATCTATCTATCTATCTATCTATCTATCTATCTATCTATCTATCTATCTATATGTCTGTCTGTCTGTCTGTCTGACTGTCTGTCTCTCAACCTATCCGTCTGTCTGTCCATCTATCTATCTATCTATCTATCTATCTATCTATCTATCTATCTATCTATCTATCTATCTATCTATCTATCTATCTGTCTGTCTGTCTGTCTATCTATCTATCCATTTATCTGTCTATCTATCTATCTATCTATCTATCTATCTATCTATCTATCTATCTATCTATCTATCTATCTATCTATCTATCTATCTATCTATCTATCTATCTATCTATCTATCTATCTATCTATCTATCCATCTATCCATCGGTGGTGAGGTATTGGAATTTTCCATGTCTCCTGAGTGTGTGGCACTAGGACCCAGTGAAGACTGAAATTAAGGACACGTCCACCACATAAGAAGCTTACAGTATTTAATCTGCAGGGCCTAAAAAACACCACTCACTCACACAAGCACACAAACACACACACTCTCTCTCACACAAACACACACACACAAACACACACACAGCTTGTAAGGCTACATGCCTGGACCAAATTGTACGGTCACTGATGTGCAGATCTCGGCTCCTGTGGCACATGTTGTTTTTGTCATGTGTTGATCAGTTCTGATAGTTCAGTATAGTGTGTGTTAGAAGTGTGTGAACGCCTCTCTCGGGTCTCGTACAGAGAGAGCTGAACTCAGGCCCTCGGCACATTTCTACTGTATAAATCCTTCAGTAACATGTGTTTATTGGTTAAACAGATATTTCAATGGTCCTCTGCCATAGTGACAAAACAAAGTGCTTACACGATGCCAAAGGGACAAAGCATTTGACTGGTTAAATGAGAAGGAAATGTAGTTTTGGGAGAGCTATGAGCTTTTCCAGTAACAGATAACGGGTTCAGGTTGGGAATGCATACGGTATATCTCAATGAATGTGGTTTTGGATAAAAGCATCTGTCAAATGCATTCATGGGACACTTCTGATCTGGGAATCGAACCCATGGCCTTGGTGTTGCGAGCGCCATGTTTGAGCAACATTTTCCTCTGGACACTCAAAATGTTCAAGCATCAGCTGTAAATCTGCTCTAACACCCTATCATGGTATTTACAGCACTGGATACACACGCATAACACACACACACACACAGTTCAGCCGATTTGTCATAATATGCTTTATCTGAAAAGTAAGTATCTTACCTCGGGATAAAGAGGGGAAAGAGGCATTTGTAGTGTGATTGTGAGCAGAGGACGCGACAGAGACGGAGAGGAGAGAAACTGACGGACACTTTAGTGGAGTTTAGTGTCGCACAACTGAGGAGATGCTCAGAAGAACATGAGAGTGTGTGATACACTTGACAGGTACATGTGTGTGTGTGGAGATGAGCTGAAAGAAAAGGGCCCAGCGAGGAAGAGGAAGAGAGTGGGCGGGGCTTATCCTCCTCATGTTTCAGACTTGCTGTTTTGTGCTTTGTGTGTTTATTAGACATCTCGATGTTACGGTTGTGTGTGTGTGTGTGTTCATTAGTTAACATCACTGCAAAAAAAAAATGCTTTTCCTCCTTAGTATTGTCGTCTTGTTTCCAGTCCAAATATCTAAACATTTGAAGAGTTCAGATGCAAAAGCCTCTAAGTGCCATTTGAAATTTTCTTCTAGAATGATCATTTTTATCAAGCTTGTATATTTAAGTTCAGTGATTTCACTTAAATGGCAATGATAATTACCTATTAATTGTTATTTAAGTGAAATTACTGAACTTAAATATACAAGCTTGATAAAAATCATCATTAAAGAAGAAAATTTCAAATGGCATTTAGAGGCTTTTGCATCTGAACTCTTCATTTATAGATATTAAGTCTTGTTTTCGGGGTAAATTAATCCAAATGAAGTGAGTTTTTGCTTAAAACAAGCACAATTTTCTTTTTAGATTCAATTATTAGAAAAATTATTATAAAGATTATTTTTTCTTTATCCATTGGCAGATTTTTAGCTTTTAAACCAACAACTCACACTGTACAAATGAATATGCTTTATCTAATCAATAAAATTGTGGCAACAGATTACAAGCAATATTACTTATTAAATTGAACAAATTAGAATTGAGTAATAGTTAATCAAATTAATATTCTAATTAATTCTAATTTGTACAATTTAATTAATAATATTGCTTGTAATATGTTGCCACAATTTGATTGATTAGATAAAGCATATTATTCTTTCAGTACACTTAATTTTGATTAATTCACTTTAATATCTTTAAAAAAAAGAAATAATTTCTTGTCATTTTACTCATCTAGTAAATGCATCTTGATTTAAGAATTCTTAGATATTTGGACTAGAAATAAGGCAAAAATACTATTTTTGCAGTGTATTAACTAAGATGAAGTATCCACGAGAAAATACTTTTGTTACAGTATTTATTCATCTTTGTTAATGTTAGTTAATAATAATCAGCTGTTCGTTGTTTGTTCATGCTAATTAACAAATACAACCTTTGATTTTAATAATGTATTAGTAAAATTAATATGAACTAATATTAATGAATGCTGTATAGAAGTATTGTTCATTCTTAGTTCATGTTTACTAATGAGTTTAGAGCGGTTACTCTTGAGTTATTTTAATTGAACTAAAGCTGAGGTTAGTTCTTGACTAGTTTAGGTTACACTTATAATTAACTATAATAACTATAATAGTAATTATAATTAACTACATGCACTTACTTTAGGGTTAGTTCCATATAATTAAGACCAATTTAAAGAAATGACTATAGTAATTATGTAACGTGTTACATCACTGTAAAATAAATAAATCATATTAAACATCTGTCCTTGTTACAGTACTGAGTGATATTAATTAACAACATGAACTTACTATAGGGTTATTTTATGAAATTATGCATAATTACTGTAATGTGCATGTAAAAAGTGTTAGGTCATCAAAATAAAGTGTAACACTTTATAATAAGATCTCATTAACATTAGTATAGACCAACCATGCGCAATACACTTATGACGGTGTTTATTAATTAATTGATAATTTATTCATTAATTCATTATAAAACGTTCAGCTCAGGTCCATTACTGTAAACGGAACCTTATTGTAAAGTGTTACCAATAATATTAACAAATACAACTTTTCAACAATAGCCTAAACGCTGAAATTAACATTAACTAAGATTAATAAATGATAGTTTATTCATGTGAACTAAAGCAGCAATTTACTAATAAATGTTAAAAATGGAACCGTATTGTAAAGTGTGTTGCCAAATAAAATGTTAATAAGTAAGTAGTCTAATATAAATTACATGTTTTTTTAAAGATTCTCAAAAGATCTGAAACACACACTCGCAGTTGTGTGAAATGTGATGATGTGGTTTCGTGATTGTGTTGAAGACATTCATAGATGAGCTGATGAGACATATGAAGCATCTGGACTCTGGCAGATTGATAATCCAGACAGCAGCAGGTGGCCGTCTGAGTGTGTGTGTGTGTGTGTGTGTGTGTGTGGAGATTATGCAGGTCGACATGCGCTGTAGTTCTGGTATATACTCGACCTGCGAGTGTGTGTGTGTGTTTTCAATCAATAAACCTCTAGAGCTGCTCTTATAGGCTAGTGAATATTGTGAAGTGCAACACATTGTGACTTAATCAGATTACTTTTTCAAGAAACTACAAATTAACACAATTCTTTTATATTTACAACAAATATCTAGGTTACTTTTTTAAGGAGTAAATCAATATTGTAACGCATTACTTTCAAAAGTAACTTTCTCTCAAACTGATGCTGGAAACAACATTACAATTTTTGAAGATTATTAAAGAAAATACTATTTTCAGTTTAATTCTGTTTCTAGTTTCAGTTCAGTGTAGGTCTAGTGATGTAAACGAGGTTAATGAGGTCATACTTTACCACTTTAAGATTAAAATAACGATACAAATATGGATACACTTCATTTTATGGTGTCCGTGTTTCAGTAATTATGCATTCATGTACTGAGTGATATTAATGAACCTCGTGGGTTAGGGTTCGGTTTAGGGTTATTTGCATGTAATTATTTCTGTAGCAATAACACTGTAAATAAAGTAGCAAATACTTCTAAAGCATTTATTAATCTTATTTTTGTCGACATTTACTAATGCATTATTATAATCAAAAGTTGAATCTAATATTATGTAATACCAATCAACCGTTGTATTTTAACATTGACGCAGATTAATACATACTTTATAATTGTAATATTTTATAGTTACGTCTGCGGTGTTGTGAAGTTTTGAGCAGGTTTATGTGATTCTTCATATTTAAAGTTAAATATGATTCAGAGAAATATTGAATGATTTTTGTGATGATGTTAAACATTGATGTGCTGTTCTCGCAGTGTGTGTGTGTGTGTGTGTGTGTTTAAGGCAGATATGGAGTCTGATTCACACAGACTGATTAATAAGCTCGGGTTCGATTGTTTTAATTGAGCACGCGTCTCACACACACACACACACACGCGCGCACGCACACGCACACACACACACGCCATGTGTCCCAGCGTAAGCCTTCATGCATGAGTGCCCAGCAGATTCTGTTTGTGCTTGGGTACATTGTGTGTGTGTGTGTGTGTGTGTGTGTGTGTGTGTGTGCAGCGCTGGTGCCGATGGGGGTCAGGGGTCGAGCTGGTGGTACAGTGCTAATATGGGGACGCGTGTGTGTGTGTGTGTGTGTGTTTGTGTCCAGATGGCATCAGGCTGATGAAGAGAATGGCAGTAATGCAGGAAGTGGAACAGTAGCACTAATCCGCCTCTATCCTCCACGTGCCGCACACACACACACACACACACACACACAATTACACACTCATACACACAAACTCACTTAATCACTCACACAAACACACATAGTTACACTCTTAAACACACACATATACTCACACACTTAAACACACACACACATATACTCACACACTTAAACACACACATATACTCACACACTTAAACACACACACATGTACTCACACACTTAAACACACACACACACACACACACTCTCACACACACACACACAAGAAGCATTATCAGAGGTGTACAGCTGACTGCAGTTTACTGTTCCAGAAACACACACAGTGTGTGAGTGTGTGAGTGCGGGTGTGAATGTGTTTGTTTGTTACAGTGACTGTGTGTGTGTATGTGTGTGTTTAAGTGTGTGAGTATATGTGTGTGTGTTTAAGTGTGTGAGTATATGTGTGTGTGTTTAAGTGTGTGAGTATATGTGTGTGTGTGTGTTTAAGTGTGTGAGTATATGTGTGTGTGTTTAAGTGTGTGAGTATATGTGTGTGTTTAAGTGTGTGAGTATATGTGTGGTGTTTTAAGTGTGTGAGTATATGTGTGTGTGTTTTAAGTGTGTGAGTATATGTGTGTGTGTGTTTAAGTGTGTGAGTATATGTGTGTGTGTTTAAGTGTGTGAGTATATGTGTGTGTTTAAGTGTGTGAGTATATGTGTGTGTTTAAGTGTGTGAGTGTGTGTGTGTGTGTGTGTGTGTTTAAGTGTGTGAGTTTGTGTGTGTTTAAGTGTGTGAGTATATGTGTGTGTTTAAGTGTGTGAGTATGTGTGTGTTTGTGTGTGTGTGTGTGTGTGGTGTGTGTGTGAGTATATGTGTGTGTGTTTAAGTGTGTGAGTATATGTGTGTGTGTGTGTGTGTGTGTGTGTGTGTGTGTGTGTGTGTGTGTGTGTGAGTATATGTGTGTGTTTAAGTGTGTGAGTATATGTGTGTGTGTTTAAGTGTGTGAGTGTGTGTGTGTGTGTGTGTGTGTGTGTGTGGTGTGTGTGTGAGTATATGTGTGTGTTTAAGTGTGTGAGTATATGTGTGTGTGTGTGTGTGTGTGTGTGTGTGTGTGTGTGTGTGAGTATATGTGTGTGTTTAAGTGTGTGAGTATATGTGTGTGTGTGTGTGTGTGTGTGTGTGTGTGTGTGTGTGTGTGTGTGTGTGTGTGTGTTGGTGAGAGAGAGTATATGTGTGTGTTTAAGTGTGTGAGTATATGTGTGTGTTTAAGTGTGTGAGTATATGTGTGTGTGTTTAAGTGTGTGAGTATATGTGTGTGTTTAAGTGTGTGAGTGTGTGTGTGTGTGTGTGTGTGTGTGTTTAAGTGTGTGAGTTTGTGTGTGTTTAAGTGTGTGAGTATATGTGTGTGTTTAAGTGTGTGAGTATGTGTGTGTGTGTGTGTGTGTGTGTGTGTGTATGTCTACTGTCGTCTGTCGATGTGATGAAGCTCAAACTGCTAGTGTGTGTTTCTTAAATAGTCACACTAGGTGCTGGACTGATCTGAACTCCTGACACACACACACACACACACACACACACACACACACACACACACACAGTCTCACAATGGTTCTCTGATTCTTAATTGGGAGTGTAATCCTGAGGAATGTCCCTAATTAGCAAATACTGCAGTTCAGATTTTTACCAGCCTGTTCCTACACAACACACACACACACACACACACACACACACACACTGCTGAAAAATCTAGCATAAACCAGCATGGATTGTTGGTTCAGGCTGGTTTCTGCTGGTGTAGCGCTGGTCTATTTTTATTATTATGATAATTATGATTATGATTGATGCGGTTCTGGAGTAAACCGGATCTGGTGAAGCTGGTCTTGCGGGATGTGAGTCGGAAAGATGTCTCTATGCAAGCAGTGTTTTGGCGGCAAGCATAGTTTTAGCTTGAATATTTATATATTCAAAACATTAATGATGAACAATATAAGGTTAATATGATTTATATATTATACGTCTCCTGATTCAGACGATCTGGACACAATCATACGCAGGGGTTATGAAGAGTGTTATGGGTCAAATATGTTTTAGAGCCCGACCGATAAAGCATTTTGAAGGCCGATACCGATACAAATATTTTTTTGGTTTTAAAATCCGATATATCGGCCGATATATATATATATATATATATATATATTATATATATATATTTCAGAAACGCGCAACAAAACATTAACAGATTTCCCCTAACATAGTTATTTGTAGTTATTTATGAGTTTTAACTAAAATAATATGATAAAGCATTTTAAAAAGAAACTTGTTTCTTTTATTGTCACAACATCAAAATATATTAAAGTTCTGATAAATAAAATAATAATTAGTCTCTACATTGCCTTATAAGCTACCTTATAATTACAATGTCAGGTTAGCTAGTCTATGATGAGCCATATTTTAGCAATAGATAACGTCATACTGCAAATTTCAATTTAACAGGCCAAGGAGAGATGATTGAAGCGTGTTTCGTCTGTTTTGATTTTATTTTTTGAAATATTCGTTTATCTGCCATTATAACTGCCGATACCGATAGTTTGGAAAATGTCTAATATCAGTCGGCCGATATATCGGTCTGGCTCTAATATGTTTTATGGGAGAGGTAATACAACTCTTCAAACAACTAAAGAAAGTTCAAAACTGAACGCTGCCATTTTTGAAGACTTGTTGACAGTAGTGATATCAGGACTTAACAATTCCTGAAAGAGAATTAATTCAATTAAAGTCAATGGCCAAGAGCTCTAATAAAGGGCTTCCACAACCTTTACATGTACCGTAGGTTTTTACTTTATTACATTACAAATATATCATTTGGAAAATCGTTATTTAACTACGAACACACAGTAATAAACATGATCCGTAACATTATGTTACGCAAGGAAACTTTCTATTGTATAAATCTTTTGAATATTATGGGAGTGTTACTTTTGGATGTTCTCTGAAACAAGTCGTAATATTAAAAACACCTTATAGACGAACGTCTCAGAAATAAAACCTGTTTCCTCTTTGTGCCGACGAGGACATTATTAAAGACCAGATCACTGAGCAAATCTTCTGCTTACTGGAAGAATGTTTTTAAGGTTTTGTGTTTATAGTAAAAATAATCTAACATTAAAAAACTGTCTGTGTGTGTGTGTGTGAGTGTGTGTGTGCTGCTGACACACTGCTGATGGTAAATCCAGATTAGTGTGGCTAAAACAGGCTGCAGGACTGATGCATGAACCCTAATACACAGACCCGCTGTCACCCTCAATAACTCACACACACACACACACACACACACACGATTATGGGGCCACGAGCTGAACCAGCACAGCCTGACACAGACGAGACGATGTGGAGATGTGTGTGTTTCCAAACGTCTGCAGAACACAACACCGATCGGATCTATCAAACAACATACATTACAAAAAACTATATTAACTAGCACTGTAAAAAATATTTTCAAGATTTGTTATCACAACATAATTTCTTTTGTCAAATCAACTTTAGAATAATTTATTTAGTTGAGATAACTTATTATTTTGAGTTTTTGGTGGTTAAATTAATCTACTTCATTGTATTAACTCACTTTTTCCAGTTCAATCAACTTAAATTTTTAAGGCAACCAGGGTTACTTACTTTTTTAAGTTTAACCAACAATATTTTTTTACATCAATATTTTTTTTTATTTTACTAAATAAATTATTTAAGTCGATTTGACAAAAAAAAAAAATGTTGTGATTACTCACAACATTTTTTCTTTTGTCAAATCAACTTAAATAATTTATTTAGTTGAGATAACATATAATTTTAAAATTTCTGATGGTTAAATCAATCTCCTTCATTGTATTAACTCACTTTTTCCAGTTCAATCAACTTAAAATTTTAAGGCAACCAGGTTACTTACTTTTTAAAAGTTAAACCATCAATATTTTTTTTACAGTATATCACATATTCTTCAAGCCCATATTCTACATCCCTTAATCCTTATCTTAACAACTATTTATGACACCAGATACTAAACAGTAAATTATGAATTAATTGAGGCACACTGTAAAAAATATTGTTGGTTTAACTTGAAAAATGAAGTAACCTGGCTGCCTTAAAATTTTAAGTCAATTGAAATGGAAAAATTGAGTTAATACAATGAAGGAGATTGATTTAATTGATCTGAACTATATGAATTATTGAAGTTGATTATGTTGTGATTACAAATCATGAAAATATTTTTTACAGTGTATGAAGTCAGTTCTCAACATCACAATAACGACTGTCTTCATATGTTGATTTATTTTAAACTTCTGATTGTAAAGTGATTGTAATGATTTGATGTGTAATGACATTCAGACTGTGATCAGATGTGTTTGATTGTGTGTTTTTCTCTGTGTTTCAGGGTTTCTTACGCCGGATTCGACATGTTTCTCAGACGCTTACACACACACTGAGGAACGCTCTCTTTCGTAACGACGTTCCTGTCTTTGGTGGAGAATCTCTAAAGATCTAATCTGATCTCATTCGTTTGGATTTCATTAATAAAGATAAAAACATAACAGTGCATGTAATGTAATATATGACTCATCTATACAAATCAAAGTGCTTTAATAATATATGGCTGTTATAATTTTCATCAATTGTTATCTTAAGTTATATCAATCACCAATCTTAGTTTAACAAATGTGTGAATCAAATTAATAAACATGTTCGATGCACTTTGTGTCTTTGATTAGGCCAGAGAACACATGAACCCGCGGGTCAAACACAGACGTGAGGGTTTATAATAGACGCATCAGTGTCAGAGTCAATCTGAGACTTTATCTGTAACCCGCTTTACACTTCTGTGAACTCTAAACACACCGACACACACCTCAGGTCAGAACCCAACACTGATTATATTTTGCTTCTTTTAAAATAAAAACAAAAACTTATTTTATGTCTAATAATTGTTGTTTTTTTTTTTAGGTAGGCCTACTTCTGTTTTAAATGGTTACTTAATTAATTCTGTGATTAATTACTGACCCTCATGTGGTTCCAGACCCTTAAGACCTGTTTATCTTCAGAACACAAATATCATCTGAAATCCGAGAGCTTTCTGAATCACCAATCTCTGTTCATGTGAGCATCAGACACATGCATTTGCTTTTTTTATTGCAGACAAAAGAGTAAACATACATCACATAATGTCAACCACAACAATAATAAAGGAGACAACAGATAAAAGGATGCGTGCGATGATGACGCAGGAACCGGCCAATAGAGAGCCGGCGGCGTTCTGACTGGAACCGGAAGTGCTGCGCTGTGTTTACAACAGGGAAGACATTGTTGAATAAAGTTGTTATTTATTTATTAGTCACTTCGTAACATTACATTTGAGCCACCGTAGTCACATGGACTATTTTAACGATGTAGCCCACCTTTCTGGGCCTTGAAAGGGGTTATGATGACGTGCGCTTTCGGATTTCATCAAAAACATCTTAATTGGTGTTCTGAAGATGAATGGAGGTCTAACGAGTTTGGAACGATATGAGGGTGAGTAATTATAGTAATAATAATTGTCATTAGTACGTCTAATTAATGACTATTAACGTTTTTGGGTTAAGCCCACATCAAAAACACTAGTTATATAAGTGTGAGATGTGAAACACATTAAACATCAGGCAGTTTATGACTTATCAGAATGTTAATCTCCCTTACTACTACTACTACTAACTACATTAAAAAATGGAAGAGTAGTTTTATAATAATTATAGAGCTGATGTGTGTTTGTCCTGCACTGCCTCCTGCTGGTGAAGATGCGGTATCTCACTTCCGCTGATGCTGATTTACACACTGAAATTCCGCCGCGAACGTTTAATATCTGATCAATCTGTTGCTGTTAACACAGATATGATGATTTGATATGAATGTGAATCCAGTGAAGGAGCTGAAGCTCGATTCCCTCCTCATACAGATCAGAAGTGTGTGACGAGTTTACCGCCATCAGAATCATCTGCAGGAGCTCTGCGTTCCTGTACAGGAAACTCTGCAGCACTGAAGGTGTTTCACAGCAAACCAGACACACACACTCACACACACACCACCACACACACTAACACTCACATACTTTCAATTCAAGAAAAGTAGTACCGTCTAACTTTTTTTAATGTTACTGTTTGAGAACGTTCAGAAATCATTCAAAAGTAACATTCCTATAATGTTTGGAGAATGTTAAAATGTAAAGTTCTAACATTCGCTTAACAAAAACAATTTAAATTTAATTAAATTCCATTCAAGGTACTTTATTGGCATGGCAGTGTTTATAGTATTAAAACAAGAAAAGATGAATTACATTAAAGTATGGCAATTATTAAAATTAAGATAAGGTTAGAATTTAATTTATTACAGTTCAAATATATAATATAGACACACACACACACACACACACACACACATAATCCAAAGGGGAAACAAGTGTTACCCGACTGCCTTGTTTTAAAGCATAAACACACTTCATTTGAACACATTTCTCAGTAAGCAAAACTTAATATGTTCAGTCATTTTGCTTCTCCAATAATTGTATCTTGATTGTTTAGATTTTAGAGAAACGTTTAAGTGATTTCTAAGTATTTTATAAAGCACTTTTTACAATACAGATTGTTTCAGGAGCGTTTCTGTTTAGATTATGAACTTCATTCTCATGCATCTGGGTCATCTGATGGTTTAGTCCTGTTCTCCAACACACAACAACGACAGGCCAAACTGCTATACTTTCATGCTCTGGTTTTACATTCACATTCTCTCACACACACACACACACACAAACACACACCCTAAACAGGAAATAAAGCGAGATGTAAATGAGGTGAGCGAGAGGAAGAGGTTGTACATTCTAGTGTGTGTGTTAGTCAGTTTTTCTGCACCAGTGAGCACACACACACACACACACACACTCATGCTGTGAGTGGTTGTGTGTGTTCGTGTGATGATGGACGCTCTGGAGATCTCCACACGAAACCCTCAGGATGATTATGAGATCCTGCTGCGTGTCGGTGGAGGGACGTACGGAGAAGTTTATAAGGTACATGTTTCGCACCGCTCTCGGTTTATGAAGATTCACAGCTTTTAATGTTTTGTAAAGTGTGTGTTTGTGTGTTCCTAATTAGCTGTCCCCAAAGATGGCAATATCTGAGATCCTTGTACCTGTGGGGACATTTTTGAGGAAACATGCTTATAAATCACACAGAAGGATGTTTTGAGAATTTAAAAAATGCAGAAAGTTGTGTGTGATCGGTATGTTTAGGGGTTGTGTGTGTGTGTGTGTGTGTGTGTTGTACCTATAGCTTTATTTTGAGGACAAATTTGTACAAAAAGTTAAAGTTAAAGCTAAATCTGACATCTCTTTTGGTGACGTCCTTATTTGTAAAAACGGTAAATAAATTCAGTTTTTTATAAAATTATAAAAAATATAAAAACTGCTTAAAGTTTTTGGTCAGGGTTAGTGTGTGTGTGTATTTGTTAGAGTCAGGTTATGATATTAATAACTAGTTTCACCTTTGAGTCTATGCAGGGTCCCCGTTTAGGTGTCGGTAAGTGTGAGTAAGTGTGTGTTGTGTCAGGGGTTTAACACGCCACATCCGGTCTAAATTCAGACCTGTGAAGGTCACTGGAGATCTGATCAACATTACAGGACGTTTCGTTTCGGGTGTTTAATGTTCTCAAAACGTTAGCATAAAACATCGTTTTGTTGGATGTTTGTTTCAGAACGTTCACAACTAACGTTCCCACAATGTTTCTCATATTGAAAAAGTAAAACATTTATAATAAAAAGAAGAAGACTAGTCAGAAATAATGTTTTCATAACTTAATCGTAACATGAAAACGGCAGAGTCAGACGCTCCGCTGAAACGCCTAGTTGTAGCGTTCTGTGGCGTTAGCTGTGGCGCTAGTTGTGGGCGCTTAAGAGCATTTTGGCAGCGCAGTGTTTTTTGTCAGTTTGGACGTTTCGTTGCTATGATACAGAATATCCGCAGATAAATAGTTTTATACTTATACTAGCATAACTAGTTTTATGCTAGCTCTGCTGGTTGATGTCGTTGTACAGAAAGAAATGTTGTGACCGTTGGTCGGTGTGGTATTAGCCCCGCCCCTCCTTCACTGTGATTGGACGGCTGGGTAAAAAGTGACAGTGATGAGCGCTGCGTTTCACCCAAAGTTGAACATTCTTCAACTCTCGAAGCTCGAACTTTTCACTTCAGTGTGAAAAAAAACGCTCAGGCCTTGCTACGCTAATGGCATTTTAAAAACGTGACGCTCATTGAAAACAATTGAAAAAATATCCCAGACGTAAAAAAATAAAATAAAAAAAAAACGGTTTGGTGGACACACGAGCTTAGAATGTGTTTTTTAAGAATAAAAAACAAAATAGCCACACTTGTTTTGTTCGCGCGTTGGAAGCGTATGTGAGACGAGTTTTCTCTAGTGGAAGCGTTCGGTACTGCAGCCGAACAACATCTCATGAGAGATCAGACTCGCATTTGGAGCACAACTTTGATCAAAATATTTAGATTTTCACATGGTTTTAGAGTAAAATGTGTTTTGGAAAATATATATTTCAATCAAAAAATTTAAAATGTTTTTAAGTGCATAAATGGTACATTTTGTAACTTTTTTTCCAAGTTCACCGCACTTCAGCAATAATCTATCATGCGTCATCTTTAAAAGAGACCAGACCCGTTGAAATTGAGATTAAACTTAAATTATTAGGTCAATGCTCAAAAAGTGAATAAATTGATCGAATTCAATTAAATTGAACTACCGCATAAATATAAAATATAATTTAGTAGCACAAAAATTCAAAATATTAGCAAAAAAATACAAAATATTAAATCAAAAACATTATCAAGTTAAAATGTGGTACAATAATTTCATTGAAATAAAAACAAAACGTTATTCATTTATTTTATTTTTAAACTTGGTTATTCAAGCGTCAAGCAAACATTCCATCATATCATTCTTCAAACATCATATGAAGGACATTTATATGTTCTCTGAAACAAATAGTAACATTTAAAAAACGTTTCAGAAAAAAAAAACACTCCACTCATAATGAATAATTAACGTTTTGAGGATATTATTATATAGGATATTATAACTGTTCTATTAATATTACTGGAAGAACATTTGTTCATAACTTTGAGAGAGACTTTCCCTGTTAGCTTGGTGTGTGTGTGTGTGTGTGTGAGACTCATTCAGAAATGTGACTGTGATGTCATGGTGTTCTCGGTGTGATGTCATCCTGAAGAAGCGCATGTGTTTCTGCACTGTCAGTCTTCCTGTCCAGTGTTGAGTCCCCTGTATATTAGAATGATGATGGAGATTTGTTATTCATCACAGTCGTGGTTCAGGCTGATTTACTGTAAAGCACACGCGGCTGTAGAGGAGTGTGTGGTGTAGATGCACCACAACACTGCTTCCTCTTTCCTCCCAAAAGCACCTTGGTGTGTGTCAATGTTTCACCTGTACCAGCCATAGCAAAACTCTCCAGTGTGTGCAAACTGCGCCATTTTAGGGCAGAAACATTAACAGATGAAATATGACACCAGCGACTTCATTATAGGCAATGCTTTTCAAAAACTCTCTTCACATCCTGAGAGCAGAAGTGGTGCACAAGATGTTAAAATAAGTCTCTGGTGTGAAGTTTTAGCTCAAAATACCCCACATATATATGTATATAGCATGTTAAAATTGTCACTTTTGTTTTTAAGGTGAGCAAAAAAAGCACCATTTGTGTGTGTGTCCCTTTAAATGCAAATGAGCTGCACAGAGGGCGGAGCTACAGCAGCATGTGTACGTGTGTATGATATAAAAATAAATAAAACGTTTTTGAAATGTTCAAGCAGCTAACACGAAACATTTAAAAAAAAAAATTATTTATTTTTATATCATATTTATTTTTTTATCTTATCTCGCGCAGACACCACAGGTCATCAGTGCATTTGATCGTTCTGCAAACATTGAGTGTTGTTATTGAATGTTGGAGGCGTGTAAAAACCAATGTTGTTTGACATCTCTAAAGTTAACCATTTCAGGACGGGGAAAAATTAGTAAATAATTCACGGACGCATAAATGAGGTTCAGTAAATGATGATAGAAAGATAGAAGACTGAAAATACAGTGCACTAGTCATATGGACTATACTGTTTTCGGAGCTCAATGGCGTCCTTATTTCATTGCTAAAGTAGATTAATGTAGTTGAATGCCTGTCTTGCCTGAAATGCATGTTTGAGATGTTTTAAGTTCTAGAAAACCTTTCAAACATGAACACTTTTCTTGATTTGAATCTTGACGTCAAACTCGAAAAGCGTGGCCGTTAAAGGAGTAGTTCACTTTTAAAAAAAACTTTTTCTGATAATTTACTCACCCCAATGTCAACCAAGATGTCCACGTCTTTCTTTCTTCAGTCGAAAAGAAATGAAGGTTTTTGATGAAAACATTCCAGGATTTTTCTCCATATAATGGACTTCAATGGGGTCCAAACGGTTCAAGGTCCAAATGAGAGTTTCAGTGCAGCTTCAAACGACACCAGACGATGAATAAGGGTCTTATAGGACTCTTCGAGTCATGACTCGAAAAAAGATTTGTTCAGTTCGATGAACGAGTTTGAACAGGAGGGTCATGCGCGTGCATTACAAAACAGAGCAAGGCGAGCATTTGTGCTTATAAAACTTAAACATTTTTATTTATTTTTTAAATGACCGCTCGTTTCGCTTGATAAGACCCTTATTCATCGTCTGGTGTCGTTTAAAGCCCTTTGAAGCTGCACTGAAACTCTCATTTGAACCTTAAACCGTTTGGACCCCATTGAAGTCCATTATATGGAGAAAATCCTGGAATGTTTTCATCAAAAAACCTTCATTTCTTTTCGACTGAAGAAAGAAAGACGTGGACATCTTGGATGACATGGGGGCGAGTAAATTAGTTTTTTTAAAAGTGAACTGCTCCTTTAAAGTGATCAGTGTGTTGATTAGCCTAAGTCGACCTGTTCTGCTCGTTTTACAACAACAGCTCAAACACACGACGCTCACCTCGAATCTGTGTCCTTTCAGTTTGATCAGAAACACGAGGACATGATAATGAGGCTCACAGTGTGTGAGACGTGGGGAATCTACTGTGAGGTCAGGGGGCGTGGCTGTGGAGTAGGTTCTGACCCGCCCACACACACACATTCTTAAGGTTAGTTGTTTACACTCTGAAGTGGAATGAAATGTGGTCTTTCCAGTGACATAAGACAATATCACTCAGTCACTCGTACAGTAAACCACATAAACACACATGCTGGAACATTTGCCATTATGAAGACTTTTACATTTTCATGATGGTTTTTATCCTGAGTGAATGATGTTTTCATATTCTTGCAGTTTTACATATTTTAGATAGATAGACAGACTTACATAAAGTTAAACAGGCAGATAGATAGATAGATAGATAGATAGATAGATAGATAGATAGATAGATAGATAGATAGATAGATAGATAGATAGATATTGTTATATATTTTGTTCATATTGTGATATTTTCTTGGCGTTATGCAAGGACTCGTGTTCAGCTGAGTTGTGTGCTCGAAACAGGTGCTATTCATAGAGGCGAATGCAGAAGTGAGAGTTTATGATATTATCGGTTTAAAGGAATTTAAAGGAAACGTCTGCAGACACATTCATGGTTTTATCAGCGGCAGCATCTGTGAAGTTTTGAGCGTTTCTGCTGCACATTTATCTGCCTCTGGTGTCGTCGTGTTGTGCTGTCGATCTCACAATGAAACTTCACAAAAATTATGTTTGAAACCACATCCAGAAATTGTCTCAAATGGTTTTAACCATAAAACAAACCTCAGAGTTTCTTCAAATCAAATGATTCACCCGAAGCTTATTCACTCTAATGCTGGGAATGATTCAGGCGTTTAGCAGCTGTGCTAATTTAACGCTAAGAGAGTTCGTCATCACGTGTCACGCTATTTTCTTCTGGAAACAAACTTTGTTGTGTTATTATTTTCCTGTTATCTCAGTCAAGCTGCTTTGAAAGCGCTGTATAAACAGAGTCATCAGCAGATGCTGTCCTGTTTACTGGTGCAGCTCATGGTCGTGTGTGTGTAGGAGTGTTTGTGTCTACTTTCCACTCAAGGCAACGGTCTGTTCTTTCCTCCAGCATGTGGATTAATATTCATACTACAATTCCATAAACATAAACATTCCAGCAGACGTGGCCTAATGGTTAGAGACTCGGAAGTTTCGGAAGCGGGTTCGATTCTCAATACCGGTAGGAAATGACGGTTCCCTTGAACAAGGAACCCAATCGCCCCAATCGTGTGTGTGTGTGTGTGTGTGTGTGTGCGCACGAACTTGTATGGGTTATATGCAAAGGACAAATTCCGAGTCTGAGTTACCGTGTCACTTTCACTTCTTTTTTTTTCAATTTCATGTTCTTGTGTTCATATTTTGTGTGATAATGCAGAAGTTGTGGACTATGGGATTTGTTTTGGTCATTTTACAGTCTATTCCCAGGCTGAAAATTTCACGTAGGCTACATAAATTATTACAGTTTAAATTCATAAATTGATAAAGCGAGCGCTAATCTGGGGGTGTGTTTCCCGTACAACCGTGCTTCACCGCTATTGTACGATGCATCGTTGAAGAAATCAACTTGCTAGTCACATATTGTCCCAAAGTGTTCCTTCAACCACGACGATTTATGACGTCACGCACGTGGTACTGACTTATTTTAATAAAACTGTTTGAGATCAAATTAATTCTAGATGTTTTTATATAAATGACAGATATGGCATCTGAGGACTATCTCAGTTATTCCAGATTCAATCATAGACTCGTTCTTACATAGTGGAGCATATTCGCACATGCGCACTCTTGTGCTTTAACAGTGCTTTAAAGGGTAGCCTACATATCATGCTTTTAAATCATTCATTTTTACATATAAATCATACCGTTGTGGTCTGCAATGCTTGGGTCTGAATTCCTCATTATTAAAGCTCCCCAAGCCCCTTTTCTGATGTGCGTCTGTGAGCGACCCGTTTCAAAGCGGCCCCTTTAAATAAAAAGGAGATGAGTTCACGGTCCGTTCAACTCCCCGCGTTTGCCCATTATTGTAGTTTGATTAGAGATATACGATTATATACGATACCTTCAAAGAACATTTTTATTCACACGTTAATAAAATGTCAACAACAGAAGACTTGTCCATCAAGCCTTACATATTCGAGCCAGAGCGAGCGAGTTGATAAAGACGACGACGAACCTGCAGAACAACCTCTTCATCATATGGATGTATTGGTATGTGAGTTAACTGTTTTGTGTTATTAGTGAAAGTCGACTATTTCTCTTGTTAAAACAAGCACACCGACAAGATAAATGACTACGGTCTAATCTTACCACAAACAATCTGTATTTATAATATGATACGTTTAGAAAAGCAGCTAAATGAGCATTGATGAAACTCAAGAACAATAATACTGCAGACGTGTAACGTTACTTCAAAACAAAACAAAGAAAGACAAAGGTACTGCTAAACCATGACCACCATGTGTTTTAAGAAAGGAAACTACTTTATTTTTATTAACGATATTTACAGCTTATCGAAATGCTCTGTTCGTCGTCTCCAAAGATAGAACGAATTTAACGTTACCTCTCATTCAGACGAAGTCAATCGGCAAACCCTTCTGTATAACGTTACCGGCGGAGGTTGTTGAAGTGGGAATCAGGTCACTAACGTACATCCAACAACCGAACATTTTGACTTGCCCTCTCGTAACTTCTGCATCATTGAGCTCGGACTCCAAAATCGGAGCGAGAAATAATAATGGCGGATTGCTCGAAGTGTTGGGCCGGTAGTCGATGTCCTTATTCGTCAGTTCCGCTGCAAATACGGTGACGTTATAGTTCAAAAAACGTCATAGAAAACAGAAAAATCTGAACAGGTTGAAAAATATGACCAAAACAGAATATAAAGATATAAACGAAGCACCTGAAGAGAATAATTTCATCTATACACTCCAAATATACAACAAAATGCATTTAAGGGCTAAAAAAGTGGATTTTGCATGATATGTCCCCTTTAAATCTCTTGACAAACTCAAAGACGTAAATTACATTTGTATGTTTTCTAAATAAAAAAATATCGATTGCACTGAATGTCAGCTTGCTTATTTTGCTCAAGATAAAGGTTTATTGAGTCCACATGTAAAACAATCTAGAAACTCTGCTTCTAACCATTGCTCAAGATCTGTCGCTCCAAACACACAACTCTGCGATCCTGTCTGCGAATGTTCATTGGAACGATGGTTTCGGGTATCACCGACTCGTTCATCTGCTGATTACGACAGAACTTGCGACCATAGTTGGCTATGAAGTTGGAATATAAAGAGCAGAACCCCTCTTTCATACTCATGATAAACCCTTATTTGTTGAGCTATCATATCCAGTCAACTCCCATTGGTACTCAAAGGAAGTTTGTGACTGTTGTCAAGCTGGAAGAGAGCGGGTCAGATTTTAGGAGGATATACTGTACAGTGTTGGCCAAAATTATTACTGACATATCTAAAAATATTGACTTTTTTTGCCATTTAATTTCATCAGATGAAGTGAGTCGTACAGTTTTTTTTTATCCACTTTTAACTTTAATATTTGGTATGTCCACCATTTGCTGTTATTACAGCAGCACATCTCTCTCTAAATATCTCCCGAGAACTTCAACGCAAATGTTTATGGCGCTAATTGCCCCAAATGTTCTCAATGGGGTTGAGGTTCGGACTTTGACGGGGCCGGTCCATCATTTTCAATGTCTTGGTAAACTGAAACCTCTTAAATATGCCAAGTGATCCAGATCCAGATCAATGCAGGAGAGACAACCTTAGTCCTTCTGTTAACTGGTTGCCACTGATAGACCTCAAAAGTCTCAGTCACACTGGGTTCATAACGACAGACTTATGCGCATGTGACTGTATTTCCTATTACTGTATGTAAAGCTTTGAAACAATCAAAGTGTGTGTTGGGTAGGTTTAGTCAAAGGGAATAAGTTGTACAGTATAATAATCATGTCTAAAGAAAGTCAACCTAAAAACATGAAAACTCAATGTGTGTATTTGTGTGTTTTCAGGCACGTAATAAACAGAATGGGGAATTGGCAGCCATTAAAATCATCAAAATGGAGCCTGGTGAGTATCACACACTTATATACTGAAATCCTCAAACCCAGTCCCTGAAGGGCCACAGCCCTGTAGAGTTTAGCGCCAACTTTAATTAAACACATATGATCCAGCTAATCAAGGTGTTTAGGATAACTAGAAATGTGTAAGTTGGAGCGTTTGTCCCTCCAGGAGCTAAGTTTGAGAACACTGCTTTAAAAACACTGTGTGTGTGTGTGTGTGTGTTCAACAGAGGACGATTTCTCAGTTATCCAGCAGGAGATTGTGATGGTGAAGAGCTGTAAACACCGCAACATCGTGGCGTATCACGGCAGTTACATCAGGTGAGAGTCGCTCAGGTTAACACTGGAAACAAGGACTCGTTGGGGAAAGGCAACATAAGAGGCTTTCCCACCGGAGGATCCTTCTCATAGTTCCTAGAACTATTGGCGGAAGGTCCCTGATTTTGGTGCGTTTCGAACCGCAGGAACGAGGAACGATTTTAGCTCTAGGAACTCTTTTGGGGTAACTAATTTACTCCTACTTCAGAGTCGGTCTAAACCAGCGCTGTAGGAACTACCAGTGACGGTAGTGTTCGCTGATTGGCCAGACGCACGCTAAACACCAGCACCCGCCATTTTTATAAAGCTGTGTAAACACACAGATTATAGCCTATACATTTACTCCAAAAAATTTACACTGAGGAGAAAATCCAACCTCAACTTTGAGGACACCAAGAGAAACATGATTATGTATTTTCGTTCAGCAACACTGGATATCAACCACACGCCATACGCTCATAACTCTTCATTACTGTCTACTTTATATGTATAACAGTTCAATGTATTTGACAGGAATGTTAGACAGATCGCAAACTAATAAACTAATGAATAGCGCCGTCAAAATAAAAGTCACAACATTAGTCCTCGGGGAACCACTTGTCCTTGGGGAACCATTAGTCCTTTGGGAACCATTAGTCCTCAGGGAACCATTAGTCCTTGGGGAACCATTAGTCCTCGGGGAACCATTAGTCCTCGGGGAACCATTAGTCCTCGGGGAACCATTAGTCCTCGGGGAACCATTAGTCCTTGGGGAACCACTTGTCCTTGGGGAACCATTAGTCCTTGGGGAACTATTAGTCTTCGGGGAACCACTTGTCCTTGGGGAACCATTTGTCCTTGGAGCAACCACTAGTACTTGGGGAACTACTAGTCCTCGGGGAACCATTTGTCCTCAGGGAACCATTAGTCCTTGGGGAACCATTAGTCCTCAGGAAACCATTAGTCCTCGGGGAACCATTAGTCCTTGGGGAACCATTAGTCCTTGGGGAACCATTAGTCCTCAGGAAACCATTAGTCCTCCGGGAACCATTAGTCCTTGGGGAACCATTAGTCCTCAGGAAACCATTAGTCCTCAGGAAACCATTAGTCTTCGGGGAACCATTAGTCCTTGGGGAACCACTAGTCCTTGGAGAACCATTAGTCCTCGGGGAACCACTTGTCCTTGGGGAACCACTTGTCCTTGGAGAACCACGAGTCCTCGGGGAACCACCCTGGTGGTGAGTTACTATAACTGAACGTGTGATGCACCTATGATGCACTCCGACTCTTACGTTCTGTATTGTCTCTATTGTAACTATTGTCTTATCAATTGTCCTTAGTAAGTAATACTTCGTTTTGACCATCATAAATATGTTTGTGGCAAAGTTTTGAGAACATTATTGCAGTTTTTCACAGTTACTTGGACCAATTTCTCAATATTTAAGTCACTTGTTCAGTCTATGTGAGCTAAACTGTGGAGTTTGCTGAGTTGATTTGAGACATGAATTATATGTTTTGGTCGTTTTAGTCAGTTAGGAGAACTGTGAGAAAAATTATGAAAAATGTACATGAGATATGTGTCCTAGCGA
Organism: Pimephales promelas; assembly: GCF_016745375.1. The sequence goes on from NW_024121159.1 coordinate 132,271, forward strand.
AATGTGTAAAGACCAGATAACTTCATATCTTGTTCATATCTTTTGAGAGAATCTTGCCAGAACGTTTCCTGTCAGCTGGGTAGTGTTAAGTGTTTATTTACTTTTAAATTAACCTTAAAAAACCCTTTAAATGAAGACGACGGATGGATGGATGTAAATGATAAACTGTGTTGTAGGATGAATAAACTGTGGATCTGTATGGAGTATTGCGGCGGAGGATCTCTGCAGGACATTTACCACGGTAAAGAGGATCTGACATTTCTCTCTCTCTCTCTCTCTCTCTCACACACACACACACACACACACACAAATGACTTGATTTCCTGTTTTAAATGTCATCAAAATATCTTAATCTTTCAAAGCCTTTGGGTCACTCTCTAAAAACAGTACTGAACAACACAGTGTTCGTGTGATGAGTGTGAAGATATGTTTTATCACATAATCGTGTGTGTGTCTATGTGTGTGAGAGAGAAAGAGACTGTGAGAGAGAGAGAATATTTATTTTATTTTAATAATTATTTACTCATTTGTATTGTGTAGTGTTATGAATGCTTTGGCAATGTAAAGATTTCTTTCACCATGCCAATAAAGCTATTTGAATCTTGAAAAAAACTCTTGAGACAGAGAGAGAGAGAGACAGTGTGTGAGAGAGTGAATGAGTGAGTGAATGAGTGTGTATGTGAGTGAGTGAGTGAGTGAGTGAGTGAGTGAGTGAAAGAGGTGAGTGAGTGAGTGTGTGTGTGTGAGTGAGTGAGTGAGTGCGTGCGTGAGTGAGTGAGTGAATGAGTGTGTATATGAGTGAGTGAGTAGTGAGTGAGTATATGAGTGAGTGAGTAGTGAGTGAGTATATGAGTGAGTATATGAGTGAGTGAGTGAGTGAGTGAGTCAGTGAGTCAGTGAGTGTGAGTGAGTATATGAGTGAGTGAGTGAGTGAGTGAGTAGTGAGTGAGTGAGTGAGTATATGAGTGAGTGAGTGAGTGAGTGAGTGAGTATATGAGTGAGTGAGTGAGTGAGTCAGTGAGTGTGAGTGAGTATATGAGTGAGTGAGTGAGTGAGTGAGTGAGTGAGTAGTGAGTGAGTGAGTGAGTGAGTATATGAGTGAGTGAGTGAGTTTATGAGTGAGTGAGTGAGTAAGTGAGTGAGTCAGTGAGTGTGAGTGAGTATATGAGTGAGTGAGTATATGAGTGAGTATATGAGTGAGTGAGTGAGTAGTGAGTGAGTGAGTGAGTAGTGAGTGAGTGAGTGAGTATATGAGTGAGTGAGTGAGTTTATGAGTGAGTGAGTGAGTAGTGAGTGAGTTTATGAGTGAGTGAGTGAGTAGTGAGTGAGTGAATGAGTGTGTGTGTTTGTGTATGTGAGTGAATGAGTGTGAGTGAGTTAGTAAGTGAGTGAGTGAGTGAGTGAGTTAGTGAGTATGCGTGTGTCTGTGTGAGTGAGAGTGAGTGAGTATGAGCATGATATTTTGAAGCTAAAAATTTTGAGTTTGATCATCATCATCTCTCTCTCTCTCTCTCTCTCTCTCTCTCTCTCTCTCTCTCTCTCTCTCTCTTTCTCTCTCTGTCAGTGACCGGTCCTCTCTCAGAGCCTCAGATCGCTTACGTGTGTCGAGAGATGCTACAGGTGAAGTGCTTTTAAAATATATTCATACCCAGACACAATTATTTTCAGAGGGAATTAACGTCTGCTCTTTATCTCTACTCAGGGTCTTGATTATCTTCACGGACAGAAAAAGATCCACAGAGACATCAAGGTACACTCCCTTCACACACTTGTTCGGTTTTTCTGAATTGCTAAAACACTAAACCCCATTCTCCAAACCAATGTGTCGAAACATCACTCTTCTGTAAAACATTAATCACCTTCAGGTGTTAAAACACTGTTTGCAAATCTCATGCACTCTTTTTTCAAAACTCTGAACACATTCTCACTCACACACATTTCCCACTGTGATACACTCATAATTCACAACACCAAACATGCGAAACACAACTACAACACTCTTGTCATCGTTTATACACAACGGCTTAAAACTGTTCACACTCATTTCTAATGATGAGATCAAACTAACTGTACATATACAAGTCACTTCAGAGTCCCAACATTTACTCACAAAGTTGGACTGAAGAGTGTGTGTGTGTGTGTGTGTGTGTGTGTGTTGGAGAAGCAAGAGTGTGTGTAAGTAATCACTCTGCAGTCATGACTCTTCTGAGTGATTAGTTTCTGTAATCTTTTTGGCTTCTGCAGTCCGTCAGTGTATGTTCACACTACACAAGAGCTGAATATACACACATTCGATAGGCCTACTATACAATATCCAGTACTACACTACACTTGCAGTACACACAGTACACCACTGATGACATCACTACTGTACAGTACACCACTGATTACCTCACTACTGTACGTTGTCATTACTATACTTCTTTAAATAATTGAAATATTACTTTACTTTGTTACAATATACTTATTTCCTGTAACTGCTTTGGATTCACTGTGTAGTGTGTAATGAATGATCTGTAGTGTTTATAATGTTGACTCGTGTGTGTGTGTGTGTGTGTGATCTGAGAGCGTTGTGTGACTTTGAGCAGATGAAATGGTTTTGAGACGATGGTGTGATTTTGCCAGAAGAGTCAGAGGTTCTGTAAATGTGGTTTTGTGTTTAAGGTTTTGAGAAGGCGAGTGATGGTTTCAAGAAATGTGTTTTAGCAATTCAGAAAAACTGTAACGACCAAAGCGTTCCCCGTCCTCTGACAGTTTCCGTCTGTTATCTGAGTTTGTGTGTTTGTTTTTTAGGGTGCAAATATTCTTCTGAATGATCATGGAGAAGTGAAACTGGGTTTGTAGAAACTACTGAAACCCATCGAACCTGTCGCTCCGTATGTGTGTGTGTAACACTCCTCTGTGTGTCTTTCACACAGTGTGTGAGTGAATGAGTGAGTGAGTGAGTGAGTGAATGATTGAGTAGTGAGTGAATGATTGAGTAGTGAGTGAGTATATGAGTGAGTGAGTGAGTGAGTGAATGATTGAGTAGTGAGTGAGTGAGTGAGTGAATGATTGAGTAGTGAGTGAGTGAGTGAATGATTGAGTAGTGAGTGAGTGAGTGAGTGAATGATTGAGTAGTGAGTGAGTATATGAGTGAGTGAGTGAGTGAGTGAGTGAGTGAGTGAATGATTGAGTAGTGAGTGAGTGAGTGAGTGAATGAGTATATGAGTGAGTGAGTGAGTGAGTGAATGAGTGAGTGAGTGAATGAGTATATGAGTGAGTGAGTGAGTGAGTATATGAGTGAGTAGTGAGTGAGTGAGTATATGAGTGAGTGAATGAGTATATGAGTGAGTGAGTGAGTATATGAGTGAGTGAGTGAGTGAGTATATGAGTGAGTGAGTGAGTGAGTATATGAGTGAGTGAGTGAGTATATGAGTGAGTATATGAGTGAGTATATGAGTGAGTGAGTGAGTATATGAGTGAGTGAGTGAGTGAGTGAGTGAGTATATGAGTGAGTAGTGAGTGAGTGAGTATATGAGTGAGTGAATGAGTATATGAGTGAGTGAGTGAGTATATGAGTGAGTGAGTGAGTGAGTGAGTATATGAGTGAGTGAGTATATGAGTGAGTGAGTATATGAGTGAGTATATGAGTGAGTGAGTGAGTGAGTGAGTGAATGATTGAGTGAGTGAGTGAGTGAGTGAGTGAATGAATGATTGAGTAGTGAGTGAGTATATGAGTGAGTGAGTGAGTGAGTGAATGATTGAGTAGTGAGTGATTGAGTATATGAGTGAATGAGTGAGTATATGAGTGAGTGAGTGAGTATATGAGTGAGTGAGTGAGTATATGAGTGAGTGAGTGAGTGAGTATATGAGTGAGTGAGTGAGTATATGAGTGAGTGAGTGAGTATATGAGTGAGTAGTGAGTGAGTGAGTATATGAGTGAGTGAATGAGTATATGAGTGAGTGAGTGAGTATATGAGTGAGTGAGTGAGTGAGTATATGAGTGAGTGAGTGAGTATATGAGTGAGTGAGTGAGTATATGAGTGAGTATATGAGTGAGTATATGAGTGAGTGAGTATATGAGTGAGTATATGAGTGAGTGAGTGAGTATATGAGTGAGTGAGTGAGTGAGTGAGTATATGAGTGAGTAGTGAGTGAGTGAGTATATGAGTGAGTGAATGAGTATATGAGTGAGTGAGTGAGTATATGAGTGAGTGAGTGAGTGAGTGAGTATATGAGTGAGTGAGTGAGTATATGAGTGAGTGAGTATATGAGTGAGTGAGTATATGAGTGAGTATATGAGTGAGTGAGTGAGTGAGTGAGTGAATGATTGAGTGAGTGAGTGAGTGAGTGAATGAATGATTGAGTAGTGAGTGAGTATATGAGTGAGTGAGTGAGTGAGTGAATGATTGAGTAGTGAGTGATTGAGTATATGAGTGAATGAGTGAGTATATGAGTGAGTGAGTGAGTATATGAGTGAGTGAGTGAGTGAGTGAATGAGTGAGTGAGTGAGTGAATGATTGAGTAGTGAGTGAGTATATGAGTGAGTGAGTGAGTGAGTCCATCTGTCTGTTTGTTATAAACTCCTCTCTCTCTCGCTGTGTTTAGCGGACTTTGGAATTTCTGCACAAATCACAGCTACTTTTGCCCGTCGAATGTCGTTCATTGGGACGCCGTATTGGTGAGATCTGTTTCCTCTCTGGTTTTTCATCACTGAGTTCTGACTGCAGTCGTACTTTATTCTGGCCAAGATCCTTTAGCAAAATGACTTCCGATATTAAGTCTTGTTTACATTTATTTGTCCTGGAAAACAAGACAGAAATACTGAGAATAAACACACTAGCAGTTTGACGAAGATCACAAACATTGTGAGTAGTTCTTCTCCAGAAGTGTCATCGAATCAGTCGTGTGTGTGTGTGTGTGTTTCCCGCAGGATGGCTCCTGAAGTGGCCGCTGTGGAGATTAAGGGTGGATATAATGAGTTGTGTGACATCTGGTCTGTGGGAATCACAGCGATCGAACTCGCAGAACTACAGCCTCCTCTGTTTGATGTCCATCCTCTGAGGTGAACAAAACACACACACACTTGGACACACACACACTCACTCATTCACTCATTATAGACTCTGTAGAGATTGCAGTCTAACACTGAGCTTCATGTGTTGTTCCTCAGGGTTCTGTTCCTCATGTCCAAGAGTGGCTATCAGCCGCCCAAACTCAAAGACAAATCCCGATGGTGAGAAAGCCAATCCCCAGCGCTCGCTCGCCCGAGCCAGTGAAGGTAAAGGCCGCTCTCTCAGTGAACGAGTCTCTCACTGCGGATCTTCTTGCAGGTCCACCATGTTCTACAGCTTCGTGAAGTCCATGCTGATCAGGAACCCGAAGAAGAGACCCGGCGCCAAGAAGATGCTGACAGTACGTGTGTGTGTGTGTGTGTGTGCGTGTGTGTGTTCATGTAGCTGAACTCGTGTCATGTGTTGTTTCAGCACTTGTTTGTGACGCAGCCGTCATTGAGACAGGAATTAACCCTCGAACTACTGGACAGACTCAAACACCCTGAGAAACTCAAAGTCAATTTACACACAGATGACGATGATTTGGAGGTACAATCTCACACACACAAACACGTACACACACACACACTCATTCACACTTACTTTCTCTCTTACACACACGCGCACAAACACACACCCAGACTCTTACACTTTTGGATAACAAAAAATCATCTTTTTATTACATGTAAGTCAGGTGACAATGACATCATCTCTCTCTCTCTCTCTCTCTCTCTCTCAGGTTATTGTCCCACAATCACTCAGAAGAATTCATTCAATCAACCGACACAACCGAGCAGAGAGAACAAACTCAGATATCAGCTGTAAGACGTGTGTGTGTGTGTGTGTGTGTGTGTGTGTGAGAGAGAGAGAGAGAGACACTCACTCGTTCATCATGATAACTCTGGTTTGTGTGTGTCCAGTGGAACAGATTTACACACAGAGGCCAGTCGCCGACAGACGAGAGTCTCCAGAAGCAACGGTTAGTGTGTGTGTGTGTGTGTGTGTTCAGACTGATGAAACCTTCCTTTCAAGATGTTCTCGAGGATATTTAAACTCTTTGAGCTCCTCTACATGTGTGTGTGTGTGATACGCACAGTTAAATTCACTCCTGTGATGTGTGTGTAGATACGGCTGACAGGATGCCAGTGGACGAATCCTGCGCTGTCTTACAGCAAACACTCACTCAGGTACAGTGTGTCACATGTATGTGTGTGTGTGTACGGTTGTGCAGTGTGTGTCACGTGATTTCTGTTCAGTGTGTGTCACATGACGTGTGCAGTCACATGTTGTAATGAACTCTCCGACAGAGACGAGAGCGTGGACACCGATGACGATTACGACGACGTGGAAATGTAAGATATTCTCCACACACTGTACATTTAATCAAATCTCGGGTCTATCTCAGCCTCATCTTAGATTATTTACACACAGTATATTATTATATTATGTATGGTTATTCTTGTATAAACATTTTTATTATTTTATTTATTTTATTTTTACATTTTACATTTTATTGTTGTTTTTATTTTGATTTTAGCCTGTTTTTTTTATTTATTTTTTTTATAATTCTATTTATCTTTCATTTTATTTCAGGTTAATTTAGCCAAGGCAACATTTCTATTTTTCTGTTGATGTTTTAAAATTTTTTCATTAATATTCTATTTATATTTTATGTTTATTTTTAATTCATTTTAAAAGCATAATATAATGCAAAATAAGATATTTAAAATAATAAATAAAATATATAAATAAAAATAAAATAATATATATTATTTCAATAAACAAAAATTATTTTTTATTGATTTCTACATGTTTTAATGAACAATAACAGCAAAGATTAGGAGCCCTTTTCAGGGAACTAATTATGATTTTAGCTGGAATTAAACACTAATCTACACGTCCTCATCATGCATGTGTGTGTGTGTGTGTGTGTGTGTGTTTGATTGTGTTGAGAGTGTGTGTGATGGTGTTGAGAGTGTGTGTGATGGTGTTGAGTGTGTGGTTATTAATCACCTCTTTAATCCTCTTCTCCACCCACAGACCTGTCAGCCATTCACTGAGGTACTTCAGCACACACACACACACACACACATCAGTCTCTGAACTCTGAACTCTGGATGATCTGACGAGTCTCCTCTGTTTATCAGCACACTGAAGTACAGCGATGAAGCTCCTCCTCCTCTTCCTCCCAGAGTAAGATCAACGCTGGCAATCCTGTATTCATGATCAACACTGATACAGCAACAAAACATAACCTGAAATATAGCGAAAGACATACGTTTGTATATATATATATATCTGATGAAAATACATTCACAAAAAGACTAAAATGTTAAATATATAACTCATAAATATGGAAATAAATTCATAAAAAATCAAATGTTAACTAATTGCTGTTATATTTAGCTTTAAGAAAGTGTATGTGTGTGTGTGTGTGTGTGTGTGTGTGTGTGAGCAGACGAAGCCGCGCACGAGTTCAGAGGAGAGTGTGACCGCAGACGAGGATCACGGTAAAGCTCTGGCCGTCAGCGTCCCGACGCCACTGTTCAGGACGTCCAGCGGGACACACACACACACTCGACCCGTCCCGCGCCCACGCTCCGTACGCAACGTCAACTCGGGTGAGTGTCTCACACACACACACACACACACACATCGCCTCTGCACGAGCACAGGAGAGCTGTCAGTCAATACATGTGGAAAAGTAGCTCTGAAATTTTAAAAAGTAATTCGTTACTTTCAGTGTTGGGAGTGACGCATTACAAAAGAAATACATTACAGTAACATATTACTTGTATTGTAAGGCATTACTAATCAATTTTCAGTAATATTTTACTCGTTACATGTTCAGTGAGGCTTGTATTACAGTTGTATTACAGTGTATTGTCTGCTTTTACTTATGTCAGTCCCTCCAGAAAAACACGATTATGCGATCGCTGAATTCAATGCAAAATCAGCCAAAGTCCGCATATTTATGCAGGGGCCGCATTTTTTCAAATACGCCGCACTTTCGCGCGCATAAATTGCCGATTTCCTAGCAAAATATGCGGGGTTTGCATAATTTCATAATCCTCGCATTTTCGTTGCAAAAAAAAGTCACGTGTATTTTAGTAGAAAGTTAAAAAATGTTGCGTTTGCTTCACACAAGAGCAGCCATTTCCCCCTGTTTCCATGGGAACGTTATGAAGTGACGCAATTACGCGACGCCGGACAGACTCACGGAGGCGATCGACACCTCACAAATCGAACTCGTATAACTGTCCGTCACACGTTCTACCGTCACATCGTTACTTAATAAACAACATACGATAAAAGAAGTAGCATCAAACAGACATGGGGTGTTCGAGGCGCACATATAACACTGCAGAGAGCTCTTAAAGGGGCCACACCTTATTTACACTCGTTACAGTCTGAAATAAATCAAGATAAGAAATTAAATATTCCCAGCACTTTCTATGATGTAGTATGGTTGCTTATCAAAGGAAGTAATAAGAAATGACTCTTACATTAGCCTAGTGAGAACAGGATGTTGGGGGAATCACTGAAAAAGAGAAATCTTTTTCATCAAACCGCAATTTTTGCAAGTTCTCTCAATTTTTGCAAATTCCTGCAATTTCATCGCATAAAATTGCATAAATATCCTGCATATTCCATCGCATTTTTAAAGAAAACGGGCCGAGTAGGCTAATCAATCCATTTTTGCCCGCAACAATCACAAAAAACCTCCGCGTTTTTCTGGAAGGACTGAATACTATTATGGTAACGTTAAATGTTATATATAAATCGCAAATTTTTTCACAAATTTTTGGAAATTACCACCACAAAATCAGTCATTTTGATCGCAAAAATCAAAAAAAAAAATCGTGAAATCCTGGAGGGACTGTTATGTGAAAGTTTTAAAGCAGTCTTTTAGTGCCGGTTCAGAGCGGTCGCGTCTGTAACAGTGTTTTTTCCTCATAAATGCGAACACGAAAACTAAAATAAAATGAATATTTTAAGTTCTATGGAGACTGGAGAGCCAACCCTTCCTCATCCGATTTGCGCAGTGTAATTAACAGAATTACAAAAAATATATTTTGCCTCCTATTTTTTTGTCACGCATGAATGTGTCTTTTCCCTAAATATTAAAAATAAAACATAGACTGATATTTGTCTTTTAAGGAAGTAGCCTATATACGTTTCAATACATGTATTTTTATTTCAAGTTTTGACTGCAAATGTCATGTCCATAATGTTGGACTTCCCCAATTTTAAATAATAATAATTTACCTCAGCTAGTTTTGTGGTGTAGGTCTACGTATTTTATAATGTTAACTTCAAATAATACTAATAGCCTAATTTAAAGATAAGGCAGCATTGGATCTGGACGGTGAGGAGAATAACGCTGGAGTTGGAAGAGGCGTGTCGCGATTCTGTAGGTTCGTGGATGTGGCGAATCGCGATTTCGGTTTCATATTTGCATATCGTTACAGCCCAAAAGTTAAGTTCTACTTGGTGAAAGTAACTCAAAAATAATACATGAGTAATGTAACGCATTATATTGTAAGGTAATGAATTACTTTTAAATGACAGTAACAAGTAATACCTAATGTATTACAGTTTGGAAGTAACTTGCACAACACTGGTTACTTTACTAGTAACTTTCAAAAAGTAATCTGATTACATCACTCAAGTTAAATGAGTTACACTGCTCCTGATACACTTGTTTAACTCACTGTGTGTGTGTGTGTGTGTGTACTGTAGATCCGTCTGCGTTCTCCAGTTTTCACACTGATCCTCCACTGGATCTTCTTCCTCCTGAACTCCCGCCTAAGAAAGACCGCAGAAGAAGACAGGCTCCTCAGGTGCGCCACTTTCTACTCGAGTGTTTTAAAGCAGGAAGTGTGTGTGTTGAGTCTCCTGCAAGGCGGTGTTATTTTCCTGTGTGTGATCAGTGTGTCGATCTCCTGCTCTGCATCTGCAAGAGTCTCGGTTTCGTGCTCTCGCTCTCGCTCGTTTGCTCGCAGGAAGTGGTTGAAGCGTCTGACTGTGTGTTTCTCGCTCTCGTTCAGGATCCGGTCCAGTGTGTGAGTCCGGTGATCAGGAAACCACCGGTACGTGTTCGACACACTTCTCCGGGCAACCCGCGGCGTTCAGAGAACAAATATTAGCAATTAACACAATGGCATTATATAAATATGTGTGTGTGTGTGTGTGTGTGTGTGTTGATGAGCAGATCGCCTTCAGGAAGGTTTTCCACGGCTGTCCTCTAAAGCTGAACTGCTCGACCTCATGGGAGCATCCCGTCACTAAAGGTACGCGTCCCGCATCTCCGTCGGGAGTGTGTTCTGGCCCGAGAACGCTCAGTAACGCTCCTGCTCTCTGCTTTAGATCAACACCTGATCTTCGGGGCCGACGAGGGCATCTTCACACTAAACCTCAACGGGTCTGAGACCACCATGGAGCTGGTGAGACACTCACACACACACACACACACACACACACACCCCATCAGCTCGTTCTGATCCTTCTCTGCCTCTCGCTCTCCCTCTCAGCTGTTTCCGGGAAAGTGTGTGTGGGTTTACACCATCGGGAACGTCTTAATGTCCGTCTCAGGTGAGGAACACTCAGATCATGTCAATCCCCTTTATTTATGGAGCGAAGAAAGACCGTTTGTGCCACTTCATATCATGCATTTTGTAAATGACAAAAAGTCTCAATTATGACATAATTTTAGTTTTATAATTTTTACATAAAAAGTCCTAATTATGGTATTAAAAGTCAAAACTGACATTCTAAGCCCTAATTGACAAAAAGGTGAAATTATGACTTGCTGCTGTGAGAAAACATGTTTTGACTTAAAAGTCCTTATGATATTAAAGCATCAAAAAGTCTTTTGACATTAAAATGTTGTCAGGGTAAAATTGTGACAATTTTTTTTAAATTGTTACTTCTTTAAAAATATATTATAATTTTTATATATATTTATATAATTTTTATATTTTATATTTATTTATATTATAATTTTTATATTTTATATTTATATATTTTTTTAATTCCTGATTATGATATTAATGTGGTTAAAATGGTGAAATTACGACGTTGTAAGTCCAAATTGACATAAAAAGTCAGATTATATCAGTCTAAATAAGACATATTTACATTATGAAAAAGTTGCAATTATGCTACTAAGTCATTCATACTTATGACACAAAAAAGGTGAATTTGTGACTTAGTCATAAATTACATTATGCCATAAATAGTTGAAATTGACATACTAAGTTCTATTATGGTGAAATTATGACTTAACAAGACCTAATTATGATATTAAGTTTGATATTGACAATTGAAATTCAGAATTAATAAAGTAGTATTTATGACAAAAGGTGAAATTATGACTTACTAATTCGAAATTTAACCAGGACTTATGGTATTTAAGTCGACATTTACATAAGTTGAAAGTCATAGTTTTGACATAAAAAGGTCAAATTACAATGTTTTAAGTCGGAATTTTGACGTTAAATGTCCTAATTATGGTATTAAAGTCGAATTTGACATAAAAAGAATAAAATTCGAATGGAAAAAGGTTATTGACGTACAAAAATGTACAAAATGACAAAACATAATTTAGACTTGCAAGTCATAATTTCTACTTTTGATGTTTTTAATGACGTGCTTCGACACATAAACTGGTTGGCACTGACTGACAGATAGAGTGGTTGATGTGTGTAACAGGGAAGTCCTCGCAGCTGCACTCGCACGCGCTGAAGGAGCTGTACGAACACACACGCAGAGAGCATCGCATCGTGGCCTTGCCCACACACAGACTGTTGCCACGGTAACTGCCACCTTTTGTTACATCATATGCATTTAAATGATTAAAGTGCCCAGATTATGCTTTTTCAGATAGTGCCTTTCATGCAGTGTGTAATAAAGCTGTTTATGATTGTAAAAGGTCTGCAAAGATCAAAGTTCAGATAAGTGGAGTTTTTGTCTCCTAAATGAAAGAAGCTATTCTGATCATCTGACCAATCAGAGCAGAGCAGACCAATCACAACAGACTGGACCATCTGACCAATCAGAGCAGAGCAGACCAATCACAGCAGACTGGACCATCTGACCAATCTGAGCAGAGCAGACCAATCACAGCAGACTGGACCATTTGACCAATCTGAGCAGAGCAGACCAATCACAGCAGACTGGACCATCTGACCAATCAGAGCAGAGCAGACCAATCACAGCAGACTGGACCATCTGACCAATCAGAGCAGAGCAGACCAATCACAACAGACTGGACCATCTGACCAATCAGAGCAGAGTAGACCAATCACAGCAGACTGGGCCATCTGACCAATCAGAGCAGAGCAGACCAATCACAGCAGACTGGACCATCTGACCAATCAGAGAAGAGCAGACCAATCACAGCAGACTGGGCCATCTGACCAATCAGAGCAGAGCAGACCAATCACAGCAGACTGGACCATCTGACCAATCAGAGCAGAGCAGACCAATCACAGCAGACTGGACCATCTGACCAATCAGAGCAGACTGGACCATCTGACCAATCACAGCAGACTGGACCATCTGACCAATCAGAGCAGAGCAGACCAATCACAGCAGACTGGACCATCTGACCAATCACAGCAGACTGGACCATCTGACCAATCAGAGCAGAGTAGACCAATCACAGCAGACTGGACCATCTGACCAATCAGAGCAGAGCAGACCAATCACAGCAGACTGGACCATCTGACCAATCAGAGCAGAGCAGACCAATCACAGCAGACTGGACCATCTGACCAATCAGAGCAGAGCAGACCAATCACAACAGACTGGACCATCTGACCAATCAGAGCAGAGCAGACCAATCACAACAGACTGGACCATCTGACCAATCAGAGCAGAGCAGACCAATCACAGCAGACTGGAGCATCTGACCAATCAGAGCAGAGCAGACCAATCACAGCAGACTGGACCATCTGACCAATCAGAGCAGAGTAGACCAATCACAGCAGACTGGACCATCTGACCAATCAGAGCAGAGCAGACCAATCACAGCAGACTGGAGCATCTGACCAATCAGAGCAGAGCAGACCAATCACAGCAGACTGGACCATCTGACCAATCAGAGCAGAGCAGACCAATCACAGCAGACTGGACCATCTGACCAATCAGAGCAGAGCAGACCAATCACAGCAGACTGGACCATCTGACCAATCACAGCAGACTGGACCATCTGACCAATCAGAGCAGAGTAGACCAATCACAGCAGACTGGACCATCTGACCAATCAGAGCAGAGCAGACCAATCACAGCAGACTGGACCATCTGACCAATCAGAGCAGAGCAGACCAATCACAGCAGACTGGACCATCTGACCAATCAGAGCAGAGCAGACCAATCACAACAGACTGGACCATCTGACCAATCAGAGCAGAGCAGACCAATCACAACAGACTGGACCATCTGACCAATCAGAGCAGAGCAGACCAATCACAGCAGACTGGAGCATCTGACCAATCAGAGCAGAGCAGACCAATCACAGCAGACTGGACCATCTGACCAATCAGAGCAGAGTAGACCAATCACAGCAGACTGGACCATCTGACCAATCAGAGCAGAGCAGACCAATCACAGCAGACTGGAGCATCTGACCAATCAGAGCAGAGCAGACCAATCACAGCAGACTGGACCATCTGACCAATCAGAGCAGAGCAGACCAATCACAACAGACTGGACCATCTGACCAATCTGAGCAGAGCAGACCAATCACAGCAGACTGGAGCATCTGACCAATCAGAGCAGAGCAGACCAATCACAGCAGACTGGACCATCTGACCAATCAGAGCAGAGCAGACCAATCACAACAGACTGGACCATCTGACCAATCAGAGCAGAGCAGACCAATCACAGCAGACTGGAGCATCTGACCAATCAGAGCAGAGCAGACCAATCACAGCAGACTGGACCATCTGACCAATCATAGCAGAGCAGACCAATCACAACAGACTGGACCATCTGACCAATCAGAGCAGAGCAGACCAATCACAGCAGACTGGACCATCTGACCAATCACAGCAGACTGGACCATCTGACCAATCACAACAGACTGGACCATCTGACCAACTGAGTAGAAATCCTTGAAAAGAGCTGATTCTGCAATGAATATTATCAGAAAATGAAAGTGATTTTTGATGTGAACCTTTTGTAGGAGGAACCAGAACTAAACTAGGAACTATTAAAGGTGGCATATGTAATAATTGAGGTAACAATATACGAAAAATGAGCTACACGCATCAAAAGAATGAGAAGAAATAAGTGCAAAGATGTCATTAAAAAACTGACAAGTTATAGTGCTGCCGAGATATTAACCTGAATTAGCATGCTAAATTACTAGCCCCGGCCCGGCAGGTGTCGTAATACCAGTTCCGGCCATGGGAGGCGGTATGCGGACGGGCAACGTTAGCACCAGCCAAACTGCAATACGCGAGTGAGTCGCGCTCGCGCCGGCTTGTGTGTGTGTGTGTGTGTACTTGAACCTGATGTCAGTCGTGTGGAAATACAGCCCACTACTACATTTCAGTTCAGGGAAGAGTTCAAAAAATGATTGGTCGACATTATGCATGAGGAATACATTTTGGTAAGTTGTAGCATACTGTATCTTTCACCAGTGTTCGTGTTCTTTTTCCAGCTAGTAGAGACGATCGGTTCACGTGCGCTAGGGATCTGTAGTGTGACATGTACAAGCGCCAAAACGGTATTTATTCTTTGAATTGCGTAATAAAATTGACAGAATCTGAGAGCTTAACTAACCTGCTTGCTAAGTGTTAATTGCGTGTGTCTCACGGTGAATTCACGGCGCTAGCTTGATCAACATCAGCGAATGCTGTCTGTCAAATTAATTCACTAACAATAAAAGTGTAATATGAACAAAACGAATACCATAAACTTCAAATAATTGCCCAAACTTTTATTTTCCCATACCGTCGAAATGCACCAGCTTGTTTTTGAGATCTATGAGGCGGTCTTCATCATTTAGTGTTGAGATTCATAGTGTTTAGTTTAGTTCACTCTAGTGTTTAGTTCATTGAGTCTCTAATCTCTAAAAATCTCCAAATGTTCCACGTGAAACTGCGGTCTTCCAACCTTTTACTATCATGTCAAATGATTTGAATAACATGCGCGATGGTAGGAGCACAAGTCATTTTTTGGAGGTATACTGCCCCCATCTGTTATGGAATATGGAGTAGGATTTGATTTATTATGGTAGATGGCACCTTTAAAATAGAAGAATAGGGGCAAATTAACCAGTGTGACACACACTTGCTGCAGCAGCACTGAGCTGTTCGATTCTAACCACACATGCTTTAAAACAGAGAAACCACACAGGATCCATCACTCTTAACGGAACTCAGTGACCCAAATAAAGGAATGACACACACACACACACACACACACACACAATCTAATCTGTTTTCTCCGTCTCACAACAGGAAGTTTGCGATCAGCACGAAGATTCCCGACACAAAGGGATGCAGGACGTGTTCAGTGGGTGAGACGCTCTCACATTTACAAAATCCCATTCCTAAATTCAAAACGCATTTCATAAATACACAAAAGCATAAACATCTCCTCACATGCCGCACACAGATTCAGAGCAGTCTGCGCACGTGCAAATAAATCCATAAATACATGTAACATCATTCACAAATGTGGGATGGAAATTAATTCAAAACTTGATGTAAACATTTGACCTTTTGTAGGTAAGATGCACTTGTGTGAACATTTGGAGAGATATTTATGCTTTTGTGTATGTTTTGAATTTGTAAAGTGTGACTATGCTGTGCATTGGATTTTGTTTAGTACAAGTATTATTTTTTAGGCTAATCTGGCTCCATAATAAACCAGTGTGTGTGTGTGTGTGTGTGTGTGTGTGTGCAGCTCATAACGCTCAGAACGGGTGTGTGTTCCTGTGCTGTGCGCTGGAGTCCAGTGTGGTTCTGTTGCAGTGGTACGAGCCCATGCACAAGTTCATGCTGATCAAGGTGAGAGATCTGCCTTTAAAGAGGACATGACAATCTGACTTTCTCCGTGTGTGTGTGAGTGTGTGTGAGTGCTGTAATCCGGTGCTTCCACCGAACCAGAAAACATGAGAAGTGAAACACTGTTAGCCTTTCTCTGCAAACATGTCAATAATAAGCCGATTTCTCTCCCCTTCTGACGAATGAAGAAGATCTTATTATAATGTTGTCATGTGATCAACACAATGGATTATGTTGACTTCGGACTCGTTGTAATAGTGAGAATCTGCTGTAAATAATGATGTGCCATATTTCACGATCGGAGCATGCCTTATGAAGTTATGAGCGAAAACGTGAGCGTATGAGTTATTCTGAGACTGTCTGAGTGGGATTGGCCTGTTATTGCCATTGTGAAGGCTCTGAAGGGGGGCGGAGCTAAAGCTTACACCCAAAAACATGCTATAGTTAATGATCAAGGGGTTTGAGCTGAACTTACACACACACACACACTGGGAACGCCATAGATTTATATTATATCTGGTGAAAAGGGTAATAATATGTCTCTTTAAATATTACTGCAGATATCGTGTGTCTCACTGTCTCTCACTGACCTTTCATTCAGTCCCCTCGCCCACACACACACACACACACACACACCACAGCGTTTCCGGCCATCTCACACTCATCATTCCTGTGATCAAAGTTGAATTTATCATCATTACTCCAGTCTTCAGTGTCACATGAACCTTCACAAATCACTCTTAATATGAGGATCTGATGATCAACACACATTTATGGTTATTATCAGTTGATATTTTTGTGGAAACTGTGATACATTTTGTTTTTCAGGATTCTTTGATGAATAGAAAGTTTATTTGAAATGGGATCTTTTGTAACATTATGAATGTCTTTGCCGTCATGTAATGAGTCGTTGATGTGTAAAGTGTGTTTTCTCTGTTGCGTCAGCAATTCGACTTCCCGCTGCCGGCGCCGCTGCGATTGTTCCAGATGCTGCTGGTCCCAGATCAGGAATATCCGCAGGTTTACATCCGGGCGAGTCGAGGAGCCGGAGCGTCTCAGCCGGTGCAGCTCGACTACATCGATCTCAACTCTAACACCTCCTGGTTCACTGACACTGGACTGGGTGAGCACACACACACACACACATACTCACTCACACATATTCATACACTAACAGACTCACATACTCACACTCTCACATACCATAGTAACTCTACTAACACATAACCCTTCTTTGTGTGTGTGTGTGTGTGTGTGTGTGTGTTTCTCAGAGAGTCGCTGTGCTGACAGAGTTCAGTTGCATCAGCTGGATGGAGACACATTGCTGGTTTTGATTGACAGTGAGTATCATTATCAACACAAACTCAGATCTCAGGAGTGTGCGTGTAAGGTACATGTCTCTTTAATTGATAATGAGGTGCATGTCCCTTTATATAATGAGGTGCTCACTCAGATCTCAGGAGTGTGTGTGTGAGGTGCATGTCTCTTTAAATGATAATGAGGTGCATGTCTCTTTAAATTAAAATGAGGTGCATGTCTGTTTAAATGATAATGAGGTGCATGTCTCTTTAAATGATAGTGAGGTGCATGTCTCTTTAAATGATAATGAGGTGCATGTCTCTTTAAATGATAATGAGTTGCATGTCTCTTTAAATGATAATGAGCTGCATGTATCTTTAAATGATAATGAGCTGCATGTATCTTTAAATGATGAGGTGCATGTCTCTTTAAATGATAATGAGGTGCATGTCTGTTTAAATAATGAGGTGCATGTCTCTTTAAATGATAATGAGCTGCATGTCTGTTTAAATGATAATGAGGTGCATGTCTCTTTAAATGATAATGAGCTGCATGTCTGTTTAAATGATAATGAGGTGCATGTCTCTTTAATTCATAATGAGGTGCATGTCTCTCTCTTTAAAAATGATAATGAGGTGCATGTCTCTTTAAATGATAATGAGGTGCATGTCTCTTTAAATGATAATGAGGTGCATGTCTCTAAATGATTGAGCTGCATGTCTGATAATGAGGTGCATGTCTCTTTAAATGATAATGAGGTGCATGTCTCTTTAATGATAATGAGGTGCATGTCTGTTTAAATGATAATGAGGTGCATGTCTCTTTAAATGATAATGAGGTGCATGTCTCTTTAAATGATAATGAGGTGCATGTCTCTTTAAATGATAATGAGCTGCATGTCTCTTTAAATGATAATGAGCTGCATGTCTCTTTAAATGATAATGAGGTGCATGTCTCTTTAAATGATATGAGGTGCATGTCTCTTTAAATGATAATGAGGTGCATGTCTCTTTAAATGATAATGAGCTGCATGTCTCTTTAAATGATAATGAGCTGCATGTCTGTCTCTTTAAATGATAATGAGGTGCATGTCTCTTTAAATGATAATGAGCTGCATGTCTCTTTAAATGATAATAAGGTGCATGTCTCTTTAAATGATAATGAGCTGCATGTCTCTTTAAATGATAATGAGGTGCATGTCTCTTTAAATGATAATGAGGTGCATGTTTCTTTAAATGATAATGAGGTGCATGTCTCTTTAAATGATAATGAGCTGCATGTCTCTTTAAATGATAATGAGCTGCATGTCTCTTTAAATGATAATGAGGTGCATGTCTCTTTAAATGATAATGAGCTGCATGTCTCTTTAAATGATAATGAGCTGCATGTCTCTTTAAATGATAATGAGGTGCATGTCTCTTTAAATGATAATGAGCTGCATGTCTCTTTAAATGATAATGAGCTGCATGTCTCTTTAAATGATAATGAGCTGCATGTCTCTTTAAATGATAATGAGCTGCATGTCTCTTTAAATGATAATGAGGTGCATGTCTCTTTAAATGATAATGAGGTGCATGTCTCTTTAAATGATAATGAGGTGCATGTCTCTTTAAATGATAATGAGGTGCATGTCTCTTTAAATGATAATGAGGTGCATGTCTCTTTAAATGATAATGAGGTGCATGTCTCTTTAAATGATAATGAGCTGCATGTCTCTTTAAATGATAATGAGCTGCATGTCTCTTTAAATGATAATGAGCTGCATGTCTCTTTAAATGATAATGAGCTGCATGTCTCTTTAAATGATAATGAGCTGCATGTCTCTTTAAATGATAATGAGCTGCATGTCTCTTTAAATGATAATGAGCTGCATGTCTCTTTAAATGATAATGAGCTGCATGTCTGTTTAAATGATAATGAGCTGCATGTCTCTTTAAATGATAATGAGGTGCATGTCTGTTTAAATGATAATGAGCTGCATGTCTCTTTAAATGATAATGAGCTGCATGTCTCTTTAAATGATAATGAGGTGCATGTCTCTTTAAATGATAATGAGGTGCATGTCTCTTTAAATGATAATGAGCTGCATGTCTCTTTAAATGATAATGAGCTGCATGTCTCTTTAAATGATAATGAGCTGCATGTCTCTTTAAATGATAATGAGCTGCATGTCTCTTTAAATGATAATGAGCTGCATGTCTCTTTAAATGATAATGAGCTGCATGTCTCTTTAAATGATAATGAGCTGCATGTCTCTTTAAATGATAATGAGCTGCATGTCTGTTTAAATGATAATGAGGTGCATGTCTCTTTAAATGATAATGAGGTGCATGTCTCTTTAAATGATAATGAGCTGCATGTCTCTTTAAATGATAATGAGCTGCATGTCTCTTTAAATGATAATGAGCTGCATGTCTCTTTAAATGATAATGAGCTGCATGTCTCTTTAAATGATAATGAGCTGCATGTCTCTTTAAATGATAATGAGCTGCATGTCTGTTTAAATGATAATGAGCTGCATGTCTCTTTAAATGATAATGAGCTGCATGTCTCTTTAAATGATAATGAGCTGCATGTCTCTTTAAATGATAATGAGCTGCATGTCTCTTTAAATGATAATGAGCTGCATGTCTCTTTAAATGATAATGAGGTGCATGTCTGTTTAAATGATAATGAGCTGCATGTCTCTTTAAATGATAATGAGCTGCATGTCTCTTTAAATGATAATGAACTGCATGTTACTTTAAATGATAATGAGGTGCATGTCTCTTTAAATGATAGTGAGGTGCATGTCTGTTTAAATGATAATGAGCTGCATGTCTCTTTAAATGATAATGAGCTGCATGTCTGTTTAAATGATAATGAGCTGCATGTCTCTTTAAATGATAATGAGCTGCATGTCTCTTTAAATGATAGCTGCATGAGCTGCATGTCTCTTTAAATGATAATGAGCTGCATGTCTCTTTAAATGATAATGAGCTGCATGTCTCTTTAAATGATAATGAGCTGCATGTCTCTTTAAATGATAATGAGCTGCATGTCTCTTTAAATGATAATGAGTCTCTTTAAATGCATGTCATGTCTTCAAATGATAATGAGGTGCATGTCTCTTTAAATGATAATGAGCTGCATGTCTCTTTAAATGATAATGAGCTGCATGTCTCTTTAAATGATAATGAGCTGCATGTCTCTTTAAATGATAATGATAATTTACTGACACGCACACACAGCAGACTTGAATTTACAGGTAAACACATTTCACACTTGTTTTTAAAAAGTCGAAAATATTGTCTGTGGAAATAAACATCACACACACACACACACACACACACACACACACACACATGCTGTAAATAACCCAGAATATTCCTTCAATGGCCACAGAAGGTTTGTTACATGAATGGAACATTCCACACACACTTACAAACACACACACAGTCTCACACATACAGACTCACACACACTCACACATACACACACACACTCGCTCTCTCAGACAGGTTTGTCAAATGTCATGAAAGAGTGTCTTTGACGCCGATTCACACAGTCTCACACACACACACACACACACAAACACACACACACACACTGTGATGATGGTGTTTTCTGTTATCATCAGGTTGTGTTCACACAGTCTCTCTTGACGGATTCGCCAAAAGCCACCGACTCCTGCCGACGGACGTCACCTTTAAGTTAGACATAGACTCCGTGGGTGAGTGTGTGTGTGTGTGTGTGTGTGTGTGTGTGTGTGTGTGTGTGTGTGTGTGTGTGTGTGTGTGTGTGTGTGAGACGTGCTGTACGAGCCGGAACCAATTGTCACAAACACACTCTGTGTTCTCAGTGTATTACGAGGACACACTGATCGCGGTCTGGAAGCACGGCTGGCAGCGCAGAGGTCAAGGGTCATCAGAGATCCTGCAGGAGATCACAGACCCCAAGAGGATCTTCCGGCTGCTGGGGTCCGACAGGTGAACACACACACACACACACACACACACACACACTCACACACAAAGTGAAACTTTACATCTAAATCATTTTCTGGTCCAAACGTTCTCTCATTATGATTAGTTTGATTCCTGTCGACAGAACCGTTGTCATGGAGAAGCGAGCGTGTGATGACCAATCAGGACTCTGCAATCTGTACATCCTGGAGACGGTTGACTCCGCCCCTGTTTCCTGAGTGTGCGATAAACACACACACACACACACACACAGGACTGCCTTACAAAGTTCCCTTACATTCATGTAAATTACACTGATGTTAATAAAGACGTCAGTACAGGTGTGACAACTCGTGTCTGTCTCTAGTGGGTGTGTGTGTGTGTGTGTGTGTGTCTGAGAGGATCTGAGGAGTGCGTAATCTGCGTATGTGCATATGTGTGTGTGCGTGTGAGGATGTTTGAGTGAGAGAGCAGCGACACCTTGTGGTCAGAATGTCTTTAGTGTGTGTTTGCTGATCTGAACACCACAGGAGAACACACACACACACACACACACACACACACACACACACACACACACACACACACACACTGCTGATGGAGGACCTGCAGGATCTGCTCGTCTGTTGAGGATGAATAAAGTACTTACTGTCTGAAATCAACAGAAGATGTGAATGTAACAAAAAAATGTTTACTATGAAAATAAAACCCATTCAAGATGATTATATGTCTACTGTAATAAAGCACTGTCTGCAAATATGACATATTTAACTAGATGGATGGATGGATGGATAGATAGATAGATAGATAGATAGATAGATAGATAGATAGATAGATAGATAGATAGATAGATAGATAGATAGATAGATAGATAGATAGATAGTTGACTCATCATCATCATCATCCTCATCTCTGATGTGTTTCCCTGTGTCGCGGCGCGGCTCCATCGCGCTTGTAGTTTTCCTCATCGTTTCCAGGTCAGCGGCGCGCGCTTCCTGTGCGGCGCGTCGGGACTGAAGATGGCCGCTGATGGAGGTGCGCTGAAGGATATCAATGAGATTAAATCTCAGTTCCGGACCCGCGAGGGATTCTACAAGCTGCTCACCCTCTCGGACTCTCAGCAGCGCGCCGGGCTGCCGCGCGGACCCTCTGCGGGCGTCGCGGTGGGTCCGGGCTCCATCGCGGGCGGCGGGGCGGGTGCGGGGCTGGTGCAGGGGCCCGGGGCCTCCGCCAACTCCTCCCCGGGATTCCTGCCTCCGGTGCGGGTGTCGATGGTGAAGCTGAAGCCGGAGGACCCGAGCGAGGAGTCGGAGCGCGTGTGTTTCAACATCGGCAGGGAGCTTTACTTCTACACCTACACGAACATCAAGAAGGTACGGACGGGCTCGGCATGAGCTCAGAGTGATTTGTTTTGAATGACAGATTCGGATCGAATACAATGTGACATCGCGTCAATGCAACAGTGCTTTAATGTAACAATTGTAGTTCAATTCAATTCTCTTTTATTTGTTTAGCGCTTTTCGAAATACACATCGTTTTCAAAGCAGCTTTACAGAAATCCACATTACAATTAGTCTGTTATCAGAGGTGACTGTCTTATGTATTTAAATGTAGCCTAGCCTACATAGTTAGTTTAAAAAATGTAGGCTATTTATTTAAACAATGTAATAATTTAAGGCAGAATGAGCTCGTTGAAGTTGTTAACAAATGATTATGGCATTAAGAAAAATGTAGTATTGGTGTACTGTATAATGTAATTAGTAATGTAACAACGCTTTAATGTAACGGCGCTTTAAAGTAATACCGCTACAATGTCACAGTGTTTTAAAGTAACAGTGCTTTAATGTAACATCGCTTCTATATAACATTCGCTAATTGATGATGATGACGAATAAGTGCGAGATCAAGAGTATCACATTGAAATCTTTCTGCAAGACTTTCATTATGTTAGATTTCTCAAATGCAAGCTTTCAGTATCAGTTTTGTGATGGTCATTGGTTTATGATGGACATAAACAGTCTCTTGAAATGCTTTTACACTGGTTTTAGTGGCCACTGAACCACCAGACGTCACACTCGACCCTGACTTCTAGTGTTGGTGTTCTTTTGTTGGTCAGACACTCCCATCATGTTTTCATAATTATATGTAACAGAGTGCTTGTAGTTTTCCTCAGTGTTCCCAGGTCAGCATCTCCAGTAAATTTGTTTTGATTTAACCCTTGTGCATCCTTATGGATATTTTTGTCCTTTTCAGTTTTGTTTTTTTGATCACTTTGCCTGTGTTAAAGCTAACTGCAAAAAACTTGGCACAGGTGTGTATTTTTATTGGAATTTTACTATTTCACCGTCATTTTCTTAAAAAAAAAATTTTTCCATTAGGTACAAAAAATACTCCCTCTCGGCGCCTTTTGGACAAAAATGTCCCCATTGAAACCCATTAAAACTGCAATTTTTAATCCCCGGTTCAGTTAACAATAAAATTATGCAATCTTTGTTAAGAGGCTTTCATTCTGATGGCAAGGCTTCAAAATTTTATTTTTTACTATTTTGTATTTTGCATCAGATGGTGCCATTTTTTTTTTTTTAAAGTTTGGCCTATAAAACAAATATCGCTTTATTCCTGTTTTCTGGTTCGGCATATTATTGAACCAACTGGATAAATTATGCAACAATATTTATGTGGGTGTGTTGGTATGGATGTAAGAGTGTGGTTAGTATGTGTGTTATAAAAAAATGTGTGTGTGTGTGTTTGTAATACTGAGAGAGAAAAACTGCAATCACTGTGAGCTCCAGTGGGGTTTTGCTGCCACCCAATGGGGAAAATATGTTACTGCGCCCAAACAAACTGTTACCCAAAGCTCATTTTTTGAGATATCATCCTCAAATTTGGAACACAACCTATTTAGATTTATGGCTTTGATTTTATTGCAGTTTTGAGTTCAACCTGATTTATAAAATATATATATTTATGTAAAATATTTTTTATAAATAATTTACATAAACTTATACCTATAACTTTTTTTTTTGGATTTACTTATTTTTTTTTTTTTACTTCAGCAATAATCTGCAAAGGGTCTTATTTAAAATGATACCAAACTTAAGTCTGTGCTCAAAAGCGTCACATTTTTATGACAGTTTTTGACATGGACATTTTTGTCCTCTTTTTACAACTTTTGTGTAACTTTTTTTAATTGATGCACAAGGGTTAAGAATCTTTAGATATTTGTACTAGAAAACAAGACCGAAACACTGAGGAGCAAGATCATTTCTGCAGTGTATACAAATAAAGACAAATAAACCTGTGAATCTGTGTGTGTTTGCAGGCGGTGGATCTCAGCAAGCCGATAGACAAGCGCATCTATAAGGGAACTCAGCCCACGTGTCACGACTTTAACCAGTACTCGGCCACCGCCGACAGCGTGGCCCTGATCGTGGGCTTCTCCGCAGGACAGGTGCAGTACCTCGACCCCATCAAGAAGGAGACCAGCAAGCTCTTCAACGAGGAGGTGAACACTCATTACACATCTGCATCGAGTCACTGATGGTACACTCTAAGAAGAGTTCAGATGCAAAAGCCTCTAAATGCCATTTGAAATTTTCTTCTTTAATGATGATTTTTTTTATCAAACTTGTATATTTAAGTTCAGTAATTTCATTTAAATAACAATTATTGCCATTTAAGTGAAATTACTGAACTTAAATATACAAGTTTGATAAAAATGATCATTAAAGAAGAAAATTTCAAATGGCATTTAGAGGCTTTTGCATCTGAACTCTTCATAAGGAGAGATCATGTCCTAAAATAGCTTGAATGTAACTTGACACCCTTGCCTCATATAGTATGTGTGGTTCTATGAATATGCAAATGAGCCCCGCCTCCACTAACCGTTGATTGGTTACAACGTCAAAAACACCAGCGATTTCACAGCGTGTTTTTGAGACTGTCTTTGGTTCACTGCAGTTTTAAGGAGGAAATACTCAGCAATGCTGTCCACTTATCAACTTACACACGGTGTGTGTTAAAGCGGATTAAAAAACACCATATACACACACAAACAACATTAAAAGCTGGATTTACACCATAAATGAATGCATAATTTCATGTTTAACTAACATTTTGTAGTTATAAGGTATGTTTACAAGCTGCTTAATTCATAAAATTGAATTAAACAATTAAAAATGTATTAAAACAAAATTAATTAACTTAATCCACAAAATTATCCCATAATGGGAACTCATACCATCCCTATTTCCATATTTGTCCATGCCGAACAGTTTCTTATTATAAGAGCATTATTTGGACGATCCTGGTCCTGTCGGTCTAGTTCAGCGAACGTCACACATGTTCTGACATCAGTGATATGAAAACAGGAACACTCTTTAGATCATAACCTTGCACACAGCCACACATATTTAGTAATTTCCTTGTGGCAGTTTGTATTTTTCAATCTCCCCGAACGCATGAAAGCTCTTTATTACTTGACCTTTTGTTTTCACAACTCACAATAATGTTGAATTGAAAGCAGTAGTGTGTGGCTTAGCAGGAAATACTCTTATGGGGAAGGAGTATATGTTCTGAAAAGATTATTTTACATGTAAAACCCTTTATTTAGGACATACGATATTTTGATGACTATTGATGGTGAAGTGTGTAATGTGACATTTCTTTTAATTTTGAGGTACATTGTGATTTGGCATGTTTCTAAGAGCTTCTGTCTCACAAACACACACACAAGACTGCCTTTATTTGATCAAAAATACAGTAAAAACAGTGAAATATTATTATAATGTAAATCAGTACATTATACTGAGTACGGAGGCGTATTGCATTCACTTGAAGAAAAAAAAATCTACTCTGTTTTTCTGAATTAATGAGTTAATTTTTCATGAGAAAAAAAAAAATTTCTCTGTTTTTCTGAATTAATGAGTTAATTTTTCATGAGAATTTTTTTTTGCTCTGTTTATCTGAATTAATGAGTTAATTTTTCATGAGAAATTTTTTTTTTGCTCTGTTTTTCTGAATTAATGAGTTAATTTTTCATGAGAAAATATTTTTTTCTCTGTTTTTCTGAATTAATGAGTTAATTTTTCATGAGAAAATATTTTTTTCTCTGTTTTTCTGAATTAATGAGTTAAATTTTCGTGAGAAAAAAAGTTTTTGCTCTGTTTTTTCTGAATTAACTGAGAAAATTCCGAAAAAATTCCATGAAAAATTAACTCATTAATTCAGAAAAACAGAGCAAAAAAAATTTTTCTCATGAAAAATTAACTAATTAATTCAGAAAAACAGAGAAAAAAATTTTTTTTCTCATGAAAAATTAACTCATTAATTCAGAAAAACAGAGCAAATTTTTTTTTCTCATGAAAAATTAACTCGTTAATTCAGAAAAACAGAGTAGATTTTTTTTTCTTCAAGTGAATGCAATACACCTCCGTAGTTTTCTATGTGAATATGCAGTAAAGTGTAATTTATTCCTGAATTTATCATCATTACTCCAGTCACATGATCCTTCACAAATCACTCTAATATGAGGATCTGATGATCAATAAAATTTATGATTATTATCAAGTCAAGTCACCTTTATTTATATAGTGCTTTTTACAATACAGATTGTTTCAAAGCAGCATGATTTTCATATCGTTGTTTTCTGAAATTGTGATTTCTCCCCCTAGAGACTGATTGACAAGTCAAAAGTGACGTGTCTAAAATGGCTGCCCAAGTCTGAGAACCTCTTCCTGGCGTCTCACGCTAGCGGTCACCTTTACCTCTACAACGTGGAGCATCCGTGCGGGACCACGGCGCCTCAGTACTGCCTCCTCCGCCAGGGCGAGGGCTTCTCCGTCTACTCCTGCAAGACTAAAACGCCCCGCAACCCGTTACTCCGCTGGGTGGTCGGCGAGGGAGGCCTGAACGAGTTTGCGTTCTCACCCGACGGCGTTCACGTGGCGTGTGTCGGACAGGACGGCTGCCTCCGCGTCTTCCACTTCGACTCCATGGAGCTTCAGGGAGTCATGAAAAGCTACTTCGGAGGGTTGCTCTGCGTGTCCTGGAGCCCCGACGGGAAGTACTTAGCAACCGGCGGAGAAGATGATCTAGTGACGGTGTGGTCGTTCGCGGAAAGCCGAGTCGTCGCTCGCGGACACGGTCACAAGTCTTGGGTTAACGTTGTGGCGTTCGACCCGTTTACCACTAACCTAGAGGACGGCGATCCGATGGAGCCGATGGAGCTCAGCGGGAGCGAGGAGGATCTCCAGCCGGGGGCGCTACACTTCGCGCGGGTGCGCACTAGCAGCACGCTATCACGCCTCTCGCGGCACAGCTCGAAAGGTGGCGCTTCATCCGTATCCTACCGCTTCGGATCCGTCGGGCAAGACACGCAATTCTGTCTGTGGGATCTTACGGATGACGTACTATATCCGCGACTTCCGCTATCCCGAGCGCTTACGAACACTTTCGGCTCCACCGTTACGGCATCCACGGCGTTAAACATCACTAGCGGAAGTGGCGTAGTCGAAGGCCATCATCACCCCCCCCATCAGACGTCTACGTTACCGCTACCCTTACCTCGTTCGCTGTCGCGCTCAAATTCACTTCCGCACCCTGCCGTCGCAAACACCTCAAAAACCCAGGGGGCGACGGAGAGCAACGCGGTTAGCGGAGGCGCTGCCGCCGCTGGAGGACCTACGCCGTTTAGCATCGGACGCTTCGCTACGCTATCGCTGCAAGAGCGCAAATCGGACAAATCCGGGGTCGGAGGGGAAAAGGAGCACAAGCGCTACCACAGCCTCGGAAACATCAGCAAAAGTAACGATAAGATCAACGTGGCGCCTCGTAGCAACCGGCTAGACGGCGCTAAGGTCTTGGGAACCACGCTGTGTCCGCGCATGAACGAGGTGCCGCTGCTGGAGCCGCTAGTGTGCAAGAAAATCGCCCACGAGCGACTCACTGTACTCGTGTTCATGAACGACTGCATCATCACCGCGTGCCAGGAGGGCCTCATCTGCACTTGGGCTCGACCCGGCAAAGCGGTGAGTCCTGATCTAAGCACACTTCAAAATACACGTGCAGTGCGCCAAATGCAAGTAAATAAATAGATAGAAAATAGAAAAAATAAATGGATAGAAATAGAAATTTAAACAAAAGGAAAACATCAAGACGAAACAGACTAAATGTTGAATATTTACCTGCTGTTTTGTGTCAGAGGTGATATTGTGACATATATTTGTGGGCATTAAACGCGGTGGCTGTTGTTGGTACTGCGCCTAAACAAAATCTCACACAATTCAAATTTGACTTGTACATTTATGCATTTGGCAGACGCTTTTATCCAAAGCGACTTGCGTCATATTTCAAGGAACATATTTACATTCTTATCAGTTCTTGCTTTCCCTGGGAATCGAACCCATGACCTTAGCGTTGCAAGCGCCAACGCTCTACTATTTGAGCTAATTACTTCAAATTTGGAACACAACTTGCTTAGACATAACTTTGATTTTGTACCAATTTTAAAGGGTTAGTTCACCCAAAAATGAAAATTCTGTCAGTATTTACTCGCCCTCATGTTGTTCAACCCCGTAAGACCTTCGTTCATCTTCGCAACACAAATTAAGATATTTAAGATATTAAGATCGCTCCTGCATACTAGTCCATAGGCTTCTTGAGGGAATGACTTGAAAAGTCATTAAAGACATCGTTAAAATAGTCCAAGTGACTACAGCGGCTCAATCTTAACTTTATCAAACGACGAGAACACTTTTTGTGCGCAAAAACAAATAAAAATAACGACTTTATTTCAACTATTCACTTCCTTCTCCATGGGCCTGTAGTCAGTTAACGTAGTGTGATTGCGTAAAGCTACGTCACACGTAGGCTCACTATTGGCCGACGCTGGTCATGTGTGTGATGCGTGTGACGTACAATAACAGAAGCTTACGCTATTAAACTAGTAACCTGACTCGCGCAGAGGGAGAAATAAACCAATAGTTGAAATAAAGTCGTTATTTTTGTTGTTTTTGTGTTCTCGTCGTTTGATAAACTTAAGATTGAGCCACTTGGACTATTTTAACGATGTCTTTAATGACTTTTCGAGTCATTCCCTCAAGAAGCCTATGGACTAGTATGCAGGAGCGATCTTAATATCTTAAATATCTTAATTTGTGTTGCGAAGATGAACGAAGGTCTTACGGGGTTGAACAACATGAGGGTGAGTAAATACTGACAGAATTTTAACCCTTAAGTTCCAAATGATTTAGTAAAATACATATTTTGTATAAAATACAGTAGATTTGCTTCACAGTCTGTTTCTTGTGTTTTTGCTCCAGCATCCGTCTCAACCGCTGTCGGCACAGAATGGAAACTCGCCGAGCGGGACCGTCGTATAGCCGAAGCCTCATCCTGAGAGCACGGAGCCAGTGTTACACACAAATGTGTCCTCCATCCACACTTTCGTTGCACATTAACGTCACATGTAAATGCACACGGGACCATGATGCGCAGACAGACTGCAAACTGCAGACTCTTCTTTGCAGGAACACTTCTTTAGCGAATAACACTGCGAAAGCCACGGCCATTTCACTTTCTATTTATTTATTTCATCATTGAGTCTTCTATTGTACATATTCAGACTACTCTATAATGGAATAATAAACTCGAATAATTAATATATGAAGATCCTATATTGTACATAGCGACAGATGCATTGAATGTTTGCAGATTGCAGGGGGATTGATGATTTATCGTTCTTGTGTGCTAGTGCTTCACGAGCTGTCGGATGGGGCAACACTATCTCACGACCAATTCGTACGAATTCGACGCATGATTAAAAAGTGTCTAATTCGTACGATTTGTCTAAACCCACGTGATGGTTAGGTTTAGGGGCGGGGTAAGGGGTAGGTCATTCGTACGAATTCATACGAATGGGCCAATTCGTAAAATATGTATGATTTAGCATAATCGTATTAATTCGTACGAGTGAGGTCGTATGAATTGTTACGAATTAGCCACTTTTTAATCATTCGTCGAATTCGTACGACTTGGTCGTGAGATCGGGTTGGATGGGGAAGTGCATTTGCTTTGCCATTGAGAGTTGCGTACATTCGCCCAACCGCTAGACGAGTTTTCCACTTCATAGATTAGAGATATTCTGGAAATGGCAATACCGCGAGATTTTATACATTTGCTAAGTTTTTGCCAAGCTAAAGAACGTCACAGCTGAATGAAATCGCGCCGTGTTCGCGTGACTGTGAAATTTGCCTTGTCGGATGCAATCGAAGACAGAACCCAGATAGCAAACTGACATTGAATCAACGTGGAAATGACGTCTCTCATGACATTGAAACAACGTTGATTTTGCTCATCGAATTAACGTTGAACCAACGTCAGACGCGGCATTCTTCAAAGCTAAATGAAAATCGAAAATTGGTTTGCTTTCATAATGTTGATTTCAAGTTGATTTTCCGTTAGTTTTGAAAGAATGACGCGTCTGACGTTGGTTCAACGTTAATTCGATGAGCAAAACAATGTCAAATCAACGTTGTTTCGATGTCATATTTCCACGTTGATTCAATGTCAGTTTGCTATCTGGGAACGTCTCGCCACGGTGAACTCTTGTAGCACGGAGTAAACGCTATCCCAACACCTGCTATGCCTCTTGCAAAATTTTGCACATTAACATGTTGATTTGAGCTTGACAATTATCAGAAATCTGAAGTGTGTATTACGTCATGCAGACTTCTCGAAAGTATCAAACGGCTGAATGTTTGCCGTTGAATATGATTATTCCCATTCAAAATCACGTTAACAGAATCTACATACAATAGCTGTGTTTCCATCCACATGTTTCTTGGATATCGCATATAAAAGCGCTTGATGGAAACGCAAATATTTTAAAAACGTACGCGCTCAATTGAGGTGGATCATTTTTTAACAAAGTTTGATTGATTGATTAATCAGTGGACCAATGATTTTGTTCTCTTGAACACATAGGATGAAAACGCTGCTTTACGCGCAAATGTTTTATGCCATATTCCAATTTTGTGCACAATTTCGCAACTTTGGATGGAAACACAGCGGATTTCACATGTTCTTTCAGTTTCTTGGTTATTCGAACGTTACGCAAACATTCCATTTTCTCGTTTGAGAATTATGAGAACGTTTCAATTTGTAATTTTCTTTGAACGTTCTTAAACAAGTAGTAACATTTAAAAAAACGTTAGACAAACGTCCAACTAAAAAAAATATGTTTTTGACCAGATAATTTTGAACGAACGTTCTTTTGAGCGTTTGTTCTTAACTTCGAGAGAACATTCCCTTCTAGCCGGGAGTGTCTTTATGATCCTGACTGACGAACGGATTGTTTTCTCTGTAGTGAACACTCAGTAGTGTGATGCTAGGATTGAATAAAATCACTAGTAGTGAAGTGATGATCATTGAGTCTTTCTAGACTAGAATAACACTCTCATTGCCCCGGCTGTAGCCTGAATGTGTTACATCATGAGATTTCGGCTACTTCAGTGTTTCTTCTCCTACAGGCAGCTTGTGTTTTAGACAAAGGCCAAGCTACTGAATATGTGATCATTCCCAGCTATTCGCAGAATATTATGTGAAAAAAAACAGTGTTTTACCCCTGACAGTATGTATGCTTAACACTTAAGTCTCATTTGTGTTTATTATTATAATTTTTTATCTCAGATATTTTGGGACTTTTGTTTTGTATGACTGTAGCGTTGTCATAGTTTTTGCTGTTAACTTGAGAAATGCAATGGACCAATATTAGTGGATGTTGGAACATTTTGTGTATTTTTATTGTACGTTTTTTTTTTTTTTAAATACTACTTTCATAATACCATCCATTCGTTTTTCATTTTTTATTTTTTTTTGCAAATGCATCCAGTTCTGACAGATGTTTTGTCTCATTGTGTGTGTGTGTGTGTGTGTGTGTGTGTGTGTGTCCAAGTCCAACTTTTGACAGAGCCTCGTCAATGTATGAAAAAGGACGATTTGATTGGAGAATCCATTCCTCCACACCGCTTTCCTTTACAATCATTGAATCTCCACTGCATGTGTTTTTATTTAGCACACGGTTATATGCCTGAGTCTGGTGACGTGGCCAACAATATCACGAAATACAGTTTGTATATGGGAATCTGTTATTAAAACATCAAATACTCGTGCATTGCATTGTTATTTGTAATGACTTTTGTATTTGTAAAATTCCCAATAAGTTGGGCAATATTTTTATCTGACCGAACGTTCGAAATATCCGATGTTTGAATCGCAAACAACATTCTCTGAATGTTCTAAAACTAGTAACGTTAAAAAAAAAAAAACGTTCGATGGAACGTCCAACTAAAATATTTCGTTGCTGTGCTCTTTGTTTTTGTGCTAACATTTTGAGAACATTAATTATTTTAAATACAATTATTTTAAAGTGTGTTAAAAGTTGTATTTTGGAAAAAAAGGGGTAAAATGCTGTCCTTTACTGGTAGGCCTATATTGTAAAACAAAAATTGTCAGTATATTTTGTTATAGTAGCCTATATTGTTAGTTTGCTATGTAGCCTAAGAAAGGGGAAATTTATAATATTTTTCAAATACAATCAAACTTTTTTTTCCACTAGGGAACGTTCGAAACGTTTTAGTTGTTTTAAACGTTTTGCGACCGTTAAGGGAATATCCAATTTCTGCAAACAGAACGTTAATTTTGAATGTTCTCTGACCGTTCTGAAACAAGTAGGCCTAACATTTAAAAACCGTTAGATGGAACGTCCATCTAATATTATTATAAGGCCAGATAAAATTAAAAAAAAAACGTTCTAATAACGGTCGGAACTTTGTCAGGAGAACGTTAGCCAGAGTTCCCGGGGATTTGCATGTGAGGTTTTCATCAGATCTTTCCTTCAGAATGAGGGAAGTTAGTGCAACTCAACACGACTGTCCGTTAGAACGTTCTGTGCTATTGCGACTTTCGTTGCGTCAGTAGTGTGTGTGTGTGTGTGTGTGTGTGTGTGTGCAGCATAAAAACCTCAGTCTTTCGTGAACATCAGTGTTATTTGAGCTGGCACGATGGTTGTGGACGAGTTCATCCATGCACAGGAACACCAGGTGAGCTTGTGAAACGAAATCCTGTGTTTAATCCAGATTCGCTCTGTATTTATTCACACACTTCGGACTGTCCTGCAGCCGCGCAGGAACGGATCACACACACTGAAGCTGGAGGATGAGGATGATGAAGGCAAACGTGTCGTTAAAGTCCACAGTAAATGGAACAACATCCGTAAGTTCACATTTTTTCAATTCATTTATTTGTACAGCGCTTTTCACAATCTAACATGAAAGAAGCTTTACTGAACCATTACACTTTAGAGTGATCTGTTATTAGAAGTAACTGGGCCATTTCAGAAATGTATTAATTTAAACAATGTATTATAAATAATGAGCTCATTGAAGTAATGAATACTTTCGAAGACCATGCTTATAATGCATTATAGCCCCATTTATACTTATTTAAAAGTATTATAAGACTGCATTATAAGAACAGTAATGGTTATACTCATTTTATTATTACTATAAGTTACAAGTCATGCATTTGCTTTTTCATTGTGCATGCTCATATTTAGAATATAAAAATACATCAAATATGAAATGTATCCAGAGATACTTATTTGTATTAATTAGTTATCAATTGTTTTAATGACTAATGTGTGTGTGTGTTTGTGTGTCAGATCTGTCTCTGGTGTGTGTGTTGTTGGGTGTTTCTCTCATAGTTCTGCTGGACTGCTGTCGCTCCTCCTCTGACTGGGTTTTGCTGGGTTCTGGCGGGTCCATCTGGGACTGGACATCTGTGTGTGTGGTTCTGCTGTTCACCGTCCTGCAGGGGGCGCTCTATCATCTACCTGTGGG
The DNA here is from genome assembly GCF_016745375.1 of Pimephales promelas. Next base: position 166,470 of record NW_024121159.1, read on the forward strand.
ACAGGTGAGACCCGAAACAACAGCTTTCCTGTGTAAACCAGTCGTCTATCATTCATTCATCCTCTTCTTTGCAGGTGACCGAAGGCAAGATGGGCTGCAATGGAAAGCGTTTAAAATACAAACTCAACGGTAGGAGATTAAACACAAATCTACGGAGGCGTATTGCATTCACTTGAAGAAAAAAAAATCTACTCTGTTTTTCTGAATTAACGAGTTAATTTTTCATGAGAAAAAAAATTTGCTCTGTTTTTCTGAATTAATGAGTTAATTTTTCATGAGAAAAAAAAAATGTTCTCTGTTTTTCTGAATTAATGAGTTAATTTTTCATGAGAAAATTTTTTTTCTCTGTTTTTCTGAATTAACGAGTTAATTTTTCATGAGAATTTTTTTTGCTCTGTTTTTCTGAATTAATTTTTCATGAGAAAAAAAGTTTTTCTCTGTTTTTCTGAATTAATGAGTTAATTTTTCATGAGAAAATTTTTTTTTGCTCTGTTTTTCTGAATTAATTTTTCATGAGAAAAAAAGTTTTTCTCTGTTTTTCTGAATTAATGAGTTAATTCAGAAAAAACAGAGCAAAAACTTTTTTTCTCACGAAAAATTAACTCATTAATTTAGAAAAACAGAGAAAAACTTTTTTTCTCATGAAAAATTAACTCATTAATTCAGAAAAACAGAGTAGATTTTTTTTCTTCAAGTGAATGCAATACGCCTCCGTACAAATCACCTCATAATACAGCAATAAAAGTATTGGTACACCCTCCAAATCATTGAATTCAGGAGTTCTGCTGCAGGTCTGTATGCGTTCCTGCTGAGCGCGGCTCTGTTATGGGCGCTGTGGTTCTGTGGGGTCCTGCGGGCCGGCGCCGTGACGGACCGGATCTTCTCTCTGGTCAGCGCTGGCATGGCTGTCTCTCTTCTGCTCAGCCTGGCGCTGTACCTGCGTCCCATCAACACACACGCCTCCGCACTGGTGCACTACGACGACACAGGTGCAACACACCTCACACACACTAGCAGTGTTGGGGAAAGTTACAATATTGCGTAACTCCCCAAAAAAGTAACTCATTGCGTTAATTAGTACCATTTTTGAAGTTACTTGAAAAAGTAATCTGATTACATATCTCAAGTTACTTGTAACGAGTTACAACACTGCTCGCAAGGGTGTTCAAATCAAAGGTGTGTGTGTGTTTTATAGCGGATCCCCTGTTGAAGTTTATTCTGGGTCAGAATATGGACCCTCGTCTGGGCATCATCGACGTCAAACACTTCGTCATGGTCAGGGTTGGATTCATCGGCTGGGTCAGTGTGTGTGTGTTCATGAGTTCTCTGAGCGCAGTGAGAAAGCGGTTATGGCAAGCCATTTTAACTTTTAATCATTCGCAGGATATGAATTCTTGATATCAAAAATGATATTTCTACTAGTTTCTTGATATCAACAATTCGTTTTGAATGGCAGCCTATGGTGACATTTCACTAGTGAAAATACAATTACAGATATCAGCAATTCAATTGTTGATATCAAGAATTCAGATCCTGGAAATGAATAAAAGCTAAAACGGCTGCCATTCAAAATGAATTGTTGATATCAAGAATTGATTTTTTACTAGTAGAAATATCATTTTTGATATCAATAATTAAATTGTCACTAGTTGAAATGTCTATTCTTGATATCAACAACTAGTAAAAATTACCATTTTTGATATCTGAAAATGTATTTCTGATATCAATATTATTTCAGATATCTTACTAGTAACAATCACATTCATGATATCAGAAATTAACATTGCCACTAGTAAAAATAGAATTATTGATATCAAAAATTAACATTGTTACTAGTAGCAATTCAATTGTGGATATCAAGAATTGACATTTCAACTAGTAACAATTTAATTATTGATATCAAAAATAAAGGTTTTTACTGGTAATAATTGTATTTCTGATATGTGAAATTGGAATTTCAACTAGTAAGAAATCAATTCTTGATATCAACAATTGGTTTTGAATGGCAGCCTATGGTGACATTTCACTAGTGAATATAAAATTGTTGATATCAAAAATGTAATTGTTGATATCAAGAATGTAATTGTTGATATCAATGATTTAATTGTTGATATCAACAATTAAATTCTTGATATCGAAAAATGTAATTGTTGATATCAAGAATTCATATCCTAGAAATGAATAAAAGCTAAAACGGCTTGCCATAGCCTATGGTGACATTTCACTAGTGAAAATACAATTGTTGATATCAAGAATTACATTTTTGATATCAAAAATGTAATTGTTGATATCTAAAATGTGTTGATATCAAGAATGACATTTTTTATATCAAAAATGTAATTGCTGATATCAAGAATGTAATTGTTGATATCAAGAATTCATATCCTAGAAATGAATAAAAGCTAAAACGGCTTGCCATAAGCGGTGACTGATGAGTGTGTGTTTGTCCTGCAGGCCATGATGGATCTGAATTATCTCCTGACCGCTGTGGAGACGAAGACCTCGCTGTCTCTCTCTCTGCTGCTGGTGGTCATCTTTCATCTCATTTACATACTGGACTTCCTCATCGATGAGGTCAGCAGGCCACACTGATTTCTTTTTGGCTTATTATTTGATCATCATTCTGAAAATTCAAAAGTAACGTTAATGAGAAAATGGAATGTTCGAATAACCAAGAAACTGACAGAACATGTGAAACATATTCTATACTGTACATTAGCTGTGTTTCCATCCAAAGTTGCGAAATTTTGCATAAAATTGGAATATGGCATAAAACATCTGCACATAAAGCAGCGTTTCCATCCCATGTGTTCAAGAGAACAAAATAATCATATTTCCCTCCATCATAAACGAGTGTGTCTCAGAGCGTCAGACGAAACACAGTAAACGCTGTCGTGTTCTCTAGCGTTCGGGGACACACTCGTGTGTGTGTGTGAGACGCTTCTGGAGGGAATTACACCAAATCATCTAATCACATCCTTTCAGAAACACCAAACCAACATTAGAGATGCTGCGATGCCATTGGTCCGCTGCTTAGGCCGGTTATCCAATCACAGCCGACGCTTGAGCCAGTCACATGAGTTTATCGAGGGATTCATTCAGTAAATGTCTTTCCATCGTAGTGGATGAAACCATGATCTCGAGTGAGCATGTACGTTTTTTTTTTTTTGGATAAAAAATTGCTCCATCCAAGGTTTCTTTTATGAAATATCCCATTTATTTCATATTTGATGTAATTTGTTATTATTATATTGTTATTATTAGTCATTCTGCTGTATTGTGTGATTTTTCTGATGGTTGGTTAGGGGTCTGTGCTGACGACCAAAGAGTTCACAGAAGAGCCGATCGGGTTCATCATGATTCTGGGCGAGTACATCTGGATCCCGTTCTTCTCCAGTCTTCCTGTTTACTTCCTGCTTCAGAGGCCCAATCAGATCCACTTCCTGTTTGCCGTCTTCATCTGCTTGCTCTTCGGTGAGAATATTAATTATTATTGCTATTTTAATCTTCATCAATCAGCCATCAGATCTCACGTTTATAGGCCGTGTGTCCACCAAAGTGTTTTTTTTTCACGCAGCTGTCGTATTTTTTCAATTGTTTTCAATGCGTTTTTAAAACGCATTGAAAACGCAAAACGTTTTTTGCGTTTTTTCCACGCTAAACCTCTGAGCATTCTGTGTTTTTTTTGCTGGTCGCCGAGAGTTGTAAATGTTTAACTTTGGGTAAAACGCAGCGCTCATCACTGTAACTTTTTACCCAGCCGTCCAATCACAGTGGGGGAGGGGCGGGGCTAATACAACACCGACCAACCGTCACATCCTGTTTGTTCAACGACAACAAGCATAATAACGGAGCAAAATAATTTAAAAAGCAAATATTTTACATTGTTTTGACGTTTTTATATAGAAACAACACGGAAACAAACCATTTGTGAAATGAGACACCAGGAACACTTACCCGGATATTCCTATCATAGCAAAGCGTCTAAAAACACTGTGTTGGTGGACATGCGGCCTTAGGAAAGAAACATGAGAATGCAACATTATCAACAGTATTTTATTCATGAAGACTTGATTACAATCTAGTTGTTGTTCAAATACTCAGTGAAATGAATTGACAGGTATTGGCTTCCTGGTTTATTACCTGTCCAATGAGCAGAAAGACGGTTTCCGCAGAAACCCAAACGACCCGGCCTACGCTAGTATGTGTAACATCTTCATATTCATCTTCATCTTCTCATCATGCTTGCTTTTACAGTGGATCCGTTTGTTATCACATGCTCAATAGGCACTTAGTGTTTCTTCACAGTCACATCGCCACCTACTGGCCTGGCAGCAGAACACAGTTGTTTTATTTTCTCCACATTCCCATTTTTACTATATTGCATGCCAAGAATAAGATTGAGATTTTATTTGACATTTACTCGAACTCTCACATGCATAAAAGTAAATGCATGATCTCAACGTCTCTTTCAAAGGTCTGCACACAATCCGAAGCCCATCAGGAAGACGTCTCCTGGTTTCTGGATGGTTCGGATGGGTCCGACACCCTAATTATCTAGGAGACATCCTGATGATGTTTGCCTGGTGTCTCCCCTGCGGTACGAGCTTTGAATCATTCACATCAGTTGCAGGGTTTCTGCAAGCTTTAAAGTCTTAATTTGCAATGCCACAAATTAGTTTTAAAGTCATGGCAGGATGCATTGCAAAAAATGTATACTTTCTCAGTGTTTTTGTACTGTTTTAAGTTTAAATCAATATAAATTTACATGAGATGCAAATGTAAAATAAAGACTTGAAAAATGTAATAAATATCTGTCAACTTCTAAATTAAGCAGATTTTTCTGAGCCTGTTGGTAGATATCAAGATTGTGTTCTTGCTTTATTCATGAACTTAATTTTTATAAATTTCACAGAAATGAAGACTTCATATTTCAAGTACTTTACATCTGAAGTAAATGTATTTTGATTTAGGAATCTTTCAAATCTTTTTTGCAGTTTGATCAGAATTGGTTCAGTAAAATATATTTCCATATTGTAGTGGTTTTGAGCAAAACGATTCAAGCTTCTTCTTTTTGTGTAAAATTAATTCAAAAGTAACAGATATCTACGGAGGCGTATTGGATTCACTTGAAGAAAAAAAATCTACTCTGTTTTTCTGAATTAACGAGTTAATTTTTCATGAGAAAAAAATTGCTATGTTTTTTCTGAATTAATGAGTTAATTTCTCATGAGAAAAAAAGTTTTTGCTCTGTTTATCTGAATTAACGAGTTAATTTTTCATGAAATTTTTTTTTGCTGTTTTTCTGAATTAATTCGTTAATTTTTCATGAGAAAAAAATATTTTGCTCTGTTTTTCTGAATTGACGAGTTAATTTTTCATGTATTTTTTTTGCTAAAAATTTGTTCTCTTGAAAAATTAACTCATTAATTCAGAAAAACAGAGCAAAAAAATGTTCTCGTGAAAAATTAACTCATTAATTCAGAAAAACAGAGCAAAAAAAAATTTCTCATGAAAAATTAACTCGTTAATTCAGAAAAACTGAGCAAAAAAAAAATGTTCTCGTGAAAAATTAACTCATTAATTCAGAAAAACAGAGCAAAAAATTTGTTCTCATGAAAAATTAACTCATTCATTCAGAAAAACAGAGCAAAAAAAATTTCTCATGAAAAATTAACTCGTTAATTCAGAAAAACTGAGCAAAAAAAAAATGTTCTCGTGAAAAATTAACTCATTAATTCAGAAAAACAGAGCGATTTTTTTTTTCTCATGAAAAATTAACTCGTTAATTCAGAAAAACAGAGTAGATTTTTTTTCTTCAAGTGAATGCAATACGCCTCCGTAGATATCTGTTGGAAGATGTATTTCCAAACAAATAAAACTGTTTTTCCATATTTCCATTTAGAGAACATATTGGTGTTTCTTAAAGTTATGTTACTTGGTCTTAAATAACTCTAGAATTTACCTTCATAAATCTGTCTGTTCTCCAGGGTTCTCCAGCATTGTGCCGTACTTGCCGGCGCTGCAGTGCTTCCACTTACTGAGGCAACGAGCAAACGAGATCGAGGGTTCGTGCCTGAAGAAGCACGGCGACGCCTGGAGAGAGTACTGTCGCCGAGTGCCGCACAAACTGGTGCCTTATGTGTACTAAACATCTGATACCTCTAATACCGTACAGAAACGTTTATCAAAGCATGGCTCTTTTGTTGAGTTGTTATTCTTAGCTTTGTTTAGGATGTAAATCCAGACCGTTATGTGATGTTTGATTTTCAAAAAAAGTTGAAATATTAGTGTGGATTCGCTGTATAAACAACTTTAAGGTGCAATAACAAATAAAAACCAATTGATAAATCATTATTTGTATTAAAGCCCTCATGTGGTGTAAATCCAGCTGTTAGTGTTGTTTACGTGTCTATGTGGTCTTTTTAATATGTTTTAAGACACACCATGTGTAAATTCATAAGTCGACAGCATTGCTGAGTATTTCCTCCTTAAAACTGCAGTGAACCAAAGACAGTCTCAAAAACACGGTGTGAAATCGCTGGTGTTTCTGACGTCACAAACGACCTTGTAACCAATCAGATCAACGTGTGAAAGTTAGCAAATTTTTTTTCCGAGGAAAAAGCATTTAAATATGTAATTTTGGTAAGTTTGGTTCAACTTTACAATAGGTGTCTGTACATTATGTTTCAATTATGATGTTCTGTCATAATTTAAACTTTTTGTTAATTTACTTTCTAAAAGGATAGTTCACTCAAAAAATGTAAAATTCTGTCAACATTTAGTCAATCTCATGTTATTACACACCTGTATACATTTCTTTGTTAACCTGAAAACAAAATAATATATTTTCAATAATGTTTGTAACCAAACAGTTGTAAGGCATTGACTTCCATAATTTGGAGAACAAACTTTTTAGTTTTTCAATATGTCTTTTTTTGGGTTTAGCAGAAGACAGAAATTCATACAGGTTTGTAACAACTTGAGTTTTGAGTGTACTGGCCATTTAATTCATAATTTTAATTGTTTTTATGACATTAATTCGACTTTTTGTCACTATTACATTAAGGAAGAATTTAAGTTCGACTTTTTAATGTAATAATTTCGATTTAGTATGTCATAATTATGATTTTAGCCATTTTTTTGCAAAACAAATATTACTGTGTTGCTTTTGCGTGTCATTCTCAGATTTTCTGCTTATACAGAAGTACATTGACCAAAAAGATACAAAAATAGTTTATTTAACGTAGTGAAAAAAAAAATGATTCTGCTTTTAAAATTGTGCTTTAACACTATGGTGTGTGTGATTAGTGTAATGAGGCGCGCGAGCCGCGGTGTATGATGGGAGACTAACAGCCATTTCACCTCAAACTCTCTTAAAGCAGCAAAACCCTTTCGCAGCGGAACACAACCTCTCAAACACCCGGAGACAGGTGAGTCCTCGCCCGGTACACACTTCACACCGGCCCGTTTAACGAGGACGGGAATCCATCACGTTTATACGCGTTCTGAGTATCGTGTGGGAAAACCGCTGTAAAAACGGTCTCGATCTGAGGTGAGACAAACGCGTCGCGCGCTCACTATCATCTCTGTCGCTTTCCATCGATGAATTAAACTCATTCTCACACTTTTGCTCGCAAAGATTATATAAAAACACTTGCTGACAAGTGTGCGCTACCACTGTACGCCGTTAAACGCGATCCATGTTGTTGTAATACGCTGGAAATAGTGTCGTTTGTTTATTGTGCTTCACTCGATAAACTGCTGTTTGTTTTATCTGTTTCTCATTTCTAGCAGCCATTATGTTTCCGCACAGGGGGCGGGGCTGGATGTGCACACTGGGTGTTGATTGGTGTGGAGTGACTGAAGCCACGCCCATTGGCCTGTAGCTCGCGTGTCGCACTAAAAATTGGGTGTCACACTAAAAATTTTATTAATTTCTGTTAATTATTTTTTTCAATGTACTTTGCCAAAACATCACGAAAAGTCTTATAAATATTATTTTGCATTCTTAAACTCTTTAAGAAATAATTATAATAATAATCATACAGATATACAATTACAGTAATAGGCCAACATATTAGAAATGCTCATTTTTGTACCCTAAACTGTTATATTTAAGTCTAATGTATGTAAAGACTGTTTAATTTGTTGTTATTTATCATGTGGTAATATTAACCTACATGTTTTTGTTGTGTACATTTATTTTTAAATTAATTACACTTCAAAAATAAGACAATGTGTATTTAAAAGTGCAATTGAGCATCTTAATGGAAATGTTAATTGGATTTTGCTAGTCAAATAGTAAACATCTACATCAGTTAATATTGCATATTTAAACGTCTTGGGTAACACTAATAAGGTTAATTAGTATCCTAGTTCATGTATTAACTAACGTGAATGAACAATGAGCAATACACGTGTTACAGTATTTATTAATCTTTGTTAATGTTAGTTAATAAAAATCCAGCTGATCATCATCTAGTTTGTTATTCAGTTTCAGGTGAGTGTGTGTCAGGATGGCCCGTACGAAGCAAACTGCGCGTAAGTCGACTGGAGGAAAAGCTCCTCGTAAGCAGCTGGCGACTAAAGCGGCCCGTAAGAGCGCCCCGTCCACCGGAGGAGTGAAGAAGCCCCATCGCTACAGGTGAGGACGCCACACACGCGGCGCTGTGTCGTCAGAGACTAACGCTAACAGCTCTGTGTGTCGTCTGACGCAGCTAATGCTAACGTATCTGTGTGTCCCCCAGGCCCGGTACCGTGGCTCTGCGTGAGATCCGCCGCTACCAGAAGTCCACGGAGCTGCTGATCCGCAAACTCCCGTTCCAGCGTCTGGTGCGAGAGATCGCGCAGGACTTCAAGACCGACTTACGCTTCCAGAGCGCCGCCATCGGAGCGCTGCAGGTCAGAGGTCACTCACACACACCAGAGACAAGCTTTCTCAGTTCAAAATAAATCAAAAGTAATCATTAAAATTAATTAAAATAAATTCAAACAATAGACATCTTTAAAAAAAAGTATTTTTCATTTAGTTTATCTTGATGCACTGAAATAAAAAAAAATTAAAGAAATGCATTTTTTTCTTTTTACAATTACTTAACTAAAAATATAATAATCATATAGAAATAAATTAATTAAAAATAAAATTTAATAACACTAGACATTTAGTTTAACTTGAAATATTAAACTAAATGTTTTAAACCCAATTAAAACCCAAAAAATATGTGTGTGTGTGTTTGCAGGAGGCCAGCGAGGCGTATCTGGTGGGTCTGTTTGAGGACACTAACCTGTGTGCCATCCATGCCAAGCGTGTGACCATCATGCCCAAAGACATCCAGCTGGCACGCCGCATCCGTGGAGAACGAGCCTAAACCTTCATCTGTGTGTGTGTGTTCACGTGGCTCTGACTGAAGGACTCGAGGCACTAAATCACTGGGTTTCGTGAAGTCAGGTCTGAATAAAGTCGGTGCAGGACTCGTTTCGGGTGCTTATTATTTTCTTTCATGTGTGATTCCAGTGATGCATTATGGGATAGATTGTGTCCCAGTCATCCTCTTCACACACACACACACTGAATCTTGTGTTATTGATGAGCGTATGTAGCAACAGACTAGCTATTTTATACCATTTGATGTACTTCTTCATGAGTTGTTTAGTGCGATGTTTAGGCAGACACTCACTCAGGATTTTTCTACACCCTTTCATGGTTTTTATCACGAAGTGATCGATTGTGTTTTCTTTGTTTTTGTACGTCTAAGAAGCAAATCTTTGTACGACACAAATAATAAATTGGTGTTGAACTGTTTTTGAGGGCTCTGTTTTATTAAAGTATTTCTCCTCCAATAACATTTTCTCTGGTAAAAATGTTATGGATGTCATTTCTGTAATGATTTGTTTCCACAGGCAGTTTATGTGTATGTCACATGATAGTCATGTGATATCTCATGATAATGTGTTGTAGTTCATTGTTTCATGTTTTCATGTAATGTTTTCTTCACTCAAGCGAAAATTCAGTTACAAAAAACTAGGGTCCGTGAAAAAGTTCAGAGAAAAACAGTGTGTAATAAATAGTAATTTATTATTTATAAAAAATAATGTAAATGAATTTAAATAAATTTCATAAAAAATAAAAATGATTAAAATAAATAAATAATCAAACTTAATTTAAATGCATACATTTTAATGGGAAAAATATTTTAAAAAATGATTAAATAAAATGTATAATTAAGCATAAATACAATTTACTTCAATACATTTGATTAAAACATAATATAAAAAAAAACTATTTAAATAAATGCATTTGATTAAAAATAAATAAAAATATTTAAATACAACTATAACAATTGGCTTATATATTTGATTAAAATAAATAAAACAATTATATAAATACATTTCATACAAATAATAACATTTGAAAAATATTTGATTAAAATAAAAAAATATGAAAATAAATAATAGAAATTGATTTAAACAAATTTCATAAAAATAAAGTATTAAAACAAACAAATAATAAAAATTTATTTAAATGAGTTTCATTAAAATAAAAGTAAATTAAAAAAAACCCATCAAAACCTTATTAAAATAATGGATAAATAGTACAAATAGATTTAAATAAATAATACAAATATTATTAAATACTTTTTTTACTTTACAAATACAAACAAATAGAAGTTCATTCAAAAAACAATAATCACTGTCAAAAAATATAAATAAATCCAACAGTACAAGTAAAATATTTAACACATTTATAAAAAAATCTTTTATAATTTTTCACAGAATAGATTACGCATGAAAGTGGGGTGCTTTGATCATGTGTTTGATATCAGGATGAATTGCGATAATAATACATGTAAATTAATAATATAGTCCGAAACAGATGAATTTTGGAGCACACCGGTGGAGAGACTACAGCGCTTTGCATTGTGGGAGCCGCTGATTGGCGCATTTCCGCTGTCATTGTGCGCGAGAGACGGTAAATAATACTGAAGCTCAACTCTAACCACTCTTTAAACACAATTCCACTAAGGTAAGATCAATAGGTCCGTGTGATTATGAATGTGTGATATTTAATTGTTATTTTAGTCAGAAAAAAACGTGTTTGTGGTATTTCTAATGAATTTGACCGCGTCTGTGTTTATATCAGAGAAATACTGAAGCGCTTCAGTCGCGCGAGCCTCAAAATCCATCCAAAATAAACTGATATTTCACAAACGCCGAAAATCCACATAAACGCCTCCATTCCTGATTTAAACCTCCGAGGATGCATCCCTAGGGTCTTTTGTTTGTTGTCCGAGAGTAATTGGCGAGAACAGTGATGATATTCCCAGTGAAATTGTCGAAGTTTTCTCGTTAGTTCGTGTCTTTTTCTTGGTCAGTTTACGGTTCGTATTAAACAGGCGCCATGATGTTCACAGATGAGGGGCGTGGCTAGCGCCAACCGTCTGGCTTATCTCCTGTGCTCTGATTGGTCGGCTCATGAATATTAGGACAGCGAGGCTGACCTTTGAGACATGATTGACACGAGGAGCTTGTTGTTGTTTTAAGCACCTGCAGGAGTTCAAACTCAATACGGAAATGTTTATAATAGATTCACGACTTCAGAAATGTATTAATATTAACGGTCACTTTTATAATTGTGTTTTAGTTGAATATGGTCTGTGAAAAACTGTAGAAACAAACTAAAGAATTAATTTGTCATTCCTAAAAATTAATACAAATATTTAAATAAATAAATAATACAAATTTACGTAAGTAAATTAAAAATAAATAATAAAAATGACTTCAATAAAATAATAAAATTGATGAATTAAGGATATACAAAAACATATTATTAAAATAAATAATACAATTTGAATTAAATAAATAATAACAACAATTATTTAAAATAATGTATCCATATGAATATATATATATTTTTAAATTAGAAAATACATTTCGTGAAAATAAATTAAAATTATTGAAACAAAAAAAATACACTTGATTTAAATAAATAAATAGCAGTTTCTATATATTTCTATATTATTATTTTTAATGGTCACTTTTGTCATTGTGTATCATAACATGATTTTGAGAGATTCTTTGAGGTACCTTTGTGTCATGTGACTGTTCAACATCATCTAGTCTGTTCGTTTGTTTACATCTACATTTTTGCATTTGGCAGACACTTTTATCCAAAGCGAATTACATTGCATTTCAAGGTACACATTTACATTCTTATCAGTTCTTGTTATTCAGTTTCAGGTGAGTGTGTGTCAGGATGGCCCGTACGAAGCAAACTGCGCGTAAGTCGACTGGAGGAAAAGCTCCTCGTAAGCAGCTGGCGACTAAAGCGGCCCGTAAGAGCGCCCCGTCCACCGGAGGAGTGAAGAAGCCCCATCGCTACAGGTGAGGACGCCACACACGCAGCGCTGTGTCGTCAGAGACTAACGGCTAACGCTAATGGCGCTGTTTCTCCAGAGACTAACGGCTAACGCTAATGGCGCTATTTCTCCAGAGACTAACGGCTAACGCTAATGGCGCTGTGTCGTCAGAGACTAACAGCTATCTTATCGTCTGACGCCAGACGATGGCTCTGTGTCGTTCGACCGCCGCTAACGGCTCTGTGTCATCTGAAGCCGCTAACGCTAAGAGCTCTGTGTCGTCTGACCAACGTTAACGGCTCTGTGTCGTCTGATACCGCTAATGGCTAATGCTAACGGCTCTGTGCCGGCTGACCACCGCTAACACTAGCAGCTCTGTGTCTGCTGACCACCACTAACGGCTCTGTGTCATCTGACGCAGCTAATGCTAACGGCTCTGTGTGACATCTGATGCCGCTAACGGCTCTGTGTGTCATCTGATGTAGCTGATGCTAACAGCTCGGTGTCGTCGGAGACTTGCATTAACGGCTCTGTGTGTCGTCTGACGAAGCTGATGCAAACGGCTCTATGTGTTGTCTGATGCAATTAACTAACGGCTTTCTTGCCTGACGGCGTTAAAGTTAACAGCTCTGTGTCGTCAGAGACTAGCGTTAATGGCTCTGTGTGTCATCTGACGCAACTAACGCTAATGACTCTCTCTTGCCTAGCGCCGTTAACAGTTCTGTGTGTCGTATGACCGCCACTGACGGTTTTGTGTGTCGTCTGACACAGCTAACGGCTCTGTGTGTCGTCTGACACAGCTAACGCTAACAGCTCTGTGTGTCGTTTAAAACAGGTAATGCTAACGGCTCTGTGTGTCGTCTGACACCGCTAACGCTAACAGCTCTGTGTGTCGTTTAAAACAGGTAATGCTAACGGCTCTGTGTGTCGTCTGACACAGCTAACGGCTCTGTGTGTCGTCTGACACAGCTAACGCTAACAGTTCTGTGTGTCGTCTGACACAGCTAACGCTAACAGCTCTGTGTGTCGTCTGACACAGCTAACGGCTCTGTGTGTCGTCTGACACAGCTAACGCTAACGGCTCTGTGTGTTGTTTAAAACGGGTAATGCTAACGCCTCTGTGTCGTCTGACACAGCTAACGGCTCTGTGTGTCATCTGACACAGCTAACGCTAACAGTTGTGTGTGTCGTCTGACTCAGCTAACGTTAACAGCTCTGTGTGTCGTTTAAAACAGGTAATGCTAACGCCTCTGTGTCGTCTGACACAGCTAACGGCTCTGTGTGTTGTTTAAAACAGGTAATGCTAACGCCTCTGTGTGTCGTCTGACACAGCTAACGCTAACAGCTCTGTGTGTCGTTTAAAACAGGTAATGCTAACGCCTCTGTGTGTCGTCTGACACAGCTAACGCTAACAGCTCTGTGTGTCGTTTAAAACAGGTAATGCTAACGCCTCTGTGTCGTCTGACACAGCTAACGGCTCTGTGTGTCATCTGACACAGCTAACGTTAACAGTTCTGTGTGTCATCTGACACAGCTAACGCTAACAGTTCTGTGTGTCATCTGACACAGCTAACGGCTCTGTGTGTCGTCTGACACAGCTAACGCTAACGGCTCTGTGTGTTGTTTAAAACAGGTAATGCTAACGCCTCTGTGTGTCGTCTGACACAGCTAACGCTAACGGCTCTGTGTGTCGTTTAAAACAGGTAATGCTAACGGCTCTGTGTGTCGTCTGATGCAGCTAACGCTAACAGCTCTGTGTGTCGTCTGACGCAGCTAATGCTAACGTATCTGTGTGTCCCCCAGGCCCGGTACCGTGGCTCTGCGTGAGATCCGCCGCTACCAGAAGTCCACGGAGCTGCTGATCCGCAAACTCCCGTTCCAGCGTCTGGTGCGAGAGATCGCGCAGGACTTCAAGACCGACTTACGCTTCCAGAGCGCCGCCATCGGAGCGCTGCAGGTCAGAGGTCACTCACACACACCGGAGACAAGTTTCTCAGTTCAAAATAAATCAAAAGTAATCATTAAAATTAATTAAAAATATAAAAATAAATTCAAACAATAGACATCTTTAAAAAAAAAAAGAAGTATTTTTTATTTAGTTTATCTTGATGCACCGAAATAAAAAAAATAAAAAAATTGCATTTTTTTACAATTACTAAACTAAAAATATAATAAACATATAGAAATTAATTAATTAAAAATAAAATTTAATAACACTAGACATTTAGTTTAACTTGAAATATTAAAATAAATGTTTTAAACCCAATTAAAACCCAAAAAATATGTGTGTGTGTTTGCAGGAGGCCAGCGAGGCGTATCTGGTCGGTCTGTTTGAGGACACTAACCTGTGTGCCATCCATGCCAAGCGTGTGACCATCATGCCCAAAGACATCCAGCTGGCACGCCGCATCCGTGGAGAACGAGCCTAAACTCTCTCTCTCTCTCTCTCTCTCTCTCTCTCTCTCTCTCTCTCACTGTTTGTATGTAGTTTTAGCATATGGTGGCGTTGACGTACGTGGTTGTCTCTCTGTTTAATGGCAACAGACTATTAGGGTACTTCCTGTTTGCATGTACCAGCCAGCGACTGATGCGACACACACACACACACACACACGAGAGTGAAGCGGTCAGGGCTGATGTCTGCGTTCAGGGTGTCAGGGCCTCTCATGCAGGGTGCTAGAACAAGCCCTGACCCTTCCCAGAATTCCCTGCTCCGCCCATCCTGAGCATATATATATATATATATATATGTGTGTGTGTGTGTCCGCTCAATCAGCACGGGCATTTCTATACAAATCTGAGCATCTCTCGTCTCCAGCAAATGTTTATTATTGCAATATTATAAAGTGTGTCTTTTTTTTTCTTTTTTTAATGCATTCATATAAGCTTGTTTCCTAGATCTAGAGCGTATTTTTTAAGATTCTTATAAAGACATTTTCATGATTATTTTTCTCAAGGCAAACTCTGTGATTCGGCTCCGGGAGTAATAATAATAGTAATAATTATGTATTGGTCTGTGTTTCTCAAGAGCTTTTGATAGGAACACGTTCATTTGAGCGGGAAAACACAAATTTTCCCGCCAGTTTTCTACTCATCCGTCACAGGATTCCTCAGGCAAACATGGAAACATTATCATTTAATCCTTAAGTTCCCTCATTCACAGTTTGACTACACAACATTCAGGTCTTTAAATAAAGTGATCTTTGTAATTTGAAATTTCTCTGAATTGCGTAATAAATGGATGTCACACACATTTCTCTGGGTTGTGTTTTATTGTGCTGGCGATGTTACAAATAAATCAAATTCTGCCTGTATCATTTCAGTTTCTCTAGACATGCGTGTCATTTGTTTTATTACGGCCGAGGAACATTAGTTCATGCATTAATTAACATCAACATGAGCTTTTTAAAACGTAATATTTATTTACAATTACTTTATTTGGGAATCTGATTATGCAATGCAGATTAAATGTACTCACACACATATTTAGAACAGGGTTCAAACTTCAAAACTAAACATATTTTTATTCTGGGTCTGTATTTCATAACATTCCGGGTAGTTATTGTTGTTATTATTCAGCTAAACTATTAAATGGAAGCATCTGCTGAAATGTTTAATGAATAAGGGTGTGTTTTATGATATGATTATTAAACGCACACACTCATAAAAGCTGTATTTACTACTACATTTGAATGCAATGGCACCGTCCTCGCGCGCGGCGGCGCTCTCACAGAAACCGTGCGCGCTCCTGGCCGAGTCACGTGACTGTCGCGCGCCTGATGACGTCGGTCTCTGCCACTCGCACGCGCCGCTCTTTCGCTCGTGAGGATCCGAGTGTCTGGAAATAAAGGAAAAAACGTATATAAAAACGTTATAATAATAAATAAATATATATAAGTTGAATAAACACTCGGATCTTGAATCATGGCCACGACTTTTGAGCAGTTGAGGGCGAACGTCGGCAAACTTCTGCGGGGCATCGACAGGTAACGTTAACGTTAAAGATGATCGCTGCATTGTTGATTAATTATCTTTAACGTTAGTTATAACAGTAAATAAAACACACCAGAGTCTGTCACCACTCTACAAGCGCTTTATTAACGCAAAACAGAACTGATTCATAGAAAGTAAGTTACTTGTGCGACTTGTCGACAGATTCAATGAATTAATTATTAAAGTTCCAAACCCTGAGAGGAAAAGGCTGAAACCAGCCTGAGCTAACTTAGTGTTGTGGTTTTAAATAATTTTAGAGGGGTTTTATTACCTGAACAGACTAGTCTTATAGTGGTCAAGCTGGTAGATCAGCTAAAACCAGCATTATTCTGCTAAATAAGTGTCTAAATCCAGTCCAATTAGGTTAGGCTGGTTTAGCTGGGGGTTTCAGTAGGTATTTGTTTGATAGATTCCGATTCTTATCGATTTCCAATAGAAAAAAATAACTTATATCATTCACATTTCGTCTTATTGCAAAACATTTAATTGTAGTTGAATACAATGAACAAAAATAAACACAATAAAGAACCCTTTGCCTGTGGTGTGGTTAGAAAACACTATAGAAAAAAAACTAATATAAAGTTTGAGCATTATTAAAGACAAGTAAACACTATATAAAAAAAAAAGAGAAATCGCAACAACTGAACAAAATTATGATTGAAATAAACAGTGTTTTATGAAAGCAGAAAACTGCTCTCGAGTCGTTCGAAAAGTCATATTGAGGTGCTAACAAAGGAATCGTTATTAATAATTTTTTAATTACAAGTGTCCGATTCCCAAGCCTGTTTTTCAGCGGGGCAATAGTGAGCTGAGCTCTGATACAAACACACACAGGTCTGAGCTCTACAGAAGACAGTAGTGTCGTTATTCAGATCAATGTTGATTCAGTAACTGTGACGTTCATCGTCTCCGGACGCTTGAGTTGATCTGATTAATAATCTGCACAGATACAACCCTGAGAACCTGTCCACACTGGAGCGGTACGTGGACACACAGGCCAGAGAGAACGCCTACGACCTGGAGGCTAACCTGGCCGTGCTCAAACTGTGAGTTTCACACACACACACACACACAGGCCAGAGAGAACCCCTACGACCTGGAGGCCAACCTGGCCGTGCTCGCGATGCATTGTAGAAACGATTTATTTCGACACCCCTATAGTGAGATCTCTGATTGTAGTTCAAGTATCTCTACGAACCCTGTTGTGTGTGTGTGTGTGTGTGTGTGTGTCCATTCTCAGGTACCAGTTTAACCCGGCGTACTTCCAGACCACCGTCACGGCTCAGATTCTGCTCAAGGCTCTGACTAACCTTCCTCACACTGACTTCACACTCTGCAAGTGTATGATCGACCAGACCCACGTATCCTTCAGGAGACACACACTCCAGTTCCTGTCACGCACACACTGGATGCGTGCGTTCGTCTCAAAGTGACGGCGGCCCAATGTATTGTGTGAAGCAAACTAATCAAACAACAAACGAGAGAGTCGCTTAGCAGTGATGAACTGTAGTGTTATATGTAAGGGATGATGTTCATCAAGCCGGTCGATGTGTCAGGGTGCGTTTACATGACAACCAAAACTGAGAAGATTTTCCGTCCTCAAAACGATTCCGCGAGAACGTCTAAAAGCGCTGTGTTCCTCTGCCGGCCAGTAGATGGCGATGAAACGCTGCAGAATGAACACGTGACACGCTTGTGCATGACCTCATCGCTTTTGCGTTTCCAGGCGACAGAACGCCGCTGTCGTGTAAACAAACGGCCAAAACACATTGACAAGTTTTACGTTTTTGGTTGAAACTGTGGCGTGTAGTGAATTTGATGTAAATTAAAGGGTTAGTTCACCCAAAAATGAAAATTAAGTCATTAATTACTTATTACCAGAACGAGACTTCCTTAGATTTCCACGACGCATGCGCGAGAATTGCGATCTGAAGTAGTGTAAGCTGGTGTGAGCAGATCGCAAATCTCGCGCATGCGTCGTGGAAATCTAAGGAAGTCTCGTTCTGGCCTACAAGGAAGAAAAGAAATAGTCGAATAAACTCGTTATTTTTGTTTGTTTTTTCGCACAAAAAGTATTCGCGTCGCTTGATAAACATATAGTTGAGCCACGGTAGTCACTTGGGATATTTAAACATTTTCTTCATTGACTTTCTGGGCCGTCAAGAGGCAGTCCTTTAGGAGCCAATGTGGTAGTTATACAGCTCTCAAATTTAATCAAAAATATCTTCATTTGTGTTCCGAAGACGAACGAAGGTCTTACGGGGTTGGTACAGCATGGGGGTGAGTAATTAATGACTTAATTTTCATTTTTGGGTGAACTAACCCTTTAATATTATAACGACGGCCGGTACACACGAGTGTTTTCTCATATTTTTCGTGTTTCCAAAATATTTTAGTTTTATTTTACTAAGCTTACAACTAATGTGGCTCTTGTCCAGCTCCATTCCTCCTTCAACTTCTGAAGCCAAATATTTCCACACGTCAGCTTTTAACGCGGAGGGTGTTTGGATCTCGCGCTCAGCCGTCGTGCCTCTGTTATGTGCGCGCCACAGACGGTCCGGCCACTGCACTTCCGCGCTTCAGAGTTCCGTCTTTCGCGTTCCGTCAATATTACGTTAATATATATATATATATATTAGTGCTGTCAAACGATTAAAATATTTAATCGCGATTAATCGCACATTTTTATGTGTTCTAAATGTCTCTTGATTTCTTTTTGTTACATTATTTTTTTCTCATTTTAATGTTCTTATCAATATGGAAAAGTGGAAAAATTATTATTGAAAATAAACGCATGCCGCGTCCTGTTGCAAAAGCATGTGAAACAACTACAAAGTTTGCTAGGACAAAAAAGACCGTTAATCGCGATAAAAAAAATTAACGCCGTTAAAATGGGTTTGCGTTAACGCCGTTAATAACGTGTTGTAGGGGTTTGCGATATGACGATTTTTTATCGTGGACGATTAAAATGTCTCCACGATCTGCTTTTGAAGAAATATCGTAGTATCGTGTTACAGTGCATTCTATCAGTTCAGTTCTGGCGCCGTCTGTACAACGCGACGTAGCCTAGACATGATCACACGTTAATGAATAGGTACGGGACACTGCAATTCACAAAAGTTATTATTATTTGCATAAGCCTTGCCGGTTAATATTTAATTCACGCGCTGATGCGCTGTTCTAACGTGCGCTTTCCTGAC
Organism: Pimephales promelas; assembly: GCF_016745375.1. The sequence continues at coordinate 186,022 of NW_024121159.1, forward strand.
CGCATATCCCCGACGCTCACAGGCAAGTCTGTCAAACAGCGCCTGAATACTGGACTAAGTTATCTTTCGAGTCTTATTAAGCTAATACTGTTAAATACACACAATGTTTACATAAACAGGCTATGTCTAAAGTGAAAGCAAACATTTGAGAGAATATCTAGTGTAATATGCGTCTATATTAAACGCGTCGCGTGCTGGTCTAATTGCGACAGGAATCACTTGTCCTTAAAGGGATAGTTCACAAAAAAAAAAAAAATCTGTCATTATTTACTCACTCTAATGTTGTTCCAAACCTGTATTAATTTCTTTCTTGTGCTGAACACAAAAGACGATTTTTTTTTTTTAATGTGGGTAACCAAACAGTTGCTGGTCCCCATTAAAGGAGCAATGTGTGACTTTTAGCGACATCTAGTGGTTCGGTTGCGAGTTTGCACCAGGTTTGCACTAAGGGCTCAGCCCACTGCTCACCCCTCCCTTTCGAAGAAGCTACGGTTGCTAAAACGGGACAAACATCTCGTCGGCTGAGACAGCAGAGAATAGCCAGAGTAAGCCAAGAGTGTGTAACATTGTCACTGTTTCTGTACCACAGTCCATTATAAACCACATCATGAATACTGTCTGTTTACAAAGCCATAGTCAGGTGAGGATCAAGGGTTTTAATATATAATTTAATAAAATAATAATCAGCTGATTGTCTCACAAACGTAACCAGCAGCACATTTATCCCCACATACTGTAGCAAACCCATAATACAGCGAGGGAGCAGCTATATATTTTTTTCTAACAGGGTTGTAATAGTTTAGCTGGCTAATATGAGCTGTTGCTGTGGCTGAGCTGGGACGCGTCTGCATGAGTCCAAAGGTCGGAAGTGCGCGCGCTGTTACAATCATGTCATCTCCGCATCCCATAGATACTATTTACTACACACAATAGGCTTTTTTTCTCTGATTTTTAAAATTCTTCGCGATCGACTTTAGTGATAAAAGACTTTAGTAAAAGTCTCTATCGACGGGTTAGTGATTCCTGTAACGTACTGTTTTACGGTCAATGACATGAATACTAATCATCAGCTGTCTCACGAACGTAACAGCACATCTATCCCCAACATAACAAACCCATAACACAGCGAGGGAGAACTAAGTTACATGAAACAATCCCAACTACATATTTTACACCACTCACAAGGCAAAAGTCACTACTCACGGAGTGTAAGGCTAGCTTCCAGCTTTCCGCTACTTCTCTTTCAAGGTAGTGATGAAACGCGTTCTGTAGCACTGTGTGTTCGTGTTCGGCTACGGTAGGAATATGACGTCACAACATGGCGACCTTCATAGAAGGGGATTCCCTCGGTTATGGAGCTATTAATGTCTCATTCTAAGGTAATAAAAACATTACGGCTAATTAAGTAAGTTCTTTATACACCACTGAAAACATAGTTATGGATGTCATATTGCATTTCTGTTAATAGATACTCAACTTTGTTACACATTGCACCTTTAACTTCCAGGAGAGAACCTATAAAAAACTATAGGGGGACCAGCAACTGTTCGGTTACCCACATTATTCAAAATAACTTTCATTTTCAACAGAAGAAAGAAACTTATTCGGGTTTAAAACATCTTGAGAGACTAAATTAAGACCATTTTCATTTTTGAGGGAACTATCTCTTTAGTGTTAATAAAACAAAAAAACACAAGGAGAAAATCACTCACTGACTGAGAACTTTAATATATCTTTAATAAGAATCAATAATTTATTCAGTGAAGTCTATGTAGTGTTTTAATTTCATATTTGTTAATTTAAATTACTTTCTTCAATGCTACTGCTAAATACACCTACTGTATCTGAAAAAATAAAGCACTATTTATTTAATTAGAATATTAATTTGTGTAATGTTTATCTTGTCTTATTTTTTTAATAACAAAGAAAATAATGACAAAGATTTTTATCTTCGCCACTGGCCTAAATGTATGCCTTTCTTTTTTGTTTTGTTACCTAAGGCTTTGTTTATAACATAGGGACATTAGTTTGGCTGTAATGAACAGCCACTTGCAAAATATTAAAACCAACTTGAAAAAGAATCGTGATAAAAAATCGTGATCGTGATTTTCCTAAAAAAATCGTGATATGATATTTTTGCCATATCGCCCACCCCTAACGTGTTAAACTGACAGCCCTAATATATATATATATATATATATATATTTTCTTTTCTTTTTTGAAAATCCAATTTTTTTTATTTTTTTTTTTACATTTGTAAATCGATTCAGAATCTTTTGCATCGTGATTCATCTAATAATCGATTAAAAAAAATCGCCAGCTCCCGGTGTGTGTGTGTGTGTGTGTGTGTGTGTGTGTGAGGTGATGTCGCAGGTTTCCTTGACTACTGTGTCGCAGCAAGAGGAGCGGCCGATAAGACAGATCCTGTACCTGGGCAACTTACTGGAGACCTGCCACTTCCAGAGCTTCTGGGTAACACACTCTCTCACACACTCGCACTTACGTCAGTAACAGGAGAGGTTGTGTTGAACTGTAGTTGTGTGTGTGTGTGTGTGTGTTTCCCAGTCCAGTCTGGAGGAGAACCGGGATCTGATCGACGGCATCACAGGATTTGAGGAGTCGGTGCGCAAATGTAAGTATGACCGTCTTTAACTGGAGATGAACTGATTGAGATGATAAAGTCGTAATCACTTTCTCAGATTTGAGTTCTGTGGCAGAAACAAACTTTCACACTGGAAATAAATTAATAATTAATAATAACAATACCTGATCCTGTCTATGAGCAGCGCTTCATAATCTCAGTTATTATGACTCTCTCTCTGCAGTCATCTGTCATGTTGTGGGAATCACATATCAGAACATCGAGTACAGGCTCCTCGCTGAGATGCTGGGGGATCCTCTGGGTGAGACACACACACACACACACTCTCTCACTCTCTCTCTCACACACACACACACACACTGATGTTGTTGATCTCCCGCAGACACACAGGTCAAGGTGTGGATGAATAAGTACGGCTGGACGGAGAACGAGGACGGTCAGATCTTCATCCACAGTCAGGAGGAGTGTGTGAAGCCCAAGAACATCGTGGAGAAGATCGACTTTGAGAGTGAGTGTGTGTGTGTGTGTGAGAGAGAGAGAAAGTGAGTGAGGTGTGTGTGTGTGATACCTAACGTTGAGCTGCTGTTGTCCCACAGAGTCTGACTGATGTTGTCTGTGTGTTCACAGGCGTCTCCAGCATCATGGCCACATCGCAGTGACCACACACACACACACACACACACACCTTTCCCCAATAAACTCATTCACTGACGAATCTGGAGTCTTCATTTCCACGCATCATCAAATCTGTCTCTGTTCTCTTTCTGCGTAGATCAATTCTAAAAGAAATATTATTTGTTATTTATGTGTATGATTTGCCAAAATCATGCTTTGGTAAATTATAATTAGTATGTCATAATAATTAATTTTATAAGTCTTAATTTTAGACTTTTAAAACTGGGTGTCATAATTTAGCCTCTTTATGTTTTATATTTAAATTCAAAATATTGACTTCATATGTCATAATTAAAACTCTTAACCGACTTTCATTTTAAATTTGTGTCATAATTTAGATATTTTATGCCATAATGATAATTTAATTTTAAAGCCTCATTTTGATTTGTCATTTTTACTTGGTCTCATAATTTATTTATCATGACTTTAGAGTAATGTTATAATATACTTTTGTGTTGTAATAATTTCTATTTAGTACGTCATAATTTAGATTTATTCTCACTTTCTCTCAATCATTTGGATTTAGTATGTCATTTATTTTTTATCGTGACTGAAAGTCATGTATTAGACTTATACTTTAAGTTAATTTCAATTTAGTACGTCATAATTTGGATTTATTTTCACATTTGACTGAAATCCTAATTTCGACTGTCATCATTTTTTGTGATAATGTAAACTTTTATGTCATAATTATATTTTAAGTAATAATTCTGATTTTTTGCGACTCATAATTTCGATTTGCTCATGATTTACAAAAGCATGTTTTCTTATGTAGAGAGAGAGAAGAGAGCCAATCATGAAGTTCCTCTATAGCACTCAGCGCGCTCATCTCTGCGCATGCGCAGTGGAGTCTGCGCGCTGTCCCTGGTGCTGAAGCGTCAGTACGTCGATCATTCTTCAAAGTTAAATCGAAACGCCTTCATAAAAATCGTTCATATACGCAAGAATGCGAAAGTCATTGAGTTTAAAAGCTCATTTGTGTGACGTTTCAGCTCTGATCACTGGACAACTGAGGAACGCGAACAGCTCAGGTAATTCAGCTCTGTTTACATTCTAGTCATTTAAGTCTCTGTAAAATGATAACACTGATATTTATTCATCTTTAATGTCCACAAACAACCTTGTATATCGCTACACAACTAAACACGTGTCAATTGTGTCAAGTTTGATGTCAGACTGGCTCTTAATCTGATGGACGCGCGTCATGATGAGGCGCGCTCCGTGTCGCTGGTGTGCGCGTCACACGGCCAGCGCGTGCTCGGGGTTCTTCAGGATTTCCGGGAGAGGGGCGCGCTGTTCGACTTCCGCATCCGGGTGCAGGGGGAGACGCTCCCGTGCCACCGCTGTGTTCTCGCGGCCTGCAGTGACTTCTTCAGGTGAACAAACACGCACCACATGCTAAAAACACTACACATAGCAACACCCTGGCAACCCCCTTAACCCATAGCATAGGAACATTCTGACAACCAATCTCAGGACACCATAGCAACACCCTGGAAACCACCACAACCCATTTCATAGTAGCATTCTAACAACCAGTCAGAACACCATAGCAACACCCTGGAAACCACCACAACCCATTTCATAGTAGCATTCTAACAACCAGTCAGAACACCATAGCAACACCCTGGAAACCACCACAACCCATTTCATAGTAGCATTCTAACAACCAGTCAGAACACCATAGCAACACCCTGGAAACCACAACAACCCATAGCATAGTAACATTCTGACAACCAGTTAGAACACTATAGCAACGACCTGGAAACCACCACAACTCATCATAGTAACATTATGACAACCAGTCAGAACACCATAGCAACACCCTGGAAACCACAACAACCCATAGCATATCAGCGATGTGGTAATACAGGCTAGAATGATACATGCAATCAGTTTGCTAATTCATTTTAGCAACATGCTAAAACATTTTAGCCATCGGCTAATTCATGTTAGCAAATATGTTAAAATATGTTTTTTGCTAATTGATGTTAAAAAGAGGCTAGCAATGTTAACGCATGATAGCAATATGTTAACTCATTGTTAACAGTGTGTTAAATCATGCTAAAACATGCTAGCATTGTGCGAATTCATGGTAGGAACATGTTCATAATATGTAAAAATTGTTAAATTATTTTAAAAACATGTTAACAATGTCTTGATTCTTGCCAGAAACATGCTAAAATAATTTGGCGATGTGATAATTAATGTTAGCAAACATGTTAAAACATGGTTTGTGTTAATTGATGTTAAAAACATGTTAGCAGTGTGTTATGCCAGCAAAATGCTAAAACATGCTAGCGTTGTGCTAATTCATGTTAGGGACATGCTAACATTAGCTAACAGTGTTAAATCATTTTAGAAAAATGTAAAGCATGTTAAACTATCTGATAGTCTGAATAGCCTTTTACTCATTCAAATGTAAAGCTTATAAAAGCTTTCTGTACTGGATTTTTCACGCAAACACCAAGGTTTTTCTTAACAAACGTAATTTTTTTTCTATGTGAATATATAGTGAAGTGTAATTTATTCCTGAAATCAAAGCAGGAATTTATCATCATTTATCGTCTTCGGTGTCACATGATCCTTCAGAAATCACTCTAATATGCTCAAGAAACATTAATGATTATTATCAATGTTAAAACTCATTTTCGGGGTGTGTGTGTGTGTTCATCCAGGGCCATGTTTGAGCTGGACACGCGTGAGCGAGACGACGGCTCCGTCACACTCAGTAACCTCTCGGCTCCCGCCGTTCACGCTTTCCTCGACTTCGCTTATTCCGCTCGCATAGAGATCAGAGAAGACAACGTGGACATGCTGTTTCAACTGGCTTCTTTCCTGCAGGTGAGGAACGAGAAATAACTCAGAACCTTCATTCTCTCCACAGCTGGATAGATTTTAAATAATAACCTATAAGGTTCTTAATCAGTGATAATTGCTTTTGCCAAAGCGTCATTTCAACATATTTTTGAAATAATCACGTTTAACAGCGGAATTCCTGATTAGAAACTACATTACCCATGATGCTTCAGAGGAATCTCCACCAATCAGAGAAATGATAAGAGCCCTTTAGCTCCATTCTTGTGAAGCACTGCCTAACAGTTAGTCTTGCCACACTATTTTGATTTTTTTATATTATATATATATATATATATATATTCATTTCACGATGTGGCCGGCTGAGACTAATTTTGCAAATCCTACAAGATTCCTCTGATCCTTTGCTAAAATTATAAGTCTTTGATCATATAGATGCAATCAAATTTTCTCTCTGGTGAAATTTTTGAAATTATCTCGCAATTATGACTTTTCTCGTAATTCAGAGAAAAAAAGGTTATATATATATATATGCAAGTTATAAACTCAGAACTTGCTAAACATGATAGCAACATGCTAAAACATGGTAGCAATGTGTTAATTAATTTTAGAAATATGCAATCAGTTTGCTAATTTCTTATAAAACAAGCTAGCTGTGTTAAAATGTGCTAGCAAAATGTTTTAAACTGTTAGCAAAGTGTTAATTCATGCTAGAAATATGCTAGTAACTTATTAAAACATAGTACCAATGTGTTAATTCATGCTAGCAAAATGTTAAAACTTAACTTGTAAGATACATGCTAGCAATGTGTTATGTGCAACATGCTACTTCATGTTATAAACATGGTTTGTTAATTAATGCTAAAAATATGCTAAAACAATGTGTTAAATAAAATGTGAGTTATAAACTGGAGTTAAAGATATAAAGTCGCAACTACCTTTTTATTTTTTTTTATTCCGTGGCAGTAACAAGCTGTCATAATAATACTGACTCTTAACGAATAAAAACGGCTTTAGCATGTCTTTCCTCTGTCATTCGCACAGGTCAGCTTTCTGTCACATGCTTGCAGTGACTTCCTGGTCCAAACCCTGGATCTCTCGAACTGCCTGCACCTGTTAGCGGTCGCGGAGGGATACGGTTCTGCGCACCTGCTAAGTCGCGCCACAGAGTTCGTCACGCATAACTTCCACACGCTTTCCTCCAGACCGGATTTCCTGGAGATGCCGGCAGTGGTGCTGGAGCGCTGCTTAGCATCTGATGCGCTCCGCGTACCGGATGAGGCTAGCGTCCTGCGCGCGTTACTTCGCTGGACGCAGAGCGACTCGCAGTCGCGTGAGATCCTGCTGCCGGAGCTCCTGCCGCGGGTCCGTTTGCACCATCTCCCGGCCGCCACGCTGGAGGACACCAAGCATCTGCTAACCAACAACGGACCTTGCGTTAGCATTGTTAGCGAAGCACTCACGCGCACTCGGGAATCCACCGGGTTGTTTTCCGATGCTCGGCCTTCGACGACTTCAAGCTACATTTTCGTTCACAAAACGGAGGAAAGCTCTGAGAATCGGTCTACATTCTGCTACGATGTCGCCGCTAACCGCTGGACGGAGTTGACGCAGGATGCGGCACACATTTTAGATCTACCCGGATCGGCTCTCGTCGGCTTCGCTGAGAAGCTGTTCGTCGTCGGTGGATGTCGCGGGAGTTGCCGTCGCGCGGTTCGCCTGCACATCGCCGCACCGGAGCACGATGCTACAGATGAAGTCTGGTGCTACTGTCCTGTCGCGCGTAGCTACACGCCAACTCTGCGTATGCACCACCCGCGTACCATGCACACATGCGTCGCCGCTATGCACCGCATCTACGCCATCGGTGGGAAAAACGTTCTAGATGTGGAATACTTTGATCCCGTTAGCAACATTTGGAAATCCGTTAGCCCACTTCCAAAGGGGATCTACTTTCCCGAAGCGAGCGCGTGTGGAAGCGTTATCTACGCTCTCGGATCCGAGGTCGAGATCTCCGAAGCCTTCAATCCGTCGTTGGATTGTTTCTTCCGCTATGACGCTGTCGCGGATCAGTGGTGCCAGCTAGTGGCGGAGTTCGGACAGTTCTTCCACGCCACACTCGTCAAGTCCGTGTCCGTGAACGACACGCTGTTCCTCTGCGATCTGTCCACGTATAAAGTCTTCAGCTTCTGCGCGGACACCTGCGTGTGGAAAGGCGAGGGGTCGTTCGAGTGCGCGGGGTTTAACGCAGGCGCTGTCGTCGCGCAGGATAAGATCTATATACTGGGCGGGGATTATTCGCCGGACGAGATCTCGGACGAGGTGCAGGTGTACGACAGCCGGCGCTCAGAGTGGCGGGAAGTGGCGCCGATGCCGCGAGCGTTAACGGAGTTTCACTGTCAGGTGATCAGATTCAATCGCTACAGAGACCCCTGGAGGACTGATCACGCCATCGCAAACTAAACTCACTCACTCATACACACACACACACACACACACACACTCAAAAGCACACAATTGCATTGCCAAAGAGTTGTTTATTAAAACGAATAAAATTTGAATCAGTTGCTACTCTTTCTGCTCTTAATTTGAGAATTTTGTCCTAAAACATCCAGATTAGTAAATCATAAATGACAATAATCATAAGGACAAAACATCTGTGCTGGTTTTGGAGGAGTCATTGGACGGGATGAAGAGGAGGATGAGGATGATGAAGAGGAGAAGGCGGATCTTCACTCCTCATGAGTCCTGATATTGTTTGACCAGTAACCACATGAGCAGGATTGTGATCAACACAACCAAAAAGTTCAGGAACAGCTCTTGTGCGGATCGGTCCATCTGAGAGAGAGAGAGAGAGCGAGAGAGAGAGAGAGATGTGGAAAAAAGATCAGATCATTATGAAATTAAGCCGTCCATCTGTTCATTCATCCATCCAAGTCTTACACAGTTGTTGGCTTTGAAACACAAACACAAATCTATCAACTGTTAAACTGCTGGGACACACACACACACACACATTTACACTTACTCTCAGTTTTGATCAATGTATTGTATACTCTGTGAATACAAAAATTATATAATCTCTTAAACTAAGTTCATCCGCAGATATTTTCTAAATGATGTTGTCAGATTTAACTATTTTCTCCCCAAAGTGAAACTAAACACACACCATCACACAGAAACACACACACACAGCGCTGAGAGAAAGTACAGCATCACCTGATTTTACACTAATAATGCGATATAATATCCTATAGATTCTCAGTCATCAATAGTGTGTATCCAGATGAGTCTATGTGTCCAGGGTGTGTGTGTGTGTGTTCATGTATGATCATGGTCAGACGCTTCTTACCTGCACTGAGTCCAGATCAGCTCTGATCAGCGGGTGTGTGTGTGTGTGTGTTTGTGTGTGCCTCAGTCCAGCTGTCACTCACATCCCTCACTCTAACACCAGCCGAACCGGCCCGAAGCGGATTGGACCAGCGGTCAGTGACGTCGTGTGTGTGTGTGTTTCACAGAGGAGTTAGTAAATGACAGGTTATTTTTAGTAAATTTAACAGGTCACACTCCTTTCTGAGCGTCGATCTGAGTTTCAGTGTTCAGTGAGTCATTTCGGGAGGAGTGAAGTCAGTGAACCCCTCTAACCTTTCCCCTTAAACCCTGGGTCAGCTGTTCTGGGGTCAGCTGTTCTAGGGTCAGCTGTTCTGGGGTCGGCTGTTCTGGGGTCAGCTGTTCTGGGGTCGGCTGTTCTGGGGTCGGCTGTTCTGGGGTCGGCTGTTCTGGGGTGGGCTGTTCTGAGGTTGGCTGTTCTGGGGTCGGCTGTTCTGGGGTCGGCTGTTCTGGGGTCGGCTGTTCTGGGGTGGGCTGTTCTGGGGTCTGCTGTTCTGGGGTCTGCTGTTCTGGGGTCAGCTGTTCTGGGGTCGGCTGTTCTGGGTCTGCTGTTCTGGGGTCAGCTGTTCTGGGGTCGGCTGTTCTGGGGTGGGCTGTTCTGGGGTCGGCTGTTCTGGGGTCGGCTGTTCTGGGGTGGGCTGTTCTGGGGTCTGCTGTTCTGGGTCAGCTGTTCTGGGGTCGGCTGTTCTGGGGTGGGCTGTTCTGGGGTCAGCTGTTCTGGGTCGGCTGTTCTGGGGTGGGCTGTTCTGGGTCGGCTGTTCTGGGGTCGGCTGTTCTGGGTGGCTGTTCTGGGGTCAGCTGTTCTGGGGTCGGCTGTTCTGGGGTGGGCTGTTCTGGGGTCTGCTGTTCTGGGTCTGCTGTTCTGGGTCGGCTGTTCTAGGGTCAGCTGTTCTGGGGTCGGCTGTTCTGGGGTCTGCTGTTCTGGGGTGGGCTGTTCTGGGGTCGGCTGTTCTAGGGTCAGCTGTTCTGGGGTCGGCTGTTCTGGGGTCGGCTGTTCTGGGGTGGGCTGTTCTGGGGTCTGCTGTTCTGGGGTCTGCTGTTCTGGGGTCAGCTGTTCTGGGGTCGGCTGTTCTGGGTCTGCTGTTCTGGGGTCAGCTGTTCTGGGGTCGGCTGTTCTGGGGTGGGCTGTTCTGGGGTCTGCTGTTCTGGGTCGGCTGTTCTGGGTGGGCTGTTCTGGGGTGGGCTGTTCTGGGTGGGCTGTTCTGAGGTCGGCTGTTCTGGGGTCTGCTGTTCTGGGGTCTGCTGTTCTGGGGTCAGTTGTTCTGAGGTCGGCTGTTCTGGGGTCTGCTGTTCTGGGGTCAGCTGTTCTGGGGTCGGCTGTTCTGGGGTGGCTGTTCTGGGGTCTGCTGTTCTGGGGTCGGCTGTTCTGGGGTGGGCTGTTCTGGGGTGGGCTGTTCTGGGTGGGCTGTTCTGGGGTCGGCTGTTCTGGGGTGGGCTGTTCTGGGGTGGGCTGTTCTGGGGTCAGTTGTTCTGAGGTCGGCTGTTCTGGGGTCTGCTGTTCTGGGGTCAGCTGTTCTGGGTCGGCTGTTCTGGGGTGGGCTGTTCTGGGGTCTGCTGTTCTGGGGTCGGCTGTTCTGGGGTGGGCTGTTCTGAGGTCGGCTGTTCTGGGGTCGGCTGTTCTGGGTGGGCTGTTCTGGGGTCGGCTGTTCTGGGGTGGGCTGTTCTGGGTGGGCTGTTCTGGGGTGGGCTGTTCTGGGGTCGGCTGTTCTGGGTCGGCTGTTCTGGGGTGGGCTGTTCTGGGGTGGGCTGTTCTGGGGTGGGCTGTTCTGGGGTGGGCTGTTCTGGGTCAGCTGTTCTGGGTCGGCTGTTCTGGGGTCGGCTGTTCTGGGTCGGCTGTTCTGGGGTGGGCTGTTCTGGGGTGGGCTGTTCTGGGGTGGGCTGTTCTGGGGTGGGCTGTTCTGAGGTCGGCTGTTCTGGGTCGGCTGTTCTGGGGTGGGCTGTTCTGGGGTCTGCTGTTCTGGGGTCTGCTGTTCTGGGGTCGGCTGTTCTGGGGTCGGCTGTTCTAGGGTCGGCTGTTCTGGGGTCGGCTGTTCTGGGGTCGGCTGTTCTGGGTCGGCTGTTCTGGGGTCGGCTGTTCTGGGTCTGCTGTTCTGGGGTCAGCTGTTCTGGGGTCGGCTGTTCTGGGGTGGGCTGTTCTGGGGTCTGCTGTTCTGGGGTCAGCTGTTCTGGGTGGGCTGTTCTGGGGTGGGCTGTTCTGGGGTCTGCTGTTCTGGGGTCTGCTGTTCTGGGGTCAGCTGTTCTGGGGTGGGCTGTTCTGGGGTCTGCTGTTCTGGGGTCGGCTGTTCTGGGGTGGGCTGTTCTGGGGTCTGCTGTTCTGGGGTCAGCTGTTCTGGGGTCGGCTGTTCTGGGGTGGGCTGTTCTAGGGTCAGCTGTTCTGGGGTGGGCTGTTCTGGGGTCGGCTGTTCTGGGGTCGGCTGTTCTGGGGTGGGCTGTTCTGGGTCGGCTGTTCTGGGGTGGGCTGTTCTGGGGTCTGCTGTTCTGGGGTCGGCTGTTCTGGGGTGGGCTGTTCTGGGGTTGGATGTTCTGGGTGGGCTGTTCTGGGGTCGGCTGTTCTGGGGTGGGCTGTTCTGGGTGGGCTGTTCTGGGGTCGGCTGTTCTGGGGTCGGCTGTTCTGGGTCGGCTGTTCTGGGGTCTGCTGTTCTGGGGTCTGCTGTTCTGGGGTGGGCTGTTCTGGGGTCTGCTGTTCTGGGGTGGGCTGTTCTGGGGTCTGCTGTTCTGGGGTCTGCTGTTCTGGGGTGGGCTGTTCTGGGGTGGGCTGTTCTGGGGTGGGCTGTTCTGGGTCGGCTGTTCTGGGGTGGGCTGTTCTGGGGTCGGCTGTTCTGGGGTCTGCTGTTCTGGGGTCTGCTGTTCTGGGGTGGGCTGTTCTGGGGTGGCTGTTCTGGGGTCGGCTGTTCTGGGGTGGGCTGTTCTGGGGTCGGCTGTTCTGGGGTCGGCTGTTCTGGGGTCTGCTGTTCTGGGGTCGGCTGTTCTGGGGTGGGCTGTTCTGGGTGGGCTGTTCTGGGGTCGGCTGTTCTGGGGTGGGCTGTTCTGGGGTCGGCTGTTCTGGGTCGGCTGTTCTGGGGTCGGCTGTTCTGGGGTCGGCTGTTCTGGGGTCGGCTGTTCTGGGATGGGCTGTTCTGGGGTCGGCTGTTCTGGGGTCTGCTGTTCTGGGGTCGGCTGTTTCTGGGATGGGCTGTTCTGGGGTCGGCTGTTCTGGGGTCTGCTGTTCTGGGGTCGGCTGTTCTGGGGTGGGCTGTTCTGGGGTCGGCTGTTCTGGGGTCGGCTGTTCTGGGGTCTGCTGTTCTGGGGTCTGCTGTTCTGGGGTCAGCTGTTCTGGGGTCGGCTGTTCTGGGGTGGGCTGTTCTGGGGTCGGCTGTTCTAGGGTCGGCTGTTCTGGGGTCAGCTGTTCTGGGGTCGGCTGTTCTAGGGTCGGCTGTTCTGGGGTCGGCTGTTCTGGGGTCGGCTGTTCTTGGGTCGGCTGTTCTGGGGTGGGCTGTTCTGGGGTCGGCTGTTCTGGGGTCTGCTGTTCTGGGGTCAGCTGTTCTGGGGTGGGCTGTTCTGGGTCGGCTGTTCTGGGTCTGCTGTTCTGGGGTCTGCTGTTCTGGGGTCGGCTGTTCTGGGGTCGGCTGTTCTGGGTGGGCTGTTCTGGGGTCGGCTGTTCTGGGGTGGGCTGTTCTGGGGTCGGCTGTTCTGGGGTCGGCTGTTCTGGGGTCTGCTGTTCTGGGGTCTGCTGTTCTGGGTCGGCTGTTCTTGGGTCGGCTGTTCTGGGGTGGGCTGTTCTGGGGTCGGCTGTTCTGGGGTCTGCTGTTCTGGGGTCGGCTGTTCTGGGGTCGGCTGTTCTGGGGTCGGATGTTCTGGGGTGGCCTGTTCTGAGGTCGGCTGTTCTGGTCAGCTGTTCTGGGGTGGGCTGTTCTGGGGTTGGATGTTCTGGGGTGGCCTGTTCTGAGGTCGGCTGTTCTGGGGTCGGCTGTTCTGGGGTCGGCTGTTCTGGGTGGGCTGTTCTGGGGTCGGCTGTTCTGGGGTGGCCTGTTCTGAGGTCGGCTGTTCTGGGGTCAGCTGTTCTGGGGTGGGCTGTTCTGGGGTCAGCTGTTCTAGGGTCGGCTGTTCTGGGTCAGTTGTTCTGAGGTCGGCTGTTCTGGGGTCAGCTGTTCTGGGGTCAGCTGTTCTGGGGTCGGCTGTTCTGGGGTGGGCTGTTCTGGGGTCGGCTGTTCTGGGGTGGCCTGTTCTGAGGTCGGCTGTTCTGGGGTCAGCTGTTCTGGGGTCGGCTGTTCTGGGGTCAGCTGTTCTAGGGTCGGCTGTTCTGGGTCAGCTGTTCTAGGGTCGGCTGTTCTAGGGTCGGCTGTTCTAGGGTCGGATGTTCTAGGGTCGGCTGTTCTGGGGTCGGCTGTTCTAGGGTCGGATGTTCTAGGGTCCGCTGTTCTGGCGTCAGCTGTTCTAGGGTCAGCTGTTCTAGGGTCAGCTGTTCTGGGGTCAGTTTTTGCTCACACTCAAAAAGTGGCAACATTACCATGCAATAAAAAATTAAAAAACATGCCAGGGTAAATCACTGATGTGTGTGTGTTTTCTGCATGTTAAATATTAACTGCATGTTAAATATTGTTGGCTTTGTATTGACAATAAAGTTGAATCTGATCGGAATTACTGTTGTGTTTGTCCAGTTGCTGGCGGAGTGTGTTGTTGTGTTTGTCCAGTTGCTGGCGGAGTGTGTTGTTGTGTTTGTCCAGTTGCTGGCGGAGTGTGTTGTTGTGTTTGTCCAGTTGCTGGCAGAGTGTGTTGTTGTGTTTGTCCAGTTGCTGGTGGAGTGTGTTGCTGTGTTTGACTTTGATCTCTTGAATCTTGTTCAGGTCTCTGGAGTCCACAGGTGTTCGACTATAAATAACACTGATCTGAGATCTGCTGCTATAATAACAAACTTCACATCACGAGGGGTTATTATGGGTCTATAGATATAGATATCGAGTTATCAATGTTGAAAACAGTTGTGCTGCTTCATATCCGTGTGGAAACTCTGATGCGTTATATTTTTCAGGATTTTTGATGAATATAAAATTCAAAAAAAACTTTCAGAAACATTAAGTCATAAAATGCCTGGACAAATTTGGATCAAAAACTGTCTAAATTAAAATTTTAACCCAATGGTTGGGTTCCATATTTGACCCAAATTTGGGTTGATTCTAGCATTCACACATTAACATACAAAAATGCTGTGTTACTAACCCAGCATTTTTGTATGTTAATGTGTGAATGCTAGAATCATTCTGTCAGGTTTGACTCGTACATGAGATTGATTTGTTTTCTTTGCTCCTGAATCTGAATGCCTGTAACAGCGAGGATCTTCCTCCTGTCAGCGAGCTGTTTGACTCGAGGACACGTGTGTGTGTGTGATGTTACACGTGAATCTTGTGTGTTGAATGAGTCCATTTAGTGGCCGCTTGAGGAACAGCAGAAGTGGAGCTGGTGAAGGATGTCAGTCACAGCAAAACTAGCCTTTTCTGTTTTTATGTCGTTGTGTTTTTAGATTTTTTATTTTTATTTTTAATTAGTGCTGTCAAATCGATTAATCGTGATAGTCGCATGACTCGCATCCGCTCGCATCTAACATAAAAGTTTGGAAATGCTGATTGGCTCAAAACGCTAGACAAACGCTTGATTATACTAACCGCTGATTGGCCCAAAACGCTTGACAAACGCTTGATAATCCGATCTTCTGAGTGGCTCAAAACTGAAAACGCTTGATAATCCGAGCTGTTGATTGGCCGGCATCTTCTTCGTGAATATATGTATTTGGTGAGCTCGGACCCCAAAAATATTTTTCCTCATTTTCTTTTTCCGGTGTTAAATCCTACACCGTATTGCATATACTTGCAGAAAAAAAAGCGTATTGCATTCACTTGATGAAAAAAAAATCTACTATGTTTTTCTGAATTAACGAGTTATCAATAAACTGTAAAATTATCAATACAATTAAAATTATCAATAAACTGATATAATGTTTTGTATATAAATTATGTGTGGGTATTCCGGTATTCCCAAACTCTCTGACAGTGCGATAGGCTAATGGGTTATGTGATGTAATTTTTATTTAAAAAAAAAAAAAAAATTATACAAACATCTGTATTAAATAAAAAACACGTAGGCCTATGTAAAATATAGTTAAATGAGTACTTTGGGTGTCTTTTTCATTATGTTTATTTTCATATAAAAGCAACAGAACTTCAATGACATCCAGTTTATTAGCAACACCGTGCACGAGCGCGCGATCTCGCAGGTGATGTCTGATGACTCGCGAGATCTGACCGTCTCGCCTGTGCTTTTCTCCTCTCCTCATCATCACTGCAGCTCCTACTCTCACGCACATTTCAGGAGAGACACGACGACACGGCGCATCTCAAACAAGCCCAGCACGTGGCTACTTCACATTGATGCCTCAGAAAGCACGTGGCTACTTAATATGCAAGTCCAAACCCGCCCCCAGATAATGCCAGATTCAGAAACGCACACCACCACAACCCCACAGAAGAGCCCATTCGGGGTTTCAGGAGCATTATCCTGGAGTTCGGTTCGGGGTCTGTGTTTCTGTCGGGGTGCACAGAAGGGCCACAGAGAAGATCTGAAGTTTCTTCCGTGAGCCAGCGGTTCGGTTCCACGTTCCACTCTCCCAGCGTTCTGATTGGCCCGTGCACTTGCTTATCATTGGTCGCAGCGAAGTTCCACTAAGCCTGCATCCTGATTGGCCGGTGGGCGGGGCCGCTACCGAGCATGTTTGGCGCAGTGGGGGAGGTGTTGCTCAAGTTGGCCTTGGCCTGCAGTCTTGAACATTTTAACCAGACTGTATGACGGATCAACTGATTTTTAACAATTTGTTTGTTTAATTTGCGTGTGTGCTTCAAACGTGCATAACGTTAGAGGTAAGGGCAAACACTTGCGTTTTAATTTTTCGTATATTTACATCTAATCCAAATATCTTGGTTGAAATATGATCATGAAGCAACGACTTTATTTAATTTGATTTCTTGATCTATAATTTCTGTGTTAATTAAAACCATGGTTAATTTTCCACAAATATGTGTGGTAAGGTAAGATTGTATGTGCCTCAAACACATTTATCGCTTTTCACTATTTCAAAAGCAGTTTTACAGAAAATTAAAGTTTCTAGATATTATACAAGATATTATATTGACATATAAACAATATATATATATTACCTGTTATCAGACTGTCATTAATATTCATATATGTCATGATAATTTACTCACCCCCATGTCATCCAAGATGTCCATGTCTTTCTTTCTTCAGTCGAAAAGAAATTAAGGTTTTTGATGAAAACATTCCAGGATTTTCTCCATATAATGGACTTCAATGGGGTCCAAACGGTTCAAGGTCTAAATGAGAGTTTCAAAGGGCTTTAAATGATTCTAGACGATGAAAAAGGATCTTATCTAGCGAAACGATCGCTCATTTAATAAATAAATAACAAAGTTTACGTTTTGTAAGCTCAAATGCTCGCCTTGCTCTGTACTGTGATGCGCGTTCGTGACTCTCCTGTTCGAACTCGTTCATCAAAATTAACAAATCTTTTTTTGAGTCATTTTGTTCATTCATTTCATATATGCATCTGTGCTTATAACGCTTAAACGTTTGTATTTATTTTTTAAATGAGCACTTGTTTCGCTTGATAAGACCCTTATTCGTCGTCTGGTGTCATTTAAAGCCCTTTGAAGCTGCACTGGAACTCTCATTTGGACCTTGAACCGTTTGGACCCCATTGAAGTCCATTAAATGGAGAAAAATCCTGGAATGTTTTCATCAAAAACCTTTTTTTTCATGTTGGATGACATGGGGGTGAGTAAATTATCAGCAAAGTTTTTTTTTAAAGTGAACTACTCCTTTAAATCGGCTAAAGAAACATTGGGAGGGTAAATGTGATCATTGGGAATACTTGCAGACCATCTCTCTTACTTCTATTAACTCAAGTTGAAGATGTGAAATCTGCTGTGACGCTAATGCAAGACTGACAGGAGAAAGTATTGGGCGGTGATATATATATATATATATATATATATATATATATATATATACATACATATATATATAATATATATATATTTTTTTTTTTTTTTTTTCATATGATAATGTCAAGAATGTTTTATTAAGTCTTTTTTGTGCAGCATCTCATTCTCTTTCCTCCCCTGCTGACTTTCTTATTGAATTTTTTGTAGGCAGTTCAAATTAAGTATTTTGGTCCAGAAATTTGCCACACATAACAAACACACGAGATTCGTGGTGATTATTTTGTCTCAGAAATCTCAAACTGTATTTGTCCTTTTCACTCAATCCTCGAACAAGAAGTTATGAATGTTTTAACTGATGTTTAGAGAAATACAACGATTGGCAGGATATCCAGTCACATTTAGCTTACATCTATTACTACTTTTAGTTCAGCGATACACTTCCAGTCATAATATTGTTTTGAACATCGACTTGTATGTTTCGTGACAGTTTGATCTGTCAGGTGATGCTCGAAAGGAGAAAGTTGTCCTGAATGCAGCGAAAAGCGTTTGTTCCGCAATTCCTCTCAACTACGAAGCATGACATTAATTTAGCCTATGTGAAGACATTTTTTGACATTGAAAATCAAAATACACTTTACTTTAGGCTATAATTCTCGTTTTCGCTCTGTGTTTTCAGGTAAAGAATTAACCAAGACAAACGGTCGACGCACATTTGTCAACCAAGACGGCGAAAACAACGCTTGGTAAGTGAATTCAACTACTTTACACATTATCGTGTAGTCTACATAAACATATTTGATAAATGCTAGTTTGAATAACGACTAAAAGGGAGCGAAGATTCAGAATGATCATTATAACGTGGCGAATTCTGTCAGAGTAAGATACGATTGATTAAAATCGCCTGAGGAAACATTAGAATGTTACGAAATCATTACAAATACTAAAAACATTGTTTTTGCTCGGAAACTAAATGTTTGTGTCGTGTAAAAGCTGTAAAGTCAGTCAGCGCCAGCGAGCCGCTCTGCAGTGCGAGGCTGCGCTCTAGCGTTGAGGCTGCGTACTGCAGGCGTAAACACTGGATTATTCAGCTGAGACTGTGTCCAATATTAATATTTACTGTTAATTAATCATTAATAACTAATAATTAATAAAAATGAGGAACGCTTCACGAATTTGCGTGTCATCCTTGCGCAGGGGCCATGCTAATCTTCTCTGTATCGTTCCAATTTTAGTATATGTGCTGCCGAAGCAAGCACGAACCGAGAGAATCGAGGAGCGCTATTTATTGCCGGGACCCCCAGGTTTGTGTTTCAGTGCTGGTAGGTGGATAAACCACTTATTCCACTCACTTGTGTCAAATGGGACTGTAAATCATGGTGAAATGAGCCTGTAAACCCATAAAAACCATGATATTTTCAAATCAGAAGTGTTGTTTAGGTCTACCGTAGTATAGTCTGAGATCTCCCTAGACCTTATGCAAAGAAAGCCTGTCTCTAGTAGCTGTGATAGGTTGTTTCGGTGTGACGTAACGACGTTCTTTGTCTCCTGTGACACGTCCTCCCCCTGCAGAATGTGCTGAATGCGCCTGACTTTGGGGGGAGGGCGTTAAACACGAGACAAAGAGCTCCTCTGTGTCCCAGCGAGGCTCCCATATCACAGCTAGCAGGAGTCTACGGCTCAGATACGATCACATTTACGGACACATTTGTTGTAAGTGAGTGGAATGAGTGAAACCACAGCCCTCGGGCTCCTGACAGGCTTATTTCGCACATGGTCTACTGCTGAAACTTGATCAGTCAGAACTCATTTGATGTCCAAGTTTCTCCCACTATAGGCTCAGAGACCAGGAAACTCTCTTCAGAACAACTGCGGCCGTGAAAGAATCACAAAACTCACAAAAAAGAAAGAATTGGTCTGACGTCAGGCTCAACGGGGGTTGTGCAAACACACTTCCGTATTCGGGTCAAACAGGTTTCAGCGCTTCCGGTTCAGGTCTTTTTTATTTACGTTTTTCTACTTTGAAGATGCCTCTAAAGGAGCTACCGAAACTAATGTTGATCACATTCACATCTGAAGATTACATTCGGATATTAAAATGGAATAAAACAAACACTCAAAATAACTAGCTAGGTTAGCTTAACTTAAATCCATATCACTTCAGTTCATAGCTGTTGTTAACACTTTCTATTTTCTATTGGATTTTTATCTGCAAAGATTAATGTGGCCATGGGTTTTGTTAATAATGATGCTAGTGATGCCAATGATGATGGTTAAATCAAACTGGAAAAAGTACATGTTACGTAATTATTTTATCTAATTTGTTTCAAATTGTTTCAAGTTTCAAATTCTGCTGTAAAGCAGCTCTATCACGCCGATATTGTCATTATATACAGCTCAAGTGTGTTCTGTGTTGATTAGATTCTGTATTACAAAGGTAAAGATAATCAACTGTGTGTATGCAATGTGTTTGTGCACATACATGTACGTGTGAGTGCCGTGACACACTCCTGTGTGCTTCACTGCACACTGAACAAGCAAAAGACACAAGATAGTAGTGTTTTACATTTGATTTGTCAAATAGTGTTTGCTTTTGCATTAGTGTGTGATGTGTGTAGACTAGAGTAAGCAAAATGTATAATTATATATATAAATAGTTCAGATGCAAAAGCCTCTAAATGCCATTTGAAATTTTCTTCTAGAATGATCATTTTTATCAAGCTTGTATATTTAAGTTCAGTAATTCCACTTAAATTACAATTAATAGGTAATCTTCATTGCAATTTAAGTGAAATTACTGAACTTAAATATACAAGCTTGATAAAAATGATCATTCTAGAAGAAAATTTCAAATGGCACTTAGAGGCTTTTGCATCTGAACTCTTCATATGTTATATAAATATATAATTATATTTATAAATATTTAAGTATATTCAGAAGCAAAATACATAAACAAACTGTAAATAACACTCAAAACACACTCACTTGTCGCCATCTAGTGGTGTAATTGTTTTCCATGTTTTTCCATCACAGGAATAAAATATGTTTCAAAGTCATTTAAAACAGAGAAAAATAAGTTATTTTAAGTTTTAACAACATTTTACAATGTGACTGTTTCACAGTATTTTTTTAAAAAATTGATCAAATAATTGCATGTTTGGTATTAAATGTCAAAAAGGCAACAAAACAAAAAGTCGAAGACACTCAAAAGACATTTTGTGCAAAAGACAGTCACTTGCCGCCATCTTGTGGCGTAATAAAGTTTTCCCTCAGTCTTAAAAATAACTCACCCTGAGAAATATTCAGTCTGAACAAAAACAATATATGAATCATTCATTTAGGCTACCCCTATAGTGGCCATATATCGACTCGGAAGCTATACGAATACGAATAATGCATTTGCATTTGCAAAGACCTTTAAACCGTTTTCAACATGTAGCACCATAATAGATATATGATGTCTATGTGTAGCACTGGCCATATTAAAGAACAAAGACCATGGCATTATTTGAGGCAGGCCTACGATCAGCCGGCGCTCGTTTTGCGTGTGATGCATCTTTTTTTAAAGCTTTATTCACTGCTAGTTTTCATTGGTAATTGTTCACGGCAATATATTAACGAACGCGAGCACGAAATAAAAAAAAATCGTTTTGTTATCGATTGGAGAAAATGGTTCACTGTTTCAAAGCGTTCGAAACGCCACACGATGGTGTCTAACAATTAATGGTGACTATTACTTTTGATTATTCTGTCTAATTAAAACGTCTGAAAATGTAGAAAACTGATCAGAGATCGGGTAAACCAGACCCAGACACTTGTTCAATGTTTCGCCGCTGGGGGGCGCTGGGGTCTACCCGATCTCTGATCAGTTTTTTCCCCTAGCGGTAAACATACGGCATAGCAGAGAACAATTAGCAGCCGAGCCTACTATCGCATTAATAACATCAGGAGAGGAAACTTTTGAACACAGCACAAAACGTCTTATAGGTTTGGAATGGCATGATTGAGTAAATTATTTAAGGCTCAGAATTTATATTTTTGGGTGAATGATCCACACAAACTGTCTGATTAAACCTGCCACCACTAGATGGCAGTATTCCGCCAAAACAGACAACGGCTGCGTAATCAAGTTTCTCAAAATCCAAATCAATCAAAAAGGATCGACTTAGAAATGCACACGTGTCACCTCATCCACACATGCACATCTTACAAATTCTGGCCTACAATAATACAAAATTGAGGTTTTGTATTAACAAATATGTCTCTATTTGTACAAAATGCTGCACATTCATGTGATTCTGGATGTTGAATTGTATTATGCACAAATTATGATACTCTAATTCAAAAGAAAACATTTGTATTCACACAAATTTCTCTATTTAAATTGTGCAAAATTCAAAATTGAATGAATGTGTAGCAAACAAGTTGAATGCATGGATAAAACACTTCTGCAATATGTAGCTATCAAGTTCATTGATAATTGTGCTTGCACGTGTTAATCATTTTGATACTATATTCATCCCATAAATTCTGGGTAGGCAGTAACTAGGCCTATATCTTACAATTCTGACCTTTTCCTCACAATTGCAAGTTTATACCTCGAATATACCACGAATTTAAAATCATAATTTTATAACTCGCACGGATTTTTTTTTTTATTAGTATAAACTCAAATAAAGTTGCAAAGAGGAAAAACACAGTTGCGGTTTTTATTTTAACGGGCTTGCATTAGTTTGATAAGACACTAATGAGGCAGGTGGAATCAGTGGGCGGGGCATCTCATTCTCGAGAACACGTGATTAAGCAGACATTTGCATACACCCCTGAGTGCAGGATGAGTCATCAGTATTGTTTAATTTCTTTCTGGAACAGAACGACTATCTTTCTATTAAAAGTTTATTTGTGTTTGAATCAGATCCACACATATTCTGACACATTCTAATATTTGAGAAAATAAAAATTAAAAGGTCAGGACCAAGATTTTAATAACCCATACACTTTCTGTGTTGGGCGTACTTGTGACTTTTCCCCCTTGCAATTTTGAGTTTATATCTCACTATTAAAAAAAAAAACGTAGGTTATATAAATTGCGAGTTTATATTCAGATTTTCTTTCCTCAGAATTGTGAGATATAAACTTGCAATAAAAAAAGACAGAATTGTGAGATATGATTACAATTACAACAACTTTCCAACGTTGTTTTAAGTTTAACTGCCCAAAGTAAAAGTAACTTCCCAGAAAACCTCACACGAGCCTCTGAAGTGTTTTACTGCCGCTAATAAAGAAGCTGATGTGTTTGATTCACAGGATGTGGAGACGCCACACACACACACACACACACACACACACACACACACACACACACGAGTTTGGACGCGCGTCTCCACGATGTTAAATGTTCATTGTCTGTTCATGATCGTGCTGCTGGTTTCCAGTCCGTCCACAGCTGATGAAGATGATGATGATGAAGGTCTGACAGTGAATCCGGTGTCTGACTCCGGCGCAGTGCGCTCGGTGTGTAAACCGGTTCCGAACACGATGAGCTTGTGTTCCGGGATCGGCTACGAAGAGATGCGGCTCCCGAACCTGCTGGGCCACGACACCGCGAGGGAAGCTCAGCAACAGTCCGCCTCCTGGCTGCCTCTGCTCGGCAAACGCTGTCACCGGGACTCGCGACGCTTCCTCTGCTCGCTCTTCGCGCCCGTGTGTTTGCCGGAGGTCCCGGTCCCGGTGCGCCCGTGCCGGAGTCTCTGCGAGGCGGTGCGGGACGCGTGTCTGCCCGTCATGAGCGCATTCGGGTTCCCGTGGCCGGAGATGTTCAACTGCAGTCGGTTTCCGGATGGACCGGAGCTCTGCGTTCCCGGAGAACGAGACGCGAACCGGGAGGAAACAACCGACGCGCATAAAGGTTTGAACGGTTTACATTACACTTACAAAGCATAAAACTCCAGCTGAATCACCCAGCTAACAAAATTAAGTCATGAACATGTTATATTCTATTGAATTAAACACGTCGTTATTGAAACGTTATTGTAAATTCGTCGTTATTGTAAATTCAATTGATTCCATTTCATTCTTCAAACATTATGGGAACGTTACTTTTGAGCAGAAATAGGCACAAAATACATCAAAAAGTATTTAATTACAAATATAGGCCTACTTTCTCATCAAATGTATTTAAATGAAATACAAAATACTGTTGTGAAAAAAATAATATTTAATTAAAATATAAGTAATTTGCCATTTGAAAATACAAAAAAAAAAAAAATACAAAGAAAAAGTAGGCTGCAAAGTGTTTTTTTTTTGTTTTGTTTTGTTTTGGTTTTGGTATTTTTTGCTCATTAAAGACCAGATAACTTTGAATGAACGTTCTGCTGAGTCTGGAAGAACGTTTGTTTAGGAGTTAGAACCTTGCAAGAAGTTTCCTCTGATAACAGAACACTGTAAACTGTAATGGACTCTTATTTCTGTAAAGCTGCTTTGAAATGATGTGTATTGTGAAAAGCACTGTACAAATAAATGTGAATTGAGTGTGTCTTGTCTCTCGTCAGGTTCTATGGTCTGTGAGGTTTGCAGTCCAGACTCAGAAGGAGAGCGAGAGATCCAGCAGAACTTCTGCCAGAGTCCGTTCGGTGAGTAACCGTAGACCAGATATAACCCATCCGGGAGAACCCGTCATGATGGAACGACTCAAAGCGTTCAACATGAAGATGAAAACATGGATATGTGTTTCTGTGGTGTTTGGGATGCACTTTGTCTTTTATGATGGATAGATGCACTTTTATGATGGATAGATTTTATGATGGACAGATGCACTTTTATGATGGACAGATGTTCTTTTATGATGGATAGATGCACTTTTATGATGGATAGATGTTCTTTTATGATGGACAGATGCACTTTTATGATGGACAGATGCACTTTTATGATGGACAGATGCACTTTTATGATGGACAGATGCACTTTTATGATGGACAGATGCACTTTTATGATGGACAGATGCACTTTTATGATGGACAGATGTTCTTTTATGATGGATAGATGCACTTTTATGATGGACAGATGTTCTTTTATGATGGACAGATGCACTTTTATGATGGACAGATGCACTTTTATGATGGACAGATGCACTTTTATGATGGACAGATGCACTTTTATGATGGATAGATGCACTTTTATGATGGATAGATGCACTTTTATGATGGATAGATGCACTTTTATGATGGACAGATGCACTTTTATGATGGATAGATGCACTTTTATGATAAACAGATGCACTTTTATGATGGACAGATGTTCTTTTATGATGGACAGATGTTCTTTTATGATGGACAGATGTTCTTTTATGATGGACAGATGCACTTTTATGATGGATAGATGCACTTTTATGATGGACAGATGCACTTTTATGATGGACAGATGCACTTTTATGATGGATAGATGCACTTTTATGATGTACGGATGCACTTTTATGATGGATAGATGCACTTTTATGATGGATAGATGCACTTTTATGATGGACAGATGCACTTTTATGATGGACGGATGGACTTTTATGATGGATAGATCTTTTATGATGGACAGATGCACTTTTATGATGGACGGATGGACTTTTGATGGATAGATCTTTTATGATGGACAGATGCACTTTTATGATGGATAGATGCACTTTTATGATGGATAGATGCACTTTTTATGGACAGATGAACTTAAATGGACGTCAAAAAGTATTCAGCCATTCACTGCCATTATAAAGCTCGGAGACGTCAGGGTGTTTTCTAATATAACTCTGATTGTGTTCTTCTGAAAGAAGAAAGTCATGTACACTTAGGCTTGAGGGAGAGTAAATCATGGGCTAATTTTCATTTTTGGGTGAACTATCCCTTTAAACTAGGACTTTATTCCACACCTAAAGTGTAATTCCTGTCGGCTCTTCTCTCCAGCGTTCCGGCTGCGGATCGGCTCCTGGTCTCGGGACGGGGCAGATGTGCGTGTGGTTCCTCAGGGTCGCAGTCGTGTCCTGCGCTGGCAGGATCATCAGGTGGTGGCAGGGGACCAGAGCGCCCTCTGGCTGCCGGGGGGTCGCGACTGCTCCTGTCCCGCGCTGGATGGGCCGCTCGCCGGCTCATACATCGCCCTGGCCCACATGACCAGCGGACGCATGCTCCTCACACGACTCCTCAAATGGTCCCGTGAAGAGAAAGAGCTGAAGAAGTTCACCCGGATGATGCTGAGACGAGCCTGCTGAGGTCACGACCCCTGGACAGACATTAATAAGCGGATAAAACAGAGTTCTGGAGTGATGAACGGCATGAAACTACATTTTCAAAAGGAGCGGCTTTTATAAGGGGAAATGTACATCATTGTAAATTCAATTGATAATTTTGACTTGTTTTTATATTTTTTTACTATATTTCTTTTTATTCGTGCTGTCAAATCGATTAATCGCATATGTGTATGTATATTTACAGTTGTCAAAATTTTAAGTGGAAAATTTCAAAAAGTAAAAATAATAAGCAAATAATGACAACATAACAAATACAATCAATAAAATTGTATAAATAATAATATCAATACTTGAATCCAACCAAGTCTTTTTCTTATATTATTTTTTATAAGCCATATAAACCTTGTGTATTATTCTAACGCCATTCCTTCTGCCATTTTTTGATTTTTTTTTTTTTATGCTTTCATTCTGATGTTGTACTGACATTTTTTATGTTGAATTAAAGAATATTGAACATTTTGTTGTACGTATTGGTGGTTTTCTTCCTGCTCCACTATTCCTTCAGAAATGTGTCATTTCGGCTGTGATGTCATCATGCGCTCAGGTCACGTGACGCTCAGGTGAGACGCAGGTGTAAGTGGAGGCGCTCCATCCATTATTCAGACGGAGGACTCTGATTGGCTGCTGCACACCGGTGGTACTCACACGAGTGTCTCTTCTTTCTGTCTTCAGAGTGTGTGTTTTGCGGGTCGAGAGAGTCCTGGATCTGGTAAAGTTATCGTCAGATTTGATGTTTTATGTTGTGTGTTGGTGAATGAGTGTCTGTGTTTGTCTGAATGAAACTGATCTGGGATCAGCTTGTGTCTTCTGGAAAGTCAGCATGTTCTGTCACGTCGAAACAAAGGCGTTTGAATTATTAATGTCTAGTTTTCATAGGCTGGCTGTGAAGTGTTTGCTGTCTAGAGTAGTTGGAGTCTAGTAGTGCTGAAAGTGAAGTGCTCAAACCTGTGGTTGCTAAGATGTTCTTAGTTTGTTGCTATGTGGTTTCTGATGTGATGTTATATGGATGCTAACCTGTTCTGCGTTGTTTTAGTGGGTAGCTATGTGGTTGCTACGGTGGTCTGAGTGTTTAGTGTTATTGCTAAGCTGTCCTGCATGGTTTAGTGTGTTGCTATGCAGTTTTTGTGGTGGTATGAGTGTTTTTTTTTGTGTGTTGCTAAGCTGCATGTTTTAGTCGTTGCTATGCAGTTGTTGTGGTGGTATGAGTGTTTTTTTTAGTGTGTTGCTAAGCTGCATGTTTTAGTCGTTGCTATGCAGTTGTTGTGGTGGTATGAGTGTTTTTTTTAGTGTGTTGCTAAGCTGCATGTTTTAGTCGTTGCTATGCAGTTGTTGTGGTGGTCTGAGTGTTATAGTGTGTTTCTGTGCAGTTGCTGAGTGTTTCTGGTGCGTTGCTAAGCTGTTCTGAACATTCTTAGTGTGTTATGTTTTCCAGATTGTTCTGGGTGTTTTCAGTGTGTTGCTATGTGGTCTCTTAGGTGTGTTTAGTGTGTTGCTTTGCAGTCTGAATGTTTTAGCATGTTTCTGTGTGGTTGCTAGGGTCTTCTGGTGTTTTTAGTCTGTTGCATGTTCCTATGCGGTTGTTATGGTGTCCTGCATGTTTTTAGTGTGTTGCTATGTGGTTGCTAGGGTGTTTGTGTTACTTGCTATGCAGTTGTTAGGGTGTTCTGAGTGTTTGTGTGTTGCTATGTAGTTGCTAGGGTGTTATGAGTGTTTGTGTGTTTTTGCTGTGCTGTTGCTAGGGCGTTCTGGCTGTTTGTGTGTTGCTATACAGTTGCTTGGGTGTTCTAAGTGTGTGTGTGTGTTGCTATGCAGTTGCTAGGGTGTTCTGAGTGTTTGTGTGTTGCTAGGCTTTTATGAGCGTTAGTGTGTTGCTATGCAATTGCTAGGGAGTTCTGAGTGTTTTAGTGTGTTGCTAAGCCATTGCTAGGATGTTCTGTGTGTTTCTGTGTTAATATGCGGTTGTTCGGGTGTTCTGAGTGTTTGTGTGCTTTGCAATTGCTAGGATGAGGTGTGTGTTTCTTTGTTACTATGCAGTTGTTTGGGTGTACTGTGTGTTTCTGTGTTACTATGCAGTTGCTAGGGTGTTTTGTGTGTGGGTGTTGCTGTGTGTGGTTGCTAGGGTGTTCTGAGTGTTGCTTTGTGATTGCTAGGATGAGCTGTGTGTTTCTGTGTTACTATGCAGTTGTTTGGGTGTTCTGTGTGTTTCTGTTTTACTATGCAGTTGCTAGGGTGTTTTGTGTGTGGGTGTTGCTGTGTGGTTGCTAGGGTGTTCTGAGTGTTGCTTTGTGATTGCTAGGATGAGCTGTGTGTTTCTGTGTTACTATGCGGTTGTTAGGGTGTTCTGAGTGTTTGTGTGTTGCTTTGCGATTGCTAGGATGAGGTGTGTGTTTCTGTGTTACTATGTGGTTGTTAGGGTGTCTGTGTGTTGCTTTTGCGGTTGCTAGGGTGTTCTGAGTGTTTCTGTGTTACTATGCAGTTGCTAGGGTGTTTTGTGTGTGGGTGTTGCTGTGTGGTTGCTAGGGTGTTCTGTGTGTGGGTGTTGCTGTGCGGTTGCTAGGGTGTTCTGAGAGGTGTCTATGATCTTCCACTATGTTTCAGTGACGTTAAAGCCTGTCTTTGTGTTTGCAGGTCAGAGGTGAAGATGGTTTCTCCTGCGATTGCTTTGGCTTTACTTCCTCTGTTACTCACGCTGATCATCCGTTACCGTTATTTCTTTGTGCTGCTGTACCGGGCCGTACTGATCCGCTGGGTGCGCGACTGTTTATCGGGCCTCAGCCGAGAGGAACGGGCCTTTCAGTACATACTGACCCACGCTACGCCGGGAGACTCCCAGAGCATCCTGGACACCTTTGACCAGTGGTGCAGCAAAGTGGAGTTCATCAGCAACATCGGGCCCAAGAAAGGTACACACACACACACACACACACACACGGCCTAAAATTAACACTCGACGTTGGCGAGTATATGAAACAATGTCAATCGCTGCTTCGCCGGTAACATTTTTAGGTAACACTTTATTTTACTTTATTTTAGTGCCCTTGTTACATATGTTACATGTACTGGTGAAAAGTTACAAAAAAATTAAAAAAACGAGTGATGTCATCGTGATTATTAGTATTACATAATGTCCTAATGAACAATGCGATGAGATCTTTGTGTTTGTGTCTGTATTTTTGATGGTAAACTTCAGATGTGTTCTGATTGGCTGTCATTCCCACTTGCTGTGTTCTGATTGGCTGTCACACTCACTTGCTGTGTTCCGATTGGCTGTCACGCTCACTTGCTGTGTTCTGATTGGCTGTCACGCTCACTTGCTGTGTTCTGATTGTCTGTCACGCTCACTTGCTGTGTTCCGATTGTCTGTCACGCTCACTTGCTGTGTTCCGATTGGCTGTCATGCTCATTGCTGTGTTCCGATTGGCTGTCACGCTCAGTTGCTGTGTTCTGATTGGCTGTCACGCTCACTTGCTGTGTTCTGATTGGCTGTCACGCTCTTTCTGTGTTCTGATTGGCTGTCACGCTCACTTTCTGCGTTCTGATTGGCTGTCACGCTCTTTCTGTGTTCTGATGATTGGCTGTCACGCTCACTTTCTGTGTTCTGATTGGCTGTCACGCTCACTTGCTGTGTTCTGATTGGCTGTCACGCTCACTTGCTGTGTTCTGATTGGCTGTCACGCTCACTTGCTGTGTTCTGATTAACTGTCACGCTCACTTGCTGTGTTCTGATTGGCTGTCACGCTCACTTACTGTGTTCTGATTGGCTGTCACGCTCACTTGCTGTGTTCTGATTGGCTGTTTGTGCAGGTAAGATCCTGGACCGGCTGCTGCAGGAACACTGCCCGATCACTGTTCTGGAACTGGGCACTCACTGCGGTTACAGCACCGTTCGCATCGCCCGCTCGCTGCCCATCGGCGCTCGCATCTACTCCGTCGAGATGGACCAGCGGAACGCTGCCGTGGCCGAGAAAATCATTCGACTGGCGGGTTTTGATGAAGACATGGTGAGTTTTCGGCATTCGTTTCTCTTTCTTAAAGTCCCCATGAAATCAAAATTGAACCTATTTACTTTGCTAGCGCATATTACTAGTCTTGTGGTGAACAATTAATCCGTGCAAGTGAATATATATATTAAAAAAATGTTTTACCTTAGTAATCTTTAATCAAAATCTGAAAAGTTACTTCCGGTCTGGAACGGTTTCTTTTTCTGATGACGTAGGTTTCACAGTTTGGGTGGGGAAACGCTTAACCACTCCCCTCAAACCGTTAGTTTGCTATGAGCGAGAGATGGAGAGGAGGAGCGCTAGAGTAAAACCCTGCCCTCTGTTCAATATTCCGTTTCACTTGGAAATACGTCACAGCACTGGAGAAAAATCGTTTGCAACTTCCGGTTCACGGGGACTTTAAAGGTGCAGTCTGTAAGAATGACATCTAGTGATTGAAATGGGTAGTGCAGTCCAAATTCAAAATATCAGAGATTGTTGTTTTCCCGCCTCCTCGGACTCAACGCAAATACTGACTGGTTTTCGGTGCCATCTAAAACTGCACATTTTAGAGTGGCCTTTTATCGTGGACCGCCTAAGGCACACCTGTGCAGTATGTAATCCGCATCTTGATACGCCAGGGGGATGGATTATCTCAGCAAAGGAGAAGTGCTCACTAACACTGATTTAGACCGATTTGTGAACTATTTTTGGGAGAAATGGGCTTTTTGTGTACATGCATAGAAAAAGTCTTAGACCTTTGAGTTCAGCTCATGAAAAATGGGGGCAAAAACAAAAGTGTTGCGTTTATAATTTTGTTCAGTGTGTGTATGTGTATATATACATAAAGTCAGCATGTTTTGAAAACTTGTGCAACCAGCTTTAGCTGAAAAAGTGACATGTTTCCTCAGGTGGAGCTGATTGTGCGGCCGTCGGATGAGGTGATCCCGCGCTTGCGTGAGGATTTCGGCGTGGAGTGCCTGGACTTTGTGTTCATGGATCACTGGAAGCGCTGTTATCTGCCGGACCTGCACCTGCTGGAGGACAGTGGCCTTCTGGGAGAGGGCTCCATCATCCTAGCCGATAACGTCATCTTCCCCGGAGCGCCAAACTTCCTCCGGCACGCGCGGCGCTGCGGCCTGTATGAGGTCAGAGTTCACCGCGCCACGCTCGAGTACATCCGGGGCATCCGGGACGGCATGGCGGAGCTCACCTTCCTCGGGATCAAGTAAAACTTTCGACATAACATGACAACATTGTGTTTCGCACAGTGCAGAACGTGTGTGAGGAGATAATGGTTAATTCTTACATTTATTTATTTATTTTTACTTTTTATATTTAATTAGTTTTATTAATATTATTATTTATTTTATTTTTAACCCCCCCCCCCATTTAAAAAAAAATATATATAATTTTTTTTAATTCTTATTTTCACATTTAATTATTATAATCTCTATTCTATTTTTTCTTCATTTCTTTATTTTGTTGATAAATACATGCGTGACGCGTGGCTGAACTGACCTTCCTCGGGACTAAGTGAAACATTACCGTGTTTCTCAGCGTAAGGAACGTGTGTGAGGAGATTATAGACCTTAACAGTCACTTGTGAACTTTAAAATTATTTATTCATTTAATTATTATTATATAATTGTTTCCCCTTTTTTACATTTATTTTGTTATTTAATTTTCTCTCTTTGCCTTACAGTATACTGTCCAACACTGTGTCTGGATCCTATTGGTCTTGGTTGATCATCATGTGATCTATGTAACTTCATAAATTAAGATGGTCACATGTGTTCGTAACGTTTGCCACTTTTTTCAGTAAAATCATTTGATTTGATCTCGCTTTTTGACGTCTCTTGTGTTTGGTGGATTGTGGACTCTCTTGAAGTGCCTTTATTTTTTACGCACCTCAAATAAACTAATTTTAAGGCGCGGTGAATCCTTAGCTACTCTTCATTCATGCATATATAGCAAAGAATGAAATTCGCTCTTATTTTCTAAATGCGTATTATTGATCTTATGTTTCTAGTACCTTGCAATGTGTATTCAAAGTGTCATAACTGGATCTTCCAGTGAAGCTCTGGTGACGTATGCAGGATTAACCAATCATTTAGTGCTCTTAAGCCCCGCCCCTGCAAGCATTTGGCCACGCCCACATATCAACATCCAATCAATAGCTGATGCGGAGTATCAAGCCCCGCCCTACATTTCATCTTTTTCACACTCTGAAATATGTCACAATATGGAAGAAATGATCTGTACTGTCACTATGTTTAATAGCAGCTTTAATAACTTTTATTACTCTCTATTTAATAATTGATGTATCATATGACCATTTTGACCACCTTTTGGATTATATATCAATGTCTATAAAATAATAATATATTTTACAACATTATATAGTAATAATAATTTTAAATAAAAATATTATAAATAATTATTAAATATTAAACAAAGGAATATTATGGTTGCAATATTTCACTGTAAAATAAAAGTATTTGAGAAAAATAATCTAAAATAATATAATGTAAAATTCCAATACTAAAATTCATACTTAATTCTATTTTCAAACTTTATCTTGGTGGAAAACTCTCTTTATAAAAGGACAGTCAATTATGCAGCACATATATTTATTTAAACCTTTGTGATTTAATAAGCGAATTACGCCATAAAGTTGGTGTGATCATCAGCACATAATAAAACATATACTGAGAGATTCTCGTGTCCGTTTAAACCTCTACGGCTAATATTTCCATATCATGAAAGTAAAAGGCACTGGTATCCCAAACCTTTGTGTGTGTGACATGTATTTGTGCATCATATGTACATCACACAAATGGAAATAAGATGTGAGAGCAGAGATCACACAGGTTTGGTGAATAAATGATGACAGAATTTGACCCGTCACGTCTTGAATGATTTAAAGATGCCAAACTAAACAGATGATTCTGTGACGCATTACAATACGGTTCATATTAACATGAATAACAATGAGCAATACATGTGTTACAGCATTTATTCATCTTGGTTAATGTTAGTTAATAATCCAGCTGTTCATTATTGGTTCATGTTAGTTCACAGTGCAGTACCTAATGTTAACAAATACAACCTTTGATTTTAATAATGTAGGAAATGTTGAAATTAATATTAATAAATGCTGTAAAAGTATTGTTCATGTTCACTAATGAACGCTATTGTAAAGTAATCCTAATGCTTGTATTAAAATGGGATGGTTAAGAAATCGACCATATGCACAAGATGAATAATTGACTACAAATTTATTTACAACCACAAAGAAATATGATCCAAACAGCAGGATAAATCCGTCAGTGTTTCTGTGCTGACTCATGAACTCGCCTGGATGACACGCAGAAATGCCCAGTAACTCAATAACTTTATATTTGACCGACTGAACACTTTGTACAAGCCTTTAAAGTGACAAAAGTTCATGTTGTGACAAGTGCTAGTTTTAGGAGAACGCTGCAAAAAAAATGCTTTTCTGACTTAGTATTTTTGTCCAAATATCTAGAAATTCTTAACTTAGTGAAGTAGTAAAATGACTTTAAGTCTTGTTTTCAGGGGAAATTAATAAAAATGAAGTGAGTTGATGCTAAATGATCTGCCAATAATCTAGTTTCTGTTTGAATTTGATCTTTCTTTCCGCATTTCCAGATCATTTGTTTTTTATAAAGCAAAAATCACTTAATTTTGATTAATTCCCCGGAAAACAGGACATAATAGCTTATGGCATTGTACTCATCTAGTAAATACATCTCGATTTAAGAACTTTTAGATATTTTGGACTGAAAACAAGACAATGCATTTTAGCAGTGAAGAGGATCTTTAGTAACACTGAACACTTGGGCTGACGGTGTGTGTGTGACGCGTATAAATAACAGTCCTGTGAGTATTTCAGCAGCACACACACACACTTCACGACACTCCAGACGTCACCAGCTCCAGTTTATCGTCTGACTGATGGATCCGGCCTAGATCATCCACTGGTCCTGGTCTTGATCGGCTCCTTCCATGTCGACCTATCAGTGAGCGACACTCACGTCATTCACCTAAAATCAAAACTCAGATCTCTTCAAAACTGAACTTTATCAGGTCAACAGCAGATTTAAAGGAGTAGTTGACTTAAAAATGAAAATTAGCCCATGACCCTCAAGCCATCCTAGGTGTGTATGACTTTCTACCCTAAAAACATCCCTTTACGTATTCATTTAATATGAAAAACAGTGATATTTGAAGAGTTCAGATGCAAAAGCCTCTAA
Organism: Pimephales promelas; assembly: GCF_016745375.1. The sequence continues at coordinate 220,041 of NW_024121159.1, forward strand.
ATGCCATTTGAAATTTTCTTCTTTAATGATGATTTTTATCAAGCTTGTATATTTAAGTTCAGTAATTTCACTTAAATAACAATTAATAGGTAATTATCATTGCCATTTAAGTGAAATCACTGAACTTAAATATACAAGCTTGATAAAAATCATCATTCTAGAAGAAAATTTCAAATGGCACTTAGAGGCTTTTGCATCTGAACTCTTCATTTATTATAAATATAACAATGGCACTATATATTAGGTTATTATTTTCAAATCTATCATTATTTGACGTTATTCCTGTAACCTTTATCACACAAACCAGAATGAATCATCATATACACATTATATTCACTATACTGTAAAAATGATTGTTGGTTTAACTTAAAAAGTAAATTACCTGGTTGCCTTAAGTTTTGAGCTCACTGAAATAAATATTTTGAGTTAATACAATGAAGGAGATTGGTTTAATCAACTTAAAATTGTAATATGATGTTATCTGAAGTTGATTTAACAAAGAAATAAAGTCATAAATCATGTGTTTTTTTTTACAGTGTAGTTCTTTTGTTCTTAGAAGAAACACATTTGATTGTGTGTGTGTGTGTGTGTGTGTGTATATCTTGACCTCATTAATTTCTCCGTCATCAGGGAACTCATTGTAGATGTTCATGTCGTCCATGTCCTGCATGTCTTCATCATCCTCTGAGTCTTCCTCGCTGTCCTCCTCGTCTTCATCATCCTCCTCCTCTTCCTCATCGAAGGTCTGGTAAGAATGTGAAGAACATGTTAGATGTTATATTATATTCTCAGGGATCGGATCTGAACATCATGCGTTCGTTCTCACGCGCACCTCAAAGATGGGCCTCCCGATGGGCATCAGGTTGTTGTCTTTCTCTGAGATGTTCTGCAACTGAAGACAGACAGCTTAATCAGCACACACACACACACACACTCGTTCTGCAGTTCACACACACACACACACACTGACCCAGGTCTGGTGCTGTTGCTCCTGTTGGTGTAGTTCGGCTTCATCCACACACGGACGGTCCAGATTAAACCACAGAGACTCTGTCACACGCGGGAACAGAGACGGGAAGAGGGTGGACATCTCTGGACACACACACAGGATCATACCAAAATATATGTCAGAATAGTACGGAAATGCAAGACATCACTAAAAACACCATGTTTTTCATATGTGGTATTACCATAGTACTTGTGGAAAAAACATGTTATTTTTTAGTGATGCCATGCATTTACATCATACGCAAAGAAATGTATAAAATCATACTATGGTAATGCAATACCTGAGTTTTTTTTATCATACATCATGGTATTCTTATACAAGTAGCTATGATGTGGAATCACACACACAAACATGTTTTAATATCACGTTTTTTCACACGTACTATGATTATTATAAAATACCATAGTATTCTTAGAAAGTTATTTGATGACGCTGTAAATGATAGAACAATGTTTTATCACATGTAAATCAGTAATACCTTGTTTTTATGATATTTTTATAAAGTACTAAAACAAACCTATACCTCGTTTTTCACATGTGGGATTAACTTTACCATTAGCACAAGCGAAACATGGTATTTATGGTGCCAAGAAATGTAACTTATAAGAATGTCACTCATAGTATATCATAAAAACGTCAAATTAAAGACCTGTGTACATGCATGGCATTACTTCACAAGTACTATTACGTAGTATAGTGGAAATATCAGTTAATATGAATCAATGTTAGTATTACGGTATTTCGCATTATAGTTACTATAATGCGAAATACCGTAATACTAACATTGAATAGTACTTAACAAGTATATAACAAGTACTATAATAGTACTTTCTGTTTCTGTAAAGGTTACTTATTCTTCATAAAAACACTGAAAATAATGACACAGTATTCCGGTCACTTGTGCAAATAGCATGGCTGCTGATGAATCAAATAATAAAATCTATAAACGAGAGCCTTTTATATATTTTATTTACCTGCAGGTCCGCAGAAAGTTCAAATGTAAACACACGACGGGTTCTGGTGTTGCACTTGAAGTTCCTCCCCTCGGAAACACCCTCACACAATTTTAAGTTCCGCCTCACTTTCAGAAATCTGAATTTGAGCGTGTAAAAACATGCACGAGTTACTTAAAATCGTATTCACGTCATGTGATATCCATATCACGCGAGTCCCTCGAGCAGATCAAACCAAATGTGATTGAAGATTGACTGAACACTCAATAAACCTTAAGTACAAACTTAACTGCATCTCTAGTATCTAGTGCATCATGTGCTGAAAAGGACAGATGTGCACGAATTATTATGAGTTATGAGTCCATAAGGTCGCAGTGACCGTGCAGCTGATACTGCTGGTGGTTTGTGTCTCATTACTATAACTGTTAGTCGTGCTCCTCAAGGAGTCATTAAAGGACTTTGATCGAGAGAGACACAGCTCACACACTTCAGCTGAAGCGAGGACAATACTAGCAGTTCTCAACTTTAACTCTACACAAAATGGGCTTTTTATCTTCAAGGTATGTTTCTATGAAAGTAAAATCTACCTTTTTCCATCTTTAATCAGTTATATCAATCATTCTCCAAGAGCTACGATGCTTCTTTTATGCTTGCTCGCTAATTTAAAAGCAAATGCATGAAAAGTTTAAATGAAGATGAACTTGAGAAGGTCTCGGTATCTGATGCGTCTCTTTTTTGTTTTGTATTAATGTCATTTGATTAGGGTTAGGGGTAGTTACATAGAAATAATGTGTGTGTGTGTGTATATATATATGTATATATATATATATATATATATATATATATATATTATTATTTATTATTATTATTTTTATTTATTTTTTTTTTTTTTAAGAAATAAACATTTGGACTCCAGTGTATTTATATAACTAACAGCTTTAGCTGCTGGTTAGGAATCTTTTACAATCATGCAGTTTAAAGCCTACACTGAAACAAATAATAAAGTAAATCTAAAATTAGTTTTGTATTGAACTTTTTCCACTCACTATGTTGTTTGTTCGTGTAATGTAATAATTGTTTATTATATTAATGAAATATTTAAATATTCGTTTTAAAATGTATTAAAATTTAATTTAATGTATTAAAATTTAAAATGTCATATTTTGTATTAATAAATGTATTTTAATCTAATTTAATATATTAATAGATCATTACCTAACTAATATTTCTAGTTGCGTGAGATATTTCTAACTAAAAATTAAAAAAAATATATATTTTAATTCAATTTATTTATTTACTTATATACATACATACACACACACTAGCTCTATATTTTTATTATCTCTAGATCATTCTCTTGCCTAAATATTGTAACTTTGTATTGTAACTGTAACATTCAGAAGGACATGAGAACAGAATATCTGCTCTGTCACCTTGAAATAATCTTCACTGATTTGTCTGTCTCCTCTCTCCTCCCTTCTCTCTCTCTATCTCTCTCTCCCCCCTTCTCTCTCTCTTCCTCCCTCTCCCCTTCCTCTCTCTCTCTCCCCCCTTCTCTCTCTCTTTCTTTCTTTCTCTCCTTCCCTCTCTCTCTCAGTCTATTGCTGATAGCGCTGGTGTCGAGTGTGTCTTCTGTGGATAAGCTCAACATGTGTATGGATGGGAAACACCAGATCTCTGAGCCGAGAGCCGAGGGAGCGCTGTATCAACAGGCACGAGACTCAACACTCCAGACTCTTACTAATAAACCTTCTTTACCAGCTGCCATTCACAACCGCTAACATCCAGTCAGATCACTGAAATGTTCTTCACACTGAGAAAAAAAATAGTCATTTTTAAAAAACACTGATCACTGAATGGTTTATTTTGAGTATAACACACTCACTCACACACACACTGGATGCGTTGCAGTGTAGTCCTACTTAAGATAGTCAGAGTCTTCAGTGCTTTGTGCAACGGTCTGATTTAGACGTCTATCTGAAGTCTGACTATCTACTATATCTGAGCCGTAGTCAAAGTCTATCCCATAAGATGGCTAATTGCTATGAAAGATGTGGTCATGTGATCAAGAAAGACAGAAACAGACCTTAAAACAGACTTTTCTGCATTTATTTATAGACGAACTGATCTATAAATGAACATGCCAGCCAGGACTCTGTGTGAATGATTTACTGTCTTGTGTCGTGTCTTTTCATACTGTTATAGCAGGTCCAGTGCCTGACCAGGGGGGAGTGAGCGCGCTGATAGTCTATAGCTTAGCGCCCAGTCCTCTGCGTCGGCCATAGACATATACACTAGACCTCACCTGGGGGTTCTAAGCATGCGTCAAAACCGCCGCCATCTTGGAACAGGGGTCTTGTCATAGGAAGTAGCTAGGTAACGCTGCTATCTCTGCCTTTACTTCGAGTTCATTGATGGTGGCGGACTTTTGTGCAGCGTACGATGTTCACGGATGAAATCTGAACTAGGAAGAGTGTTTGTTTTTTTTTTCTTTTTTTTTTTTCTTTCTGGAATCAATGATAAATACATGTCTGACCGTTTGAACAAACCAAAAAAACAAGAAAAACCACATTCATGATGATTTATGGTGATTTTATTTGCGTTAGACCTGTGTCTGATGCATTAAAGTGGAGGGGCTCCCCTGTTTCAAGATGGCGGCTCTATTGACGCATTCGTTCCAATGAACTGCCGTAGCCAAGGTGACGTCTAGTGTATATGTCTATGTGCGTCGGCTCTGTCCGAGCTGGACCGGCCAATCATTCACACTGCTGGCGTTCCCCATATCTGATGTCGATTCGATTAGGGAACGAAACAGCTCAAAAGATTTAACAATGTGTACTGAGAAAAGTGCTATACAAATAAATGTGAATTGAATATTGGAGTGTTTAGTGTAATCTGTGTGTGTGTGTGTGTGTGTGTCAGTGTTCCCCATGGAAAGACAACGCCTGCTGCACAGCGAACACCACAGAAGAAGCTCATCAGGATCAGTCGTATCTTTACAACTTCAACTGGAATCACTGCGGGATCATGAGCAACTCGTGCAAGAAGCACTTCATCCAGGACACGTGTTTCTACGAGTGTTCACCACACCTGGGGCCCTGGATTCAGACGGTACACACACACACACACACACACTCACTCACTCTCACGCACACAAGCAGTGTGTGTAGAGACAGATTCATTCATTAGGTGTGTGTGTGCAGGCGAGTGAGTCGTGGCGTAAGGAGCGTATCCTGGACGTGCCGCTGTGTGTGGAGGATTGTAACGAATGGTTCGACGACTGTAAGAACGATTACACGTGTAAAGAGAACTGGCACAAGGGCTGGGACTGGAGCACAGGTCAGACATCACACTGTTCTCACACACACACACACACACACACACAGGTCAGAAATCACACATTCCTCTCTTCTTCAGTGTGTATAGGGGAGAGCGGGGCACAACCTAACGCATTTTGGTTTTGGCTAAATTAATTAAAAAATAATTAGGTTAGATTAATACTTTTTTTACACAAGCAACATACACATCTCTGCTACAAATAAACATTAAAGTTTTTTTTCTAGGACCTACCATTTTCGTACAGTTGCACTGAAAGTGACAGAAGTGCAAATGTTACAACTTAGCCCATATGCGGGGTTAATTGTAACAGACAGAGGGGTTAGTTGTAACACACATAATTCAGGACTATTTTAATTGTATAGTTTGATATTGTTTGTGCATCTGTATAGACAGATATCCATCCCTCATCCAATCATCCGTCTATTGTGGATCAATATCATGGATAGAGACATAGAAAAGGGCTGCACAGTTTTGCGATAAATAATAATAAATAAAATAACAAAGTATTGCAATTGCAATTAAATTAGATTTGTGTGTGGCAGCTGCATGTTAATAATAATAACAGTCATAATAATACAAATGAGCTTAACCCTTGTGCTGCATTAGATTTTTAACACCGTTGAGTGCATTAAGGACCAAAAATGGCCACATATTAAACATTGCCTAAAATATTATATATTATTATTATTTTCCACTTTTACCAAGTTAAATCTTTTAACCAGCATCAGTCCTCATCATAACTACCAAAAATGTATTCAATTTCAGGATTTTAACCCTTTAATTACCAGTTTTGTTTGCGAAACCATCAATTTGTATAAGAGGAGAAAACACAAAAATTCAATTATTTTCAATAAACTAAATGCAAAGAGAAAACTTTAAAATTGGATTATCACAGTCCCACTTTGCAAAAAATCCCACTTAGCGCGTTAGAGACCAAAAATGGCCACCTATTAAACATTGCCTATTGCCTAAAATAAGGTGCATTTCCACCCATAGGGAATAAATATGTAGTGACGTCATCTGGTGGAATACACTATATAATGCAAATATAATGCTTTTGCTTCAAAATGAAAGGATGTTTGTGCAAAAATCATGTTTCATGTATTACTGACAGCCTCAGATTTAAACAACGTTTTAATGGGTTTCAATGGGCCATTTTTGGTCTTTATGGTGCTGAGTGTTACTATTTGATCTACACGGTGTGTGTTATACATATTTTGCAAAATGGGATCACATTTTTTACATGTATCCAAAAAGTCACAATTTTGCCAAATTTCATACCATTTGCATTAAAACAGCCAAAATGGTCAAAGAAATTAAACTGCAAAAGACCAAAAATGTCCCTAATGCAGCATAAGGGTTAAATTAGATTTGTGTGTGGCAGCTGCATGTTAAAAAATTTAAAGGGTTTATTGCATTTAAAAAACAGGCCATATTTTTAATAAATAAACGAGTTATCATTCATATTACACTAAATTTTAAACATTTTAAATTCCAACATTGTTTGTGAAAGTCTAACAAAGTTAAATGTATACTCAAACCTGAAAAGTTGTGTGTCTCCGTTTTCATTTGATTATCATTGTACACTTGGCGGCTTGTTTGTAACACTGTGTTACCACTAACCCCGCTGTGTATTACATATTTTAAGCCTAGCTAACAGTCGCTAGCAATTGCTGACATGTTTCAAAACGGTGCTATGTTTGAGCCAACAAGACAGAGATTAAGGCAATATAAAGTTAGATTTGGAAATGTATACACCCAACTCAGGAACAGAAAAAAAACTATGATGAAAAAAATTACTTTAATGGTGTCAAAACACTTTTGTCCAGTATCTTCAGGAAATATAATCAAAACTTTCCGCAAATCCGCGGGAGACCGTCTTCTGGCAGCGAGAGAAAAAGAGCAGAAAGACAGCCTGCTTGATCCTGACGAACTACGTAAAACGTCCGTGTTACATTTAACCCCGCGTTAGGTTGTGCCCCGCGCTCCAGTTCTCCTCTATATGAGTGTTTCTGAACTCCTGAAACGCCTCCATTGTGGTCTTGAGTTTCTTCCGGGAACACGTCACAATATTCCTCATTATAATAATTCATGCGCAGAATAAAGGGGCGGGGCCTGGGTGAGTTTGTTAGTTAGTCGGCAACAAGTGAGTTAAACTGCAGTTCCTCCTCTGGCCACTAGAGGCCGCCCACTTTGGGCTTCAGAAACACTACGGGTGACGACGTCACACACACTACACACATATTCTTATACAGTCTATGGTTGTGTGTTTATGTCTATTTGTTGTTGCTTTTTTGATGCTTATATTTTATGATATGAGAAATTTGTTAACCTTTATATTTGAAAGTGTTTGAAAGTATCTGACTAATTTTTGTAATTTATAATAAAACAATAAAATAAAAAAACGTTTCGAATCGTAAAAAAAACAAAAAAAAAAAAAAACAGTCTATGGTTGAAACTGGCGGTTACGGAAAGGGGCGGGACATTTCCTAAACACACTCAAAGCACTCGACCAATCATAACACGCTGCTCCAGCCGACCAATCAGAACACAGTGTGCTTTTCAGAAGGAGGGGCTTCATGAGCTAAACAGAGCGTTACTGACAGACTGGGGAGAGAGGAGCCGCAACGATGGAGAATATGAGGAGAATAATCAACATTCAAGCAGGAAAACCTCTAAAAGGGCATTAAAAGACAATATCTGTGTTTCTCTGAACCCTGCAGGCACGAACCGCTGTCCGAAAGACTCTCAGTGCCGTCGCTGGACCGAGGTCTTCCTCAGCGCTCAGGACATGTGTGAGAAGATCTGGTCCAACTCCTACAAGTTCACGACGCTCAGCAAAGACAGCGGCCGCTGCATGCAGATGTGGTTCGAGGGAGCCAACCCTAACAAGAAAGTGGCCGAATACTACCTGAGGGGTGACGCGGAGACGGTCGCCATGGCAACAGGCCTGCGTGTGTGTGTGTTTGCGCTTCTCGGGATGATGCTGCGCTGAGAACACCTCGAACATCTGGACTCATTTCTCTCTGATGAATGTCAAAATCCCCCAGAATGCATCACATTCCCCTCTGTTATGTGCGGATAAATGTTAGATTTGAAATAAAACATTTGAATTTAATATTAGGCCTGTTTCATTTGGTAATCCATGTGGGTTTTTTTTTTTTAATTATTATTATACCTTTATTTATTATAACGAGGGAAACCACATTGAGATCTCTCATTTACAAGTGAGCTCTGGCCAAGCACACAGTAACATAATAAAAACAAATAAAGTAAGATTAAATACATAAAATATGCTTTATTAATATATGAATGTATATGATCCATTTCATAATACAGATTAAACCTCTCTGGGAAGTCTTTGGATTTATCTAATAAATATTAAGTTTAAACAGCATAATTTAATAAATACAAATATATAAATGCATAAAATAAAGAAATGTGGAAATAAATTCATGTGGGAATGAATAAATATACAAATAAATGAATGAATAAATACAAATAAAAGACATACAGAAAATAACAAATGAAGGAAAACATTAATTAAATTAAATCAAGTCATTAATTTCTTTATTTATTTTCTTATTATTTCATTTATTTAAATATTTATGAATGTGTTTTAGAATTTTTTCAAATACTAATATTAAAAGCTCACTTAAAACTAAAAAACTACAAATAGCTGAATTTATGATATATATATATGAAGAGTTCAGATGCAAAAGCCTCTAAATGCCATTTGAAATTTTCTTCTTTAATGATGATTTTTGTCAAACTTGTATATTTAAGTTCAGTAATTTCACTTAAATAACAATTAATAGGTAATTATGATTGCCATTTAAGTGAAATCACTGAACTTAAATATACAAGCTTGACAAAAATCATCATTAAAGAAGAAAATTTCAAATGGCATTTAGAGGCTTTTGCACCTGAACTCTTCATATATATATATACTTTATATAATTATTAGACAGGCAGATAGATGGATAGATAGATAGATAGATAGATAGATAGATAGATAGATAGATAGATAGATAGATAGATAGATAGATAGATAGATAGATATTTACATATTTTCTCAATTCTGTCTTCCATACAATATTACGTTGAGTAAAGCGAACACAATAACAACACAAAACCTAAGAGATATTCATTGAGAACTAATTATGTGACAACATGCCCCTGTGCGTCAGACACTATGGCACACGCCTGTGTGTGCACGCGCACATCCACACCACACATTTATTTATTTATTTATTTTATTTACCATCGTTGTTGCACAAATTGACACCAGCCATCACATATCTTATTTTCTAAAACTAATTTACAATATTACATTGTTCCTGTTGAATAAAGCGAACACATTAAAACCACGCTGACAAACATCCCTTTCACTGTTTATGGTGCAGATAAACAAACTGTATCATAAAAAATATAAATAATAAATCATACACATAAAAAAACCTGTAGCGCGGGCGCGTGTGTGTATGCGCGCGCGCGCCGTGTCTCCGTGCGCCCCTGCTGTTGGATGTGAGCTGCTGTTGTGTGTGTTTTCTCTCTCATGGAGGTTTTTCAGGAACTAACAGGAAAGCAGGAGAAACTCTGAAAACTTTAAACGCCCGAGCGGTGCGTGCGTGCGGCTGACGCGCGGCCCCTGCGCCGCGTTAATTCGCAGTGGATCCGGGAGTGTGTGTTTTGTGAGGGTTCCTTGATTCCGCGATGGCCGGAGCGAGTGTGTGGTATCACCGGGATCTGAGTCGCGCCGCGGCGGAGGAGTTGCTCGCGCGAGCCGGGCGCGATGGGAGTTTCCTGGTGCGGGACAGCGAGAGCGTCAACGGCGCCTACGCGTTATGCGTGCTGTAAGACTCATGCTTTACTATTACACTTTAGCTATTTATCTACACTGTATTTACGTTATTTATACACACTATATTTAGTTGTTTGTGAACTTTGTTTCTTTCTTGCTTGCTTGCTTTCACACCCTGACTACGCTGAAAGCGAGCGACGCGTTGTAGTCAATGTGCCTGGAAATGAATGCACGCGCAACAGATTGTTTTTTAAAGTTGAATTTGAGAGTTTAGACTATTTAAAAATGGCTTAGTGCCCACTATTTTCAATGTTCACTATTCACCAACTCAAGCTTTGTGTTTTATAATGTGTCTCGTAATAGTTTAGTTTGGTTGTATTGTAAAGCAAAGCGGTATGAGGGTTTGTGTACTGTAAATCTCACTTCAACATACGAGTTTATCCAAACACTTGAGTTGGCACGCGGGAGCCGCAAAGGTCACGTGACCAGTCTGCCCTCCACCTCATCGTGCATAAAAATAACTGCATGCTCCACTGTGAGCAACAGGCCAGTAGCGTGTCCGATGGTCCTGGAAAACAGTTCTGGAAGTGCGTGGAAAAGCCTTATAAATGAATGCATGTTTGCTTGAGATCTGTTCTAAAACATCCCAGACCACAACATAGTGTCGGCCCACATCTGGTACACCTGGAATCCACACAGCCCTAGAATTTAGGAATAATAGTAAAAAAAAAAGTATACAGCACATGTCTAGCTCTATATTTTTCTCCAGAGCCTGTTGATTGATTGTGTTTTGGTTTTGAAATGCAGTCTGGGAAATCGAGCGGGTGTTTTTACGCGTCAGAACACGCTCACATTTCTGAGTCACGGCGCTGTGGGCGGTCCACCAAAGGGCTCGAGATGTTCCTCACACACACAGGAGATCCACGTGTGTGTGTGTTGGGATAGTCAAGCCAGAACAGGTTTCTCTGTGTGTGTCTGTGTGTGTGTGTGTGGACTGGCACAACAGATGAACTATTTTAAGCAGTTGGTGCCTATCTCACACCAGCTGTGAAAAACTGAATGAGGTTTTTATTGCCAAGACTTGCTTATGTACTACTCACATGTTGTGATTTTCGGCGTTGCCGTTTCTTGTTTCCTCGTATCTGTCTGATTGACTGTCAGTTTTACATTTCAATAGAGGATTTCGATCTCCTACTGCCCCGCTGAAGCAAGGTGTCCCCCAGGGTTCGGTTCTAGGTCCGTTATTATTCCTCATCTACACTCTACTTGGGTCAGATTTGATGATTTGACTGATTACATCTAAATCTATACTATCTTTAAGCATGCTCTATCCACTTGGCATTTCTACTTGTGTGAATGAAATAAAAAGATGGTCTAACTTAGTGATGCATGATATATCGGTCACCATATCGGTATCGGCCCGATAATGATCAATTTTAAAGGGTTAGTTCACCCAAAAATGAAAATTCAGTCAGTATTTACTCACCCTCATGTTGTTCCAACCCCGTAAGACCTTCGTTCATCTTCGCAACACAAATTAAGATATTTAAGACATTAAGATCGCTCCTGCATACTAGTCCATAGGCTTCTTGAGGGAATGACTCGAAAAGTCATTAAAGACATCGTTAAAATAGTCCAAGTGACTACAGCGGCTCAATCTTAACTTTATCAAACGACGAGAACACAAAAACAACAAAAATAACAACTTTATTTCAACTATTGGTTTATTTCTCCCTCTGCGCGAGTCAGGTTACTAGTTTAATAGCGTAAGCTTCTGTTATTGTACGTCACACGCATCACACACATGACCAGCGTCGGCCAATAGTGAGCCTTCGTGTGACGTAGCTTTACGCAATCACACTACGTTAACTGACTACAGGCCCATGGAGAAGGAAGTGAATAGTTGATATAAAGTCGTTATTTTTGTTAGTTTTTGCGCACAAAAGTGTTCTCGTCGTTTGATAAAGTTAAGATTGAGCCGCTGTAGTCACTTGGACTATTTTAACGATGTCTTTAATGACTTTTCGAGTCATTCCCTCAAGAAGCCTATGGACTAGCATACAGGAGCGATCTTAATATCTTAAATATCTTAATTTGTGTTGCGAACATGAACGAAGGTCTTACGGGGTTGGAACAACATGAGGGTGAGTAAATACTGACAGAATTTTCATTTTTGGGTGAACTAACCCTTTAATGTTATCGTTATCGGCCTGATAGGAAAATGTGAACGATATATTAAAGCTGACAAATAATGTATTATTTCCTCCAGCTGAGACTCCTCAGATGCGACTGTTCAACATGAGGATTATGAATTGCTTGAAATATGATTGAAATCACGTCATAAGTAGTGCAACTCTGTCGTATCGGCTACATGACATCATAAGTGTGTGTTTGGGACTTGGCTTTTAACGACTTTTGCGTTTGTAATCAGACTCTCAAAATTATAGAAAAATATTTGGATTTAGATTTATCGTCCGATATATCGGTTATCGGTATCGTCCGAAATCTCCATATCGGCGCGTCCCTGGATCTGCTTCACTCAGCAGTGAGATTGATCATCACACCATCTGAAACTGGACTTAGTCTAGGTCTTCTGTCTGATCCCTCCCTCTTCTTGAGGCTCACATCAACAAAACTGACCCCGCATTGCAATACTTCATCTATACTTCATCAATACTTCATCAATACTTCATCAATACTTCATCAATACTTCATCAATACTTCATCAATACTTCATCTATACTTTGAGGATTGAGTTCACACACACACACACACACACACTGTCATTACCAGACACACAGGAAGCGTTCACTGGGAATAAGGCCATTATTCAGAACCCTCAATTCATACATTCATATTTTTTCTTGTGTGTGAGTGAATTTGTGTGTGTGCGGGTGAATGTGTGTGAGTGAGTTAGTGTGTGTGTGTGTGTGTGTGTGTGTGTGTGAGAGTGAGTTTGTTTGTGTGATAGAAAGAGAGTGAGTGGGTGTGTGTGTGTGTGTGTATGAGAGAGAGTAAGAAAGTGAGTGTGTGTGTGAGAGAGAGTGAGTTGGTTTGTGTGTGTGTGTGTGACTGTATGAGGGATTGAGCGACTGTCAGTGTGTGAGAGCAAGTTTGTGTGTGTGTGTGTGTGTGTATGAGAGAGAGTAAGAAGGTGTGTGTGTGTGTGTGTGTGAGAGTGAGTTGGTTTGTGTGTGTGTGTGACTGTGTGAGGGAGTGAGCGACTGTCCGTGTGTGAGTAAGGGGGTGTAAGAGTGTGTGTGTGTGTGTGTGAGTGAGTGAGTGTGCGACTTTCAGTGTGTGAGTAAATGTGTGAATTAGTGTGTGTGTTTGTGAGTGTCAATCTGTGAGTAAGGGAGTGTGTGTGTGTGTGTGTGTGTGTTTGTGTGTGTGTGAGAGAGAGTGTGTGACTTTCAGTGTGTGAGTTAATGTGTGAATTAGTGTGTGTGTGTGTGTGTGTGTGTGTGTTTGTGAGTGAGTGTCAATCTGTGAGTAAGGGAGTGTGTGTGAGTGTGTGAATTTCAGTGTGTGAGTTAATGTGTGAATTAGTGTGTGTGTTTGTGAGTGAGTGTCAATCTGTGAGTAAGGGAGTGTGTGTGTGTGAGTGTGTGTGTGTGTGTGTGTTTGTGTTTGTGTGTGTGTGAGTGTGTGACTTTCACTGTGTGAGTTAATGTGTGAATTAGTGTGTGTGTTTGTGAGTGTCAATCTGTGAGTAAGGGAGTGTGTGTGTGTGTGTGTGTGTGTGAGAGAGAGTGTGTGACTTTCAGTGTGTGAGTTAATGTGTGAATTAGTGTGTGTGTTTGTGAGTGAGTGTCAATCTGTGAGTAAGGGAGTGTGTGTGTGTGTGTTTGTGTGTGTGTGAGTGTGTGACTTTCACTGTGTGAGTTAATGTGTGAATTAGTGTGTGTGTTTGTGAGTGAGTGTCAATCTGTGAGTAAGGGAGTGTGTGTGTGAGAGAGAGAGTGTGTGACTTTCAGTGTGTGAGTTAATGTGTGAATTAGTGTGTGTGTTTGTGAGTGAGTGTCAATCTGTGAGTAAGGGAGTGTGAGAGTGTGTTCGTGAGTTAGTGTGTGAGTTTGTGTGTGAGTGTGTGTGTGAGAGAGTAAGGGAGTGAGTTAGTGAGAGAGTTTGAGTTTGTGTAAGAGTGTGTGTGTGTGAGAGTGTGTGTGTGAGTGTGTGTGTGTGAGAGTAAGGGAGTGTGTGTGTGTGAGAGAGAGAGAGAGACAGTGAGTGACTGTCAGTGTGAGAGTTAGGGAGTGAGTGAGGGTGAGTTTGTTTGTGTGCGTGTGTGTGTGTGTGTGTGTGTGTGAGTTCATGTGTTGTGCTCCAGATTTGAATGCTTCCTGTTGTGTGTGTCTTGTGCCGATGTTGAAGTCCAGCTAAACACACTCCGTCTGCTGTAACCGCAGAACAGTGGAGGAGGATCTAAGTGTTCGGGTGAGTGTGTGTGTGTGTGTGTGTGTCGAGCTCTGGCATCCAGTGGTGTTTTCCGTCTTTGGGGTTTGCGAGTCGTAAAGTCTCTTCCTCAGGCTTCCAGGAAACATCCGAGCCGTGTGTAACAGATCCAGTCCAGGAGCGCAGCGAGAGCTCTGAACTACTGTCACTGACGAGTAATCGCGATTAATCACATCCAGAAGAAAAGTTGGTGTTTACGTAATATATATATAAATAAATAAATACGAAGAAAAAAAAGTATGCATGTATATATTTGAGAAATACATTCTATATAATTTATATTATGTTTTCTTAAATATATACAGGCATATCTGTGTATTTATATATACAAAATAATTACACACACACACACACACACGCATACATATTATGTGTAAACAGACTTTTATTTTGGATGCGATTAATTTTGTAGAGTCAGTTTTATAACACAATTAATCCAGTGTTTTTGAGTTTGTGTGTTTTGGGTTCCTTTGAAGGATGTCATATGTTTGCATGAACAGGAAGTGACCTGGGGCCTGTTTCAGAAAGGAGGTTAAGTGAAAACTCTGAGTATGTTAACCGTGAAATGAGGGAAACTCTGGGTTTTCCGTTTCAGAAAGAGGGGTATATCAAACCCGAGAAAGCAGAGTAAGTCAAGCCCGTTTCTGAAAGAGAGGTAACTTATACTCAGAGTCAGTTACCATGGTAACTTACTCTGTGAACCTAACCTGGTCGGGAGCAGGTTTTCTTCAGTAAACCCAGAGTTTCTTGCGGTCTCCTCCCCTTTTTTAATGAGGAAGTGCTGTTTAAACACCAACAATAATACTAAAATGTATTTACACATTCTTTAAGGAATATATATATTGTTTGTCCATGGTTTAATTGACTAAATCTGTTTTGCAGCAATTTGCCAAAAAATAAAAGGAATTAAACTTTTGCTAAACTTTTATTTGATTACCACTGTTTTGGATAATATATTTCTATTAAATCATTAAAAAAATTGTAATAAAATTTAATAAGTTATTAATGATAAAAAATAAGATGTCAATCATAATCAATTATTGAAGTTAGTTGATATTATGTTTTATTGAACAAATGTTTAATTTATTTAACTGTCATTTTAACTGATGAAAATAATAACCGTAATTTAATAATGCAGTTTATATATTTAATAATTGTTTAATACCATAAACCGTGATATTTTCTGAGACGGTTCTCATACTGTGAAACTCTCATAGGTTACAACCCCACATGGGGGAGTCCCCCACCCCACCCCCGCTGTTAAACAAGTTACTCAGCAACTTTTACTCATGTTTTAAATTAACTACTTTTTACTTGAGTAGATTTTTTAGACTGGTATTTTTACTTTTACTTAAGTAAAAATGTATCAAAGTAATAGTAGACTACTTTAGGTTGAATAACATTCTTCCAGTTTCACCTCTGATATTATAACAGTTACTCTAAAATAGTTATGAATTATTAACAACAAATGACATCTTCAACGGTGTAGTTAGATTAATGTAATAATTACTATCTCTAGAAAGTATTGGTCTAAATATTACTAAATCCTATATCAACCTCAACCACTTGATTAATACAAGGAGGAGAGACAAGAAACTGCACTTTTAATGCTTTCAAATTAACAATATACAATTGCATGAATTATTCTTGAATTGATCAAAGTGTGTAGAGGGAGAAGGTTATATAAAAATATACCTTTTAAAAATGTATGCTAAATCCACTATTGTTTTATACTGAATTGGTCTATAGTTTATGCAGTAGCCTATTTA